>CM076581.1:686051895-686651895 GCA_034641835.2 Pinus albicaulis
TCTATAGCCATTTTGTTTATATCTCATGATCCATGCATCAAAACGATCTGATTTTTGAGAAAATGGTTAATGAAGTTTGTTGTTACTTATATCACATTTTTCTACAACTTCATATACATATAGTTGAACGTCAACTGTAAAAATTGTTACGCCTTCATCAAGATTGCTAAAATTGAATATTCATTATTTGAGGAAAAATTCATTTGTTCCATCCATTTCATGAGTTGGGATGAACATTTTTTTTTTCTTGGTTAACACATGGGTTTTGTCTTTGGGTTGCATGAGGACATGCAATATATTCAGTTCTGGGTTGCATGAGGACATGCAATATATTCAGTTTGGGGGTATGTTGGGCCGCTAATATGTCATTATTATTATCACTTTTTAACACCTATTTCATCCATTTCTAATCTTCTTTATCATGCCATTTATCATAATTTATCATATAATTCCATTTTATAATTATTTATTCTCTTATGGATAAATATTATTTCTTCTCCTTTATTTTTAATAAATTGATGATTATGCATGATTTTACCAATTATGGTTTATTAATAATTTTTTTGTAACATCACTCACCATTTTATCCTCCAAGATATTTTTCATATTGTAGAGTTGATCTCCAGCTCATCATTAAATATGCCAACTTAGAAATTCACTAGAATAAGAAATGACAATTTTTCATTGGACGTATTGGGCAAATGGAGAAGAATATGGAAAATATGAAACATGGGTTTTGTCCAGAACGGACCGAATTAACATTACAAAGAACAGTTTGGCCAAATTATACCTGTATTTAGAGAAACGAAAGGTTCTCTGAGGACGAGTTTCCCAAATTCGCTGTTGTGGCCGTTTTCCAAATTCTTCCTGTTGCAATACCAAATTTGACATGTTCTTTTTAAATGATTGATGGAAGGATATTTCAGATATGATCTTGATGATCAATTGGCTGTGAGAAATCCAATTTTTTAATAGGAATCATTTTTAATCATATCAGTTGTAATTTCTCTTTTCTCTATGTGTATTTAAATCAGAATAGAGATCAGAGAAGGGGGGGTTATTATGGGGATTCATGATGGATGATTAGAGAGAGAATTATATGGATTATTAGATTAGATATAGATAGGATAGGATATGAGGAATTGGAGAATTACTATTGAAATTGTAACTTTGATCATCGACTCTCGCTGTTGAAGTAGAGCATGAACTTGCTGTAATGATTATGCAATAATGAATATATAAAAACAATTGCAGTTCCTTCGCATCTCCTGAAATAATCTAGCGGTATTCACCAGCAGCTAAGGGTCGGACTCCTGGTGGATCTACTTGTCGTTCCTATACCATACAGTGTGATTTACCTTATTTCTGATTTCTGCAAGTGTGGTTTGTTTAATGATTACTTTCTACAATTGAATTGAGTTGTTGTTCTTTTCCCTCATAACAAGATCATTGCTTTCTGCACGTATATTGTTGTGTTTCTCATTCTAATTACAGAGTTTTTATGTTCATTTCAGTAACTTAGCTTTGTTGTTCATTGTAGTCACATAAGCGTTGTTGTTTATTTCTATTATATAGCGTTGCTGCTCATTTACTTTCTGCAATCATTTAGTTTTGACTTTTAGCATTCTTACAATTAGCATAATTATCTCATTTCCATCAGTTACAGTAGCATTATTGATTTAATTCATTTCCATTTCCAATTGGTTATTCAGTGTGTTGTGTGTGAGATCAACAACTGTAAAAAACATTGGCTATTGCTGTCAAAGCTCTCAGATTGAGGATCTTATTTATGCTTGATTAGTTTACATTAGTTAAAAAAGGAATGAGTTATTGCTACTGTATCCTCGACTGATAATTTTTGTTACTTTGCTGAATGAATGATTTAGTTTTAGAGCATTGAGTTTCCTTTAGTTGCAAGTGGGATTTATTAAAACCATCCATTTATTCTTGTATTTGAAAGATATATACTACATTTTAAGAAACATTATTCTCTGGGATTATAGCGTGCACATATTGTGTACACTCTTGAAATAAGAGGACTTTCCCGGGTTGATAATTATTGTGGGATAAATAGTATTTTTAAAAGGCACCTTTTAGCACCCAAGAATCGGAAGAGAAAAGAAGGAGAAACACAACATGAAAACAATCATGAAGAAAATGTAACCGGTGATGTGTTATAAGATTCTTTGATTCTTTATTTAGAAAATGGTATTGATTCCTAGGTGGTAGATTCAGGGGCCTTATTCCATTCCACACCTGATAAAAATTATTTTCATGACTATGTTCAAGGAGATTTTGGAAAAGTTCGTTTGGGTGATGATAAAGCCTGTAAAATTGTTGGAATGGGTAAAGTTCTTGTAAAACAGCAGAATGGAAACCAATGGGTATTAAAGTAGGTAAGGCATGTTCCATATCTGAAGAAAAATATGATTTCAACGAGACAGTTAGGCGGTGAAGGTTATGTGACAACTTTCACAAATAAAACTTGGAAGGTCACCAAAGGAGCCCTGGTAATAGCAAAAGGAGAAAAGGTTGGTACATTATATTTATGCAATGGTATTTATAAATCTATTAATGATTTAACTTCCAAAGGAGTAGATGTAGCATTATGGCATTATAGGCTTGGACACATGAGTGAGAAGGGGATGAAGATTCTTCACTCAATAAATTTGTTGTCGAGTTTGAAGAATATTGATTTGGATTTCCTTGAGAATTATATTTATGGAAAATAGAAGAGAGTGAGATTTCTTATAGTTGGGAAAGAGAAAAAGAGAAAAAAATTAGAGCTTATGTATATAGATGTATGGGAACCTGCTTAGGTATCATCTCTCAGTGGCTCTTGTTATTATGTTACTTTTATTGATGATGCAACTATAAAAACTTGGATTTATTGTATTCAGAATAAATCTGATGTATTTGATTCTTTCAAGAAATGGAAAGCTTTGGTTGAGATTGAGACAAGAAAGAAGTTGAAGTGTCTCTGATCAGAAAATGGAGGTGAATATTGTAGCAAAGAGTTTGATAGATACTGTTTAGAGCATGGAATTCGTAGAGAGAAGACAGTTCCAAGAACACCACAAGAAAATGGTGTGTTAGAAAGGATGAACAGAAAAATCATGGAGCGTGCAAGGTGCATGAGATTGCATGCAGGATTTCCTTTACAATTTTAGGCAGATGTTGTAGATATTGTTATTTATCTAATTAAAAAAGGGCCTTCAATTTCCTTGGCTGGTGGTGTTCTAGAGGAAGCATGGATAGGTGAAAAGGTAAACTACTCTTTTTTAAAGCCTTTTGGTTGTGAGGATTTTGTCCATATTAATAAAGAAAATAGAACAAAGCTTGAGGAAAAATCAAAGAAATGTACCTTTATTGGATATGGTGTTAATGATTTTGGTTATTGCTTATATGATTATGAAAATCACAAAATAATTAGGAGAAAGATGTAATATTCAATGAAAAGGTCTTGTATAAGAATCAGTTGCAGGAAAAGAAATAGGAAAAAGAAAACAAAGAAAAGACAGTTCTTGATGAGATCACAGAAAAATTAAAGGTGTTTGAAAATAATAATGATCAACAACCACAACAGCAACAACCACCACAACAACAACAAGCACCTCAAACACCTGAAAGTGGTGTCAGAAGATCTACCAGGATAAGTAGAACCCCTGAATGATACTCCCCTTCATTATATTATTTATTGTTAACTAATTATGGTGAACCTGAATGTTATGAAGAAGCAATGCAGGTTGAAACCATGAAGAAGTGGGATCTAGCCATGAAGGAAGAGATGGACTCCTTAATACATAACCAGACTTGGGACTTAGTCAGGTTGCCTATAGGTGAAACAACATTGCAGAATAAATGGGTTTACAAGCTGAAGGAAGAAGATGGAGAAAAACATAGGTACAAAGCTAGAATTGTGGTGAAGTGGTTTGCACAGAAGAAAGGTATTGATTTTGATGAAATATTTTCTCCTGTTGTTAAGATGACCTCAATCATAATGATTTTAAGTCTTGTAGCAATGGAATATTTGCATCTTGAACAGTTAGATGTAAAGACAACATTTCTCCATGGAGATTTGGAGGAGGAGATCTATATGAAGCAACCAGAAGGATATGAGGTCAAAGGGAAAGAAAAATTAGTGTGTAGGTTAAAGAAGAGCATGTATGGCTTAAAACAGGCTCCAAGGCAGTGGTATCTAAAATTTGACAGGATTATGTTTGAACAAGGTTATACTAGATGTCACTCTGATCATTGTGTTTATCTGAAAAATAAAAATGATGGCATCTATATTATATTGTTATTGTATGTAGATGACATGCTTGTTGCAGGGTCTAACATGCAGGAAATAAATGTGATGAAAAGAAAATTGGAAAATTCATTTGCAATGAAGGATTTAGGATCTGCAAAACAAATCCTTGGTATGAGAATAACTAGAGACAGGAAAAATCGCAACTTAACATTGTCCCAGAATGAGTACATACAAAAGGTCTTGAAAATATATGCAGAATGCAAAACTAGTTATTACACCTTTTGCTACCCATTTCAAACTTAGTAAGGAGATGCACCCCAAGACCCAAGAAGAAATGGATTATATGTCTAAAGTTCCATATGCATCAGCAGTTGGAATTTTAATTTATGCAATGGTCTGCACAAGGCCTGATATTGCACATGCAATGGGAGTTTTAAACAGGTAAATGAACAATCTAGGGAAAGAACATTAGATGGAAGTGAAATGGATGCTCAGATATTTGAGAGGTACCACAAATAAAGCATTATGATTTGGTGGTTCAAACATTTCTCTATAGGGATATGTTGATGCAGATATGGTAGGTGAAAAAGATAATAAGAGGAGCACTACAGGGTATGTATTTACTGTAGGTGGAACAACTGTCAAATGGGTTTCAAAAATCTAAAGTGTTGTTTCACTTTCAATAATAGATGCAAAGTATGTTACTGCTACAGAGGCTAGTAAAGAAATGATTTGGTTACAAAGGTTTATGGATGAATTAGGTAAGAAGCATGATATGGGCATGTTATACAGTGATAGAAAAAGTTCCATTCATCTTGCAAATAACTCAACATTTCATTCTAGGACTAAAAACATACAGCTCAAGTACCATTTCATATAGCTAGTGTTGGAAGATGGACAATTGAAGCTAGAAAAGATACACACTAGCCAAAATCATGCAGATATGCTAACAAAAGTTGTAACCAGGGAGAAACTGAGATTATGCTTAGTTTCAATTGGTCTTCAAGTATGATGATGAAGATGAGAAACAACTAGGTCCAAAGTGGAGTAATTTTCCAGCAAATGAAGCGGCGATGGAGTTGCTACAATCACTCTCCAAGTGGGAGATTTTTGGGTGTGGAGCATGGTTATCTTCTTTATTTTGTATCACGGCATTGGACCCATGTTCTTAATGGGGCGCCAACGCTGCTCGTAATTGTACACTTCCTGGGGGTCCAGGAGGGGGGGTGGGTGACTGAGACTTTATGGAGCTCCCCCCTGGGTAGGGGGTTTTGGGGCAACACCCCCAAAGCTAAAAATAGATGTAAATTTACCTTTTAAAATTATTTTAATTTCTAGTCAATCTAGGCATTTCATTAGGCGAATGATATGACGATAGAAGTTATGTTTAATTTAGGGCTTTTCACCCTAGAAAGAAACCCCTCGTTTTGTATGAGAGTATTGTATTGCGGTTGTGTATTGTATGTGTATTCTCAGAGCGAGACATAGATAGGGATATTGTGAGAGAGAAAAAATTATATTACAATGGATCTGATGTAGGTTGTGTCTCTTCATTATGCTAAATAATAGAAAGGAAGGACTGGTTGTTCGGGGTGGACATAGCCCAAACTGGGTTAACCACGTATATCTGTGTCTCTCTGGTTTTATATGTTTTATGTGTTTTTGTTTCCGCATATTTTATGTGTTTCATTGCTTTTTAATATATAATTTTCTAAAATCTTCATCATTATAAATATTTCATCATTAATTATTCAACAAGAAAGAATAAGAATCAAACAAAAACCAATATACTTCTAAACCTACCATAAACTAATGAATGGTCAAAATATTAATTGTAGTCATATTTCCAATGTAACCATTTAAGCAACTCAAATCCTATAACAACAAAGAAATCCCCATTTAGTAAAAGGAATTGGAGAATTCTAAAATTAAAAATTAAAAATCATGCTTACCTATAAAGTCTTCATTAAAAAAAAAAGGAAATTCTGATCTTACTATTCTCAGGGAACTTTGCTCGATAAGACTGCTCAAGCCAATCTCTAATCATATCACAGTATGCACCAATACTGACATTGACTTAGTTACAGGGATTAGAAAATGAAAAATAATCTTCTAAAAAAGTATCGATGTTTATAATAGAATTTATTTCAAAAAGTTTATCAATAGAATGAAAACTTATCAAAGTTTGAAATCGAAAAATATGTATCTCATCCTCTTGATGGTCCTGATTAAGCTAAGATATTTCAAAATTAAGAACTTGAGATGAAGAAACCAGATTAACCAATAATTTTTAACCATAATCACTTGATTCAAAGGCTTTGTGATTAATATCGTTATTGGAACCAATAATCATATTTAATTGATTATCATATTCAATCGCAAGTAATTGACTATAATAAAAACAATATTTTTTGTTAAACATAGGTTGATCCAAATCAATAGAATAAGCATATTGAGGCGGATTTGAAACATTTCTTAACCCCCCTATAAGGAATTAATAAGTTCATGGGATGAAATATTATCATCAGAAGAAAATAAAATTAAAAATTTGAACATATGTTTAGGGAGTTCAATGTCTTCATTTTGCATATTATCATCATAATCATCATATCAAACTTCCCTCTCCTACAAACCATGACAAATATCAAATTCATTATCATTGACAAATGGATATGCAAGAGGCTCATTAAATTTTTTATTATTTCCAATCTCAATTTCATGAATAGTGTTTAAGGGAACCTCATCAAGCTCATCTTGTTCAAAGTGTGCATGATTTTCATCTTCACTTAAGTCCAAACTAGTTAAACTAGAAGTTTCGGCATGAATATAAAATGAATCATTATTGCATGTATCACGATTCACAAACATATCAAGATATATGAAATAATGACTACTAGAGCACACGTGATTTGCATAAACTGAAACATTTTTCCTAAGATTACTAGTTAGGATCTAGTTAATGGATGAGTCCTCTGCTAACGTAATAGGCACCGGTACTAAATTAACCTCTAAGGAGGAATCATCATTAACATGTTGACAAATTGAATCCTGATTTTCTATGAATTTTATTTCTAATGATTTTTCCTCTTCATAACCAACATAAAGAGGGATTTCAGGAATAGTTTGAAATCTAAATTATTTTATAATTGTTGATAATGTGAGAAACTAATTCATCTTGTGTGTGGTTGTGAAATTTTTTTATATTCATTGATTGGCTCTAAAAATTTGGAAATAAGATCATAAATAATCATTGGATCTATGTCTTTCTCATCGTGAGATTGATCTACATTGTTTTCATTATTGTTTATTTCTTTATGTTTATTTTTAGAAAGAACAAGAACAAAAACCCATAAGATTATCTCTTCCATAGAGAGTAAATATTCTAAACGAAATATGAAACAAAGAAAACAAAATCCAGAAGAGAACTTTTCAATAGGCTCATTTTCATGCATCGAAAGATTATTGATTTACAAGCACAACATATCATAATTGTAATTTCGATGAGAGTTGATAAATACTTCCATGAACTACTTCCAAGAATGGATAGATTTTGATGGTAAGGATTTGATCCAACTTTTAATTCTTCCCTGGAAAGTAAGAGAAAATCACATGCATAACTCATCATAAGTAAAATATCCAAAATATTTACATTTAAAAAAAAAAAATTATAAAGATTTCCAAGGGTTGAATTCTTTTTGTACTCTCCATCAAATATTAGTTCAGACATGTAGTTGATTGTCTCTTTGGAAATGCTTAGATATGACTAACCTTGATTTCTTATGATTTTTATGATTAACAGTCGAATTTTTTTAACATGCCTAAATCATTTCCACCATAATTTAGAACTTGTTAAGAATAAAACCAAAAACACAATCATAAAACTTCATCATAAATGAGTTTAGGGAAAGACAAGGCAACGAAGTAACTCGTAGTGTTAATTTAAATTTGATACCATATTAATGGTCACTGCTTCCAACTGGAATATATAGCCTCGACAAGGTTGTATTTTAACCAAATGAAATGCTTGTATCCCATATATTAGATATAAACTCAGAGTGATTAAGGTTAATACTTTACTTGTGATTTTTCTTAGAAATCAAGTGAAGTGCTTTGTCTTGGCATGGTAGAAAGCTAGTGACAATTCCATTCAAAAGAACTAATAGCAACGAACAAGTTGACTTGTGATGAAACCTCTTATCTTATAGTCTTGTGACTAAAATTCATTACCCTACCTTGGTGACCAGTAGTTGTAATTCCATTTTTATTAGGACCCATGATCATGGTAGGTCAACTCATAATGAGATCTCCTATCTATGAGTTAATATTTTATTTTAAAATAAACTCTAATTATAATTAACCTTTAATGGGTTACTTAATAGATGGGGAGGAAAATCTTCTCCTTAAGAGCAAGGGATGGCATTAAAAATTTTTAGTGACTAATATATATTGGTCAGTGTTTCTACCCCAAAGAGTCATGAAATTATTAATTAAACAATCATGTGAATATATTTCTCTTGGGTTTAAGACACATCTTTTAAGAAATGGTGGAAAAATTAAGAAGTATAATGTATAATCCAATAATAACTTTTCAAAATAAAAAACTTAACTTATTAGGAGGGTTGAATATCAACACTAGGAAAACATCTTTGTAGAAAATATTTCCTTAAAGATAAAATTTCGTTTATGTATAACAAAGTATAAATTGTTTTCCCAATTATCATGCCAAGGAGAACCTAGAAATTTTAAAATCTACCCCATTCAAACCAATGAGAGAAGGATTATGGAAACCTACAAATTTCATATAAAAGAAAATAAAAAGCATGAAAATATTCCAAAAAGAAATCGACATCCACCAATGTACTAATCAAATCACAAATGAAGAATGAAAAAAATGATCATAGTGTAGAGATGATATAAAATTTTAAAAACTTACATGGTTTATTCCCTTTAATATTTTAGTCCTTTTAAAAATATAAACTTGGATTAAAAGTTATACTTTGTGGGAGATGGTTAATGATTTAACCTTTTATTACACACCAAAGAAATCAAACATTATACAAATAAACATTCAATTTGTAGCTATGATATTTATTTTAACAGAAGGAGAAACCTTCAACTAAGTTTTCATGAGAGAAATTGAGTGAATGATTGATTCACATATAGCATTATTTTTCAATGATTATTAAGCAACTCGTAATAAAAAGGAATAAAAGAAAAAGAATAAAAGTTAAAATAACTTACATGGTGATGTTGCGATGGTGGCTCATCCTAAGCTTCATCATTAGAAATATTTCATAACTTAATTATTCAATAACAAATAATAAGAATAAAAAAAACTAATCTACTTCTAAACCTACCATAAACTAATGAATGGTCAAAAGATTAATTGTAGTCATATTTTCCAATGTAACCATTTAAGCAACTCCAATCCTATAACAAAAAGGAAATCCCCATTTAGTAAAAGGAATTCGAGCATTGTGAAATTAAAAATAAAAAAATCATGCTTACCTAGAAAGTCTTCATTAAAAAACAAGGAACGTATGATATTACCATTCTCAAGGAACTTTTCTTGATAAGACTACTCAAGCTAATCTCTAATCATATCATGGTATGCACCAATACTAACATTGGCTTATTTAAAGGGATTAAAAAATGAAAAAGAATCTTGTGAAAGAATATCGATGTTTATAATAAAATTGTTTCAAAGTTTTTATCAATAGAATGAAAACTTATCAAAGTTTGAAATTGAAAAATATTTATCTCAACCTCTTGATGGTCCTGATTAAGCTAAGATATTTGAAAATTAAGAATTTGAGATGAAGTAACTAGATTAGCCAATAATTTTGAACCATCATCACTTGATGCAAATATTTTGTGATTAATATTGTGATTGGAGCCAATAATGATATTTAATTCATTATCATCTTCAATCTCAAGTAATTGATTATAATAAAAACAAGAATTTGTTTTAAACACACATTGATCCAAATCAATAGAATAAGAATTTTGAGGTGGATTTGGATAATTTCTTAACACCCTTATAAGGAATTAATAAGTTGATGGGATTAAATATTATCATCATATGAACATAAGATTGAAAATTTTAACATATGTTTAGGGAGTTCTATGTCATCATTTTTCATATGATCATCATAATCATCATATCAAACTTCCCTCTCCTATAAACCATGACAAATATCGGACTCATTATCATTGAAAAATAGATATGCAATATTCTCATTAACTTGTTGATTATTTCCAATCTCAATCTCATGAACAGGGTCTAAGGGAACCTCATCAAGCTCATCTTGCTGAAATTGTGTATGATTTTCCTCTTCACTTAAGTCTGAACTAGTTAAAATAGAAGTTTGGACATGAAGATAAAATGAATCATTATTGAATGTATCAATATTCGTAAGCAAGTCAATATACATGAAATAATGTCTACTAGAGCACATGTGATTTTCATAAACTGAAACATTTTCCATGAGATTATTAGTTAGGATCCGCTTAATGGATGAGTCCCTTGATAACGTAATAGGTACCGATACTAGATTAACCTCTAAGGAGGAATCATCATTGACATGTTTAAAAATTGAATCCTGATTTTCTATGAAGTTTATTTCTAATGAATTTTCCTCTTCACAACCAACATCAAGAGGGATTTCAGTAATATTTTCAAGATTAAGATCTAAATTATTTTAAGATTGTTGAAAATGTGGGAAACTAATTCCTCTTATGTGTGGTTGTGAAAAAGTTTTAGATTCATTGATTATCTCTAAATATTTGGAAATAATATCATAACTAATCATTGGATCTATGTATTTCTCATACTGAGAGATATCTACATTGTTTTCATTATTGTTTGTTTATTTATGTTTATTTTTATAAAGAAAAAGAAAACAAAACCATAGGATTAGCTCGTCCATAGAGAGTAAATCTTCTAAATGAAATATGCAACAAAGAAAACAAAATCAAGAAGAGCATTTTTCAGTAGACTCATTTTCATGCATCGAAGGATTATTGATTTCTAAGCACAACATATCATAATTGTAATTCTGATGAGCGTTGATAAATAATTCCTTGAACTAGTTCCAAGAATGTATAGATCTAGATGGTAATGATTTGAACCAACTTTTAAATACTTCCATGCAAAGTAAGAGTAAATAACATGCATAACTCATCATTAGTAAAATATCTAAAATATTTACATTTAAGCATAAAATGATGAAGATGTTCAAGAGAAGAAATGTTTTTGTCCTCACCATCAAATATTAGTTCAGAAAATTAGTTGACTGTCTCTTTGGAAATTCTTCTCGTCGGCTGACACAAACTAAAAGCATGCTCCAAAAGTGATCTGGGTCCATCAGATACTGGATTTAGCCACGATATTTTACTTTTGTGATGTGGTTAGAATTGTACTTAAAAGAGAATTAAAAGAACACATATGCATGCTTTCAGCAATAGGAAACAAGACAACAATCAACAACATAAGAACACGAGACGTTGATAACAGAGTTCATGCAATTTGGACTACATCTCCAGCCTGGCTGGTGTCAAAATGGGGTAGGCCGCTTCATATAGTGCTGGAAATGGTGATGATGTACGTGGACTATGTTTCCTATCATATAAGGACATATGGCCTCAACATGAGTGGCTTGTCTCTCCATGAGAGGTTCCGCTACAGGAACTCTCACTCACAATAGACCTCCTATCAGCATGACATAACCTCACAAAAAGTGATGATGAGGACCTTTTTATCAAGGTTACATAGGGATCTAAATAAAACATAACAATCCATGGTGAATACATCTCACATGAAGTTGAGACATAGATCTCGCAAAATACATCATGCGAGGATCTAAACAACATATTACATCTCACAACAAATCATAAAAGAGGCACATGACATCAATACTGCATATACCTCAACCCCTGAAGTTTGCTAAAGAAGTGGATGCTCAACTTTTGAATCTGGATACAACATCAAATTCATGGCATCAAGAGGCATAAAATCAACTATCCACACTTGGGAATCTGAAATTGTCACTCCAATCTGGAAAATGGCCGAAAAATGGGAAGATCTACTGCTAAAACTAACATTGCCATTGGATTCATGTCGCCGAGTGATGTAAAATGGACATAAAATTTGTCGAATTATGACTTCGGAAAGTTTGGGACCTCAAGGAATATTTTGATGTCCCTCAAGATTCCCTAGTCAAGGTTCAACCTCTTTGGACGCTCATGGTTCCAGTCCTGCAATAAAAAAAATATTGTTCATTCAAGAATGCACCGGTCTATTCCACGTTCTACCTCCGCCTTACTCGCGGCTCCATTGGCCTTCCTATGCCCTAATCTCTCATGTATTCTCCATCATTCTCTATGGTTTCCTTGAACCATTGGAATGACATTTTATAACAAAGTGTGAGGGTGAATAAGACAAAGTGTGAGGTTGGCATATTGGTTGGCATAATCATATTAAGATACTTGTTTTTGGGAGGTTTTGGATTCAAATCCCATTGACTCCCAATATTGTTTTAAAGCCCAATTTTAGTTTTAATATAGTTTTTCCAAACTATATAATATATGGAATTCGTATGTTCATATTTTAATGACTCCCAAAACATGAGAATAAGACAAAAAATGGAGGTTGTACCATCCAAGGCCACTTGGGCCTAATTTGAGGTGCCATTTGGCACCATGTGATTGGGCCATGTGGAAAGCCCTCATTGGTCCACATCATATGCCACTTCTACCACCTACTTTCCATGTGTCGACATGTGGTGCTGCCACATCACCTTTTTGTGGGTCCACCTATTTTGTTGACTGGGCTGCCACAATAGCTTTTTAGGTCCCACTAGGACTACAACATGTCATCCATATGACCTGCCACATGGCAGAATGTTGACTTTGACTTGTTTTTTTTTGTTTTTTGGTACAAACATGAAAATGCAATAAATTTCGCATACAGACTTGGATTTGAGTGTCGTTCACGCCATTGGAATCGGGGCAACGAGTAATACGATATTGTCCTGGTTCGAAATAATTCTGACCACTTTGAATTTTGACCATTTCTAAGCCCTGTTTGTCTCTTGAGAGTGTCTGGAGGCACCTGGATCAAAAAGAGAGGTTGGGAAAGGAGCCATGAGAAATTAAAACCACTCAAAAACCAAGACTCTGTGAGGCCAACTTGTGAGTCTATATTTTGTTACAATGTGGCAGACAGAAATATATATATATATATATATATATATATATATATATATATATATATATATATATATATATATATATATATATAGAGAGAGAGAGAGAGAGAGAGAGAGAGAGAGAGAGAGAGAGAGAGAGAGAGAGAGAGAGAGAGAGAATTTCTAGAGGTCGATGAATAAATGATTTAACTATTAATTTTCATGAGGCCCTCCTTCTAGCGCTATTTTTTTGATGCGGGTTTTATGCACCCTAGTCAATAAGGGAGAAGTGACCCAGAGCAGAGATATTTAAATATCCCTAACTATTTGGTGTTGTAATTCTCAATGGGTTTTAAGGCTTCGTTGGCCTTTCACCTCTCCATATTTTGAACGAAAAGACAAGGGTGTTTCTATCGTATAATTATCCTATGACTAGCCTAGATCCCTCTTAACCCCGGATCTATCAAGCGCCGAGAGGGATAAAAACTCTCAAGGTGAAAACCTATTTTTTGAGTGAAAATATTGAGTAAATGTTTGCACCTTGAGAGATTTAATCCCTCTCGGTGTTTAATAGTGAAAGGTTAAGATGGATCTAGGTTGCTTTCATTCGTGTGTAGTCATAGATTTGTTGAACATATAATTATTTTGATCATTTTAAATATGCTAATATGTCTAAGATTAATTTGGTAAATTTAACTTTAAATTTTCTTATTTACCTCAGTTTTTTGATATGAGAGATAATTTTAGTAACTTGAATGATGAAAAATGATGAAATAAAAATTTTAAGTGCAAAGTGACAATGTAACAATGCTTAATGATAGAAAATGTGAATAATACGAGTATAGTGAATTAAAAACAATCTTCATTGAAATAAATTTGAAACTATTTTATTCCATTATTCTTATTATTACACCTATTAGTTATTTTCTAGTACCATGTTTGAATGAAAACTGATTAAGAATGTTGAATTATGGAAAATTGGAATAATAAGAATGTAGCCAATTACAAATAGTTTTGTTAAGTCCCTATATTAATAGTGTAGTCCCTTATTATGTAGTGTAGCCCCCCCTTATTTTTATTGTTGTACCCCTGTAACCCCCATATTGTTATTATTGTGCCCTTACATTATTATTGTTAGGTCGGCTAGGATTACATTGTGGCCCCACTAGGATTATATTGTGGCCCCATGGACTCCTATATATAGAAGGAGGTTTTGTTCATTTGTATCATCGAAGAATTGTTCATTTATGTAATGTATTGGAGGTTGCCCCCTCGAAGTGGCTTATTTATAAGGCGTTGATCTCTCTTTTCTTCTATTTTTGGAGCTGGTTACACAACATTTGGTATCAGAGCTTTGGATTCTAGGGTTTCGCTACTCCAAACAGGTCATCGTGGCACTTTCGCTATAACTTTTTTTCTACGAAGTTTCAGAAGCTGAAATTTTTAGGGTGCGAAGCCGAAATCCTGAGGAAGATTGTTTAAAAATTTTAGAGCTTGGTTCGCAATATTTTCATAGATATCA
Organism: Pinus albicaulis; assembly: GCA_034641835.2. Taxonomy (NCBI): domain Eukaryota; kingdom Viridiplantae; phylum Streptophyta; class Pinopsida; order Pinales; family Pinaceae; genus Pinus; species Pinus albicaulis. The sequence goes on from CM076581.1 coordinate 686,066,858, forward strand.
TCTGTGGAAGTTAGGTCTTTTTTCAGGCTCCTAAACAGGTCATCGTGGAATTTGCGCTATAACTATTTTTCTACGAAGGTTCAAAATCAAAAATTTGTATGGTGTGAAGCCGAAATCCTGATGAAACTCTTGAAAAAATTTCAGATATTGGTTCGCAATATTTTCAGAGATATGATCTATGGAATGTAGTGTTTTTTCAGGCTCCTGAATTTCATCTCAAAGAGGTGATCGTGGGAAAAGTTCAATAACTCTCTCTCTGGGCATCGGATTGGAGTGCCGTAAAAATTTGTCACAAGTACACGGACTTTAGTTTCTTGGTTATCAATTTCAGAGACAAAGGACGAAACAATGACATGAGGCAAGTCGTACAAGTTCGCTCTACTGAATCAGTCCAGAATTAGGTCATTGTGGGAGATTGGACACAACTTTGTCTTGGAGAATCCAAATCAGGTCAGACCTGTGGCATTCAAAATAGAATTCAGAGGGCTACTTTAGTGCTGAATTTAAAATATTTAAGGGTTTCAATCACATATATAATCCAATTTCAATATCGAGCTCCTCAAAAGAAAGAAAAAGGTGTGTATTGTTTTTTCTGAATTGCATAAGTCTTGTTTGAAGAATCAAGTTGAATTGATTCCAAGGGTATATTGAAGAATTTTTTTCAGTAATGGGTTCTATAATGCCTCCAAAAAAAATTCCATACCCATTAATCCCTCAAAAATCTATAATATGACGCATGAAGAGGAAGAGTTGCAGTATGAGATATCAAAATTACGGTACCAAGTGCAACAAGTTTTGATCTTACGAAGAGCAATCGAAGATGAAATAGATGGTTTAAAAGAAGAAATGGAGGCTAAGTTGGATGGTTTGAAGGATCAAATAATAGCTAATATGGATGATAAATTAGCGAAAGATCACAGCAAGCATCAACAACAAGTTCTCCAACTCTCAAAGGATAACCCAAATTTGGTGCAGAATCTAATGAAACAACAAGAAGATCAAAATCACATCGAAAGAAGTTATGAAGCAGTCATAGAAACAAGAAATCGAAAAGTACGATCAATTTCAGAGTATCTCAGCAAGTGGAAGAACTTTCCTGTAAAATATTTCACATGGGAGGATGAGAATTTTATACAGAAGCATCAAGAAATAATCAAGCGTTGAGGACAACACTTGTTTTAAGGAGAGGGGCATGTTAAGTCCCTATATTAATAGTTTAGTCCCTTATTATGTAGTGTAGCCCCCCCTTATTGTTATTTTTGTACCCCTGTAACCCCCATATTGTTATTATTGTGCCCTTACATTATTATTGTTAGGTCGGCTAGGATTACATTGTGGCCCCACTAGGATTATATTATGGCCCCATGGACTCCTATATATAGAAGGAGGTTTTGTTCATTTGTATCATCCAAGAATTGTTCATTTATGTAATGTATTGGAGGTTGCCCCCTCGAAGTGGCTTATTTCTAAGGCGTTGATCTCTCTTTTCTTCTATTTTTGGAGCTGGTTACACAACAAGTTTACAGTTTTAAGAAGAATACATTTCGGGTACGTGAATATTTTATGTAGGATGAAAATTCAAGTATTTTATTTATGGTTGAATTACTGTAAAATGTTGAAACTTGCAACAAGAAATAGTGAAATTGGCATCCAGAAACAACATGATAGCACCTACACTGGTGTGGGAGCACAGTTCATGTAGTGATGGGTCCTAGTGATACATTAGTGTGCAATTCAATTTATTTAATAAATTGTAAATGTGTCTAATTTAATTTTCCCTTAATTAAATTTGACAATAAATTGTAATCTTATCTCACAAATACTTGTAATAGTTAACTGAGTGCGATAGACTCAGTTAGCTCATGAATTTTGAGTTGAGGGTGGTTGGTGAGGCATGTAGAGCGATTCTATGTGTTTTAGAGTTAAAGTCAATTGAACTAGTTATAACTGATTGTTGCAATAGTGAGAGATCAAGTGAATTAAATTAGATTTAATTCACATTCAGTGATCTTCCATCAACTGATGATTTACTATTAATAGCTGCATGAATGTCAGTTCCAGTGGAGACCCAGTTGAGACAAAGGTTAAAGGGAAGTTGACTATCAATTGTATTATTAACAAACTGCCCAGACGCAATTAAAACACCACAGGGTTTCCTATGATACTTTTTTTTTTTTCTAAGTGAGACTATTCTATTAAGTAAAAACATATGGTACAATCGAAGCTTTGCAAAAGCAAAGCAAAGAAGCAGGGGGTCGGAAATGATGAAGTATCAACCTCGGTCCCATAAAGCAAGCTTGGACAAAGCAAAAGATAGCAAGGAACATAAAAGAGACAATGAGACAAGGAGATCTACCCAGAATGGGTAGAACCTTCCAAACGACATTTTTTCACTTTCTTCTTACTGACTTTGATCCAGTCATTTTGACTGGGAAGAATAGGAACCATTTGCAGAAATTTCTGTGCTGAAGGAGGTGACTCCTTATCTGAATCCGAGGAAGAGGTCTCGTGCGAGCGTTTCTGCGGGATCGGAGGAGCAGATGGATCCTCTGGGCTGGCCCTGGGGGAGTCCTTCGCGTTCTCAATGTTTGTTTCTTCTGCTTCTATATCCTCCTCATCTGAGCTGGAGGAGTCAGGTTCATCCATGGGGGGGCGATCACAAGGCTTCCAGCTCTTCGATTTGGATTTACCTTTGTTGTTCTTCTTTTTTCCGAGGAACATAACACATGAGTTATGGAGGTGCCCTGTCTGATGGTAATGGTGACATCGGAAAGAAGTATTCTCATAGTCCAGGGGTTGGGTCCAGTGGAAGTCCCCAACTTTGAGATTTATCTGATCGGGTAGCCCTTTGCTGATATGATCTATTTCCGTGCATATTTTGCCAAAGGTGTATAATCCTTTCTCCCCCCTTGAGGTATCTGTTGCCAGAAAACGGCCTAAGGTATCCCCAATCCCTTGGAAAACTGAGAAGTGCCAGAGATGCGCCGGGAGGTTTGGAAGTCTGACCCAAATGGGAAGCTTGGTGATGACAGCCGTAGAGGGGTCGAAGTCTGGAAACCACGGGGTAAGAAAAAACCCCGCCGATCCCCAAAACCAGGTTCCTTCTTGTAAGGCTTTCTGATAGTCTTTGTTGAATGCAAATGCCACAATGAAGAAGCCTTTTGAGCAGAAGAAGACTTCGCAGTTGTTGGTTTAGTTGGAATGGATCCACTGGTATAGATCCGCTGTTTGAGGCCATAGGCCATTAAACTTGCATATGAGGGTTGTTTCTGTGAATGCCTGGGATTGATCATCCATCGATGGATGGGAGATTTCAATAGCAGGTATTTCCTCCATTTTTTCCACCAGAAAAGGCTTGGGAGCCTCAGGTGGTTGAGCTGCTTTCTTGGATGTATGTGCGTGAACTGCATCCTTATAGGAGAAGGCAGGGGACGAGGAGGTTTTCCCAGATGCTCCACCTCTCAAGCGTAAGGATAACACAACTAAAGCATCTTTCTCAATATTGTAGTAAAATAGGGGCAAATGGTCTTGAAGTTGTTTACCTTCGTAAAGCAGTCTCAGGAGTCTTGAGGGAATCCCCAATCTGAGGTCAAGCTCTCACAAAAGGTCCTGCACTAGATCCGTGGCATGCACCCATATCAGCTTCGTTCCACCAACAGGAAGAGAGATCTGGATCTGGTATTGTGTCCCCAGATTTGGAGGGCTTTTGGCTATAAGAGCATCCGATTGAATATCGAAACCCTCCTGGAGCAATCTCCTATCTGGTTTGCCCTGCTTCTTCAAGAGGCAGAGACTGAGCCTTTGCAAGGGCTCTGTATAGGTTGAGGCGGCAAGGGCGTTGATGCCTACAACTTTACTCTGGCTATCGTTGTCGTCCCCTCCTTTATTTGAGTCTCGGTGAAAGGAGGCCATAGAGACTGGTAATCGCTTGCAAAAATGACCATCAAGACCTGAGAGATCTTTCCAAATAGATCTGCAGCAAGAGCGAAGAAAATCACCCGAAGCACCCACAGTGAAGGGCGCAGAGCGTGCTGTGAAATCGGCGACTGCACGATTTTTGCGTGCGCACCTTGGAAGTCTGTAGCTCGGGTAATGATGTCCGCTTGGAACAGCGTCAGGGGGGAGCGCAGAGCCAACTGTGAAGTCGACTGCTGTGGAAGAGCTGAACAGGGCAGTAGCAGGGGAGTAATCTTTGTTGGCGGCGGCCAATCTGAAAACCCTAGCAGAAGCCATCGGACGAGATCCTATTATTTCAATCTCCTATGATACTTGTGTATATGAGAAAAGCTGAATTTCCTAAGGAATAGGGATTTCATTCCTCATGAATTGCGTGAGAAAGGCAGGCTGAAGACATGTTGAGAATTGGCTAAGTGTTGGCACAATTTTGTCTGGATCAATGTGAGACAATTCTGAAAGTGTAGGAGACCCTTGTGAGAAGAGTGCATTGTAATTGTTTCATGATTCCTTGGTGAGTATACAATATAAGATAGAGAGGTCTTGAGTAGTAATATTTCCCCGTGAAAATATATTTGTTTTGGTTTCATTTTCTTCTTTCTTTACTTGTTGTGATTGGTGATCATGTTTATTTTCTGCAACTGATTTGTAGAAGGATTTAGTATCTTCCTTTAGTACATTTCTTGTATCAGATTGAATCCATGGATATACATATTGTTTGTATAATTTATACATGGTATTAGAGCACAGGAAATCACTATAGTGGAGAATAAATTGAGTATGTTAATGAATATAATTCGAATTTGAAAAATTATTCTTGGTGCGATAGGCGGATCAAGATCGAAATGGCTTTGAATGGATTGAGATTGGAGTATGCACTCGAGGGAAGCTCTAACTATATTGTGTTGAAATATGGAATCGAGGCAATACTAGAGGACAATGGGTTGATATAATTAATGGATAATGACATTCCCAAACCCACTGCAGCAGATGCTACAAATCTTGATGCTTAGTAAAAGAAGGTTGCAAAGGCAAGGAAGATCCTACTGGAGGGAATAACATACCACATTGTCTCAAGTCTCCATGGAAAAGTGACTCCATATGCGATGTGGAAGGCTTTGACAGATCTGTTTCAGAGCAACAGTGATCATATAAAATTGGCACTGAAGGACAAGCTCAGGAAAATCAAAATGGCGAAAGGCGACACTATTCCGAAATATTTCACCAAGTTTTTCCAATGTCGAGATGATCATGGGAGCGTCATAATTACTATCGCAAATGATGACTTGGTGAGCCTAGCTCTTCCAGGCCTTCCCAAGAGTTGGCATAGTTATCAAGACTTTGTCATTGGGAGGGAGAAGCTGCCAGATTGGGAATGACTTGGTCGGATTTGGTGCAAGAAGAATTTAGGCGAAATACCAAGGATGGATCTTCATCTAAGAAAGATGATGAAGAAAATTATGCCTTGGATGGTAAGGAAAAAAAGAGAAAGAGAAAGAAATCCTATTCCAAATTTGAGACCAGTGAAGAAGGAAAGGAGTGCAACATATCCAAAGTGAAGTGCTTTCACTGTCATGTGCATGGACATTATGCCACTAATTTTCCACAAAAGAAGAATAACAATAAGGCTTTAGGATCTGCAGTTGGTGAGGCTTTGGCCTCGCAATTTGAGTTGGACTTCTTTCTCATCACATGCATGGTGTCAAGTGCGATGGGATCAGTGTGGTACTTTGATAGTGGTGCATCTTTCGACATGACTGGAGACAAAGAAAATTTTAGTAGCTTGTTGGAGAGGGACCCACAGATTCATATCGAACTGGGTGATGACGGGCGGTATAGTGCTACCGGGATTGGTATGGTTACCTTCCAAAGATAGTCAGGTAAACCCTTCTTATTCAAATATGTCATGCATGTACCAGGTTTGAAAAATAATTTATTTTCAGTCGCAATATTGGAGGATAGAGGCTATGATGTGGTTTTCAGTGAAGGGAAAGATTTCCTCAACACAAAGCCACGAGACAAGCCAAGAAGATTGGGATTCGTGTGAAGAATCTCTACAAACTTGATGTATATGGATGTGTAAAATTGATGGATAAAGCAGACAAAGTAGTGATCCAGGGTGATTGTGAGTTATGTCACAAGAGATTTGACCATCTACCCCATGGAGCTTTGAAGGTCATGCAACATATTTCTACGGGGCTTCCGAAGGGTACTCTTGCGTAGATAGACACATGTAAGGGATGTACCATAGGGAACTGTGAGAAAGCCATGTGATTGTCCCTTGAGAGGGAGCTTGATTTGAATGCAGATGAGGAACTCTTGGTTCCTAAGGATGAACCTAAAGATGTGGAGAAACCACAAGATGAGGATCATGGAGTTGCATAAACCACTCATGTAGAGACCTCCAGGAGGGGGAAATTTCGAGTCAGATGGGCAGAGGGAGTACATGTAGCTATACCTTTAGGTGTGAGGTTGGGAGATGTGCATAATTAATCCCAAGAAGAAATTGGGCAGGATTCATTGAGATGGTGTGTATCATGGATCAAACCTAGCTACTAGGATCCCACAGTACAATAGTAACAAGATTGGTTAGATTGATGTAGTTAGATGTCAGGAAGACATAAATTGGAGTGATAGGTGTCGGATATTGGAGCATAGATCAGAGTTGGAAGTAGTGTAGAGTGCATGGATGCATATGTCAAAATTGCAAAGAGTCCAGTAGACATGTGCAGTAGCTAGCAGCAATCAGAGGTCTCTGATGACAGATGCATTATACTAATTCAGTTGTTTAGAGGCTATTCAACTTCAGAAGTGTTCCATGCAAGAGTTTCATGTGCGAGAAACACTAGCGAAGTGTTTCATGTGCGAACAACACTAGAGAAGTGTTGAATGCAAGGGTTGCATGTCGCATGCAAGAGGTGCATGTGTGCATGCAAGGAAATTCCAAGGTACTAGATCAGGACAAATTGATTCCTTTCTTGTTGAGAAGAAGTGTTGAAACTTGCAAAAAGAAATAGTGAAATTGGAATCCAAAAACAAAATGACAACACCTACACTAGTGTGGGACCACAAGTCATGTCTTGATGGGTCCTAGCAATACAGTAGTGTGCAATTCAATTTATTTAATAAATTGGAAATGTGTCTAATTTAATTTTCCCTTAATTAAATTGGACAATAAATTGTAATCTTATCTCATAAACACTTGCAATAGTTAACTGAGTGTGATAGACTCTGTTAAGTTGTGAATTTCTAGTTGAGGGTGGTTTGTTAGGAATGCAAAGTGATTATATGTGTTTCATAGTTCAAGTTGCAGTTAGTGCATTAGTGTAATGCATGAGAAATCAGTTAACTCAATTAAGTGAGTTAAAGTCAGTTGAACTAGTTGTAGCTGACTGTTGCACTATTGAGATATCAAGTGAATTAAATTGGATTCAATTCAAATGCAGTGATCTTCCATGCAACTGATGATTTAATATTAATAGCTGCATGCATTTCAATTCTAGTGGAGACCCAGTTGAGACAAAGGTTAAAGGGAAGTTGACTATCGATTGTATTATTAAAAAATTTCTCAGATGCAGTTAAAACACCACAGGATTTCCCATGATACTTGCACAGCTGAGGAAGTTTGAAATTCCTAAGGAATATGGATTTCGTTCCTCATGAATTGAGTGAGCAAGGTAGGCTGAATAATGGCTGAGAATTGGCTAAGTGTTGGCCCGATTTTTTTGTGTGGATCAGTGTGAGATAGTTGTGAGATTGCAGGAGACTCTTCTGAGAAGAGTGCATTGTAATTGTTTCATTATTCCTTGGTGATTATACAATAGAAGATAGAGCGGTTTTGATCAGTAAGTTTTCTCCGAGAAAATATCTTTGTTGTGGTTTGATTTGCTTCTTTCTTTACTTGTTGTGATTGGCGATCATGTTTATTTTCCGCAATTGATTTTTAGAAGGATTTAATATCTTGCTTTAGTACATTGCTTGATCGGATTGAATCCTGTATTATTCTAGAATGGAAAAGATAGGAATATATAACATATGCACAATTCCAACTATGGTAAAATAAGAATTAAACATGTAGAATTAGAAAAATACCGGAATACATCAAACAATCATACATATGGGCAAAAAATAGTTGAAGCAGATCATTAAGGATCAAAATCAAGGTAAGTACACAATGCTCCAAAATGAATGCACTCAAGCCACAAGATGGATGAAATACACTAAAGAAAACTAGCACTGGAAATGTTGTGTTACTATTGGTGGAAACTACTACTACGATGAATAATAAACATGTGTGGGAGGCTTCTGGATTGATCCAAAAGATATGGGATTTTAACCATGGACTCTACTCAAGAAACCCATAAAAACCCAGAAATGGTTTGGCCAGATTTTAACTTTGTCTTTTTGGCCCTTTTTGGGTGGCACACTACACCCCTATTGGCTGAGTTACGCACTCCCTAGAGACAACTGATGATAGTGAAAGAATGATTTATTAGATGCAATAGCACCCACTCAACTCACTAACTAAAGGGTTGATCCCTTCTCCTGATATCCAAGCTAGAAGCTTGAGATATAGCTCCTCCTCTCTATGCTCAAGTTGTTGCTGCAAACTGCACAAGTGTTGGAATAGACTGCTTTTTCAAGGAGGTTGGAGCTGCAGCCTAGTACTGGATCATGAAATAAGGCTCACAGCTCATGTAAATGATCTCTCCAAAGTGATGGAAAGATCCCTCATAGGATTCCAAGCTAAAATACTTGGAACTTCCTTCTTCACTTACATTTGCCTGGCTGGACTGCACAATTCCCGAAGGAACTGCTACTGCATGGAGGTTTAATATGAGGGCCTGATGTCAGATATCACAATGCTACTCCTAGAATACTTAAATGGAAGCTCAAGGTTAAAGGATGATTCCTCCACCAGTTTCCTAGCTGAAATGCTAGAAACTACCTTCCTCCTCTCAAACCATAAGACAAAAATGTGTAATTCTTGAAGTTGTATATACATAAGAGAGGGACTGAATGTGGTACTAATGCCAGATGATGAATAGCTACTCAAAATAACCTTCCCAGAGTAGGCACTCGAAGTCCCTCGTGGGTAAGGGTGGGATTCCTGCTCGGGAACACCCATGTGCTAAACAACATAACAGACTTAGCAAAACAACTGAAGCGTGCAAACAATGTCAAACGACAATACAATATAAAATTCTAGACTGATTTTCTTTGCTGCTCTCATCTTCCTTATATGGTTTTGAGCCTTCCCTAGCATTGGCCCATGTCATAACTGCATTGCACATGTGGCTACTAGTCTCCATGAAGACTGTGTTTTCTCTCCATGATCTCCATCATCTCTACATTTAATTTCCACTCCTCCATCATGTATGCATTTAATGCACCACTTCCTCCATCACAACATTATTAATTCTCTATGATATTACTTGTATTCCTCCACTCTCTCCATCATCTTCTTCATTATTAAGCTCCACTACTCCATAATGTTGATCCACTACATAGTAACCCACATTCACACAATAGAAGTGGAATTTATTCATCTAATGGGGTTTATGGGTCCCTTCACCCTTTTATTTACTTAACTAAGTAAGAAAAGTAAGAACTATAATATTCCAATTAATTTATGGAAAATTGGGAATATTACAGTCCTCCCTGCCAAAATGTTTCTTGTCCTCAAGAAACTACAAAAGTGAATGCTACATCAATCCTCCTCCCTCCAAATGGCATCCTCATATGAAAGGTATCCCCATTTTCTCTAATGTGTAATGAATGCCAAGCTCCATAACTACCTCTCTAGAATGTCTGAAATGGCCTCCAAATATATATCTAGATGCCTCTCCTCATCACTGAACCTCCAAGTGGAAACCATCTACTATTCCAGAGCCTCTTCTCTGCATGAGACATATGAAGTGAAGTGGTTCCTCCCCCAAAAGGAAAGTCCCAAATCATGAACTATCTCTCCAACGCATGCTACATGGAGTAGGATGTGCCTCTCCATGCTCCCATCATTGGCCCTATTGGCCTTGCTTGCTCCAAGCATCATCTCAACACTATGAAAAATAGGAAGCAGAGACATATGGGTTGACATGTGAAATTTCAAACCATACTCACTCAATAACAGCCACCGCAACAATGCCTCTTGTTGCCTTACCACCCAATCATCATACCATGTATGGTGGCCATCCTCTCCTAATAGAAGCCAACGCAGTAAGGCCTTCTGTTTCCATCCCCCCTCCTCGTTATGTAAGGTATGGGAGAAAATCATCCCATACTCTCCCAGGAGTAACCAAAGTAGCAATGAATCTTGCTGCCACCTCACATTATCATCATGCAAGACATGGAGCAACAACATACTGATTGACATGTATAATGTCACATCAACCCAACATAACCAAGCTCCCTGCTACCACTTCATGTGAGTGCCATACAATGTCCCAAACAATAACATACCCATTGACATAGGATATGTCATGTGATGGCCAAACTCTCTCAAAAGTAGCCAGCGCAGCCATGCTTCTTGTTGTTGCATCATACCAGTAATATAGAAGGCATGGATCATACAAATGTGAGATGTTAGGTAGTAACCATACTCACCCAAAAGCAACCAGCACAACCATGCTTCCTACTTCCCCATGTCATAGATCTGCAAATAGTTCACCAACCACTTTCTCATCATCCTCACCAATCCATCCAATTGTGGGTGATGAATCATATCATGATCCAACTTGGTATCCACCCAATAGAAAATACCATCCTCCCCAATCTAATGATCTTTGCACTCCATGATATGTTGAAGTGCATCCTCCTTGAGGTTACTCCATGAGAACCTCTCATCGATGACCTGGTAGAATCCATAATATTTTTAATATCATGTAGGAAAAAACTTCTCTTTGAGATATGAGGTGCTCATCAAGAAATATCTATCATAATAATGGGAGATTTTATCCATCATAAGAGGTCTATCATCTACCATCTGCCCATCCAATGCTTCATGAGTGAAGCGGTAATCAGAATGCTCCAAGAATAGTTGGGCACCCAAATCATCACTTCTCCTCCGTGACATCGCTTCTGATCTCCATGATGGTGCATCTGTTGTCTCATGGCTATACATAATGTTGAACTCATAGCTTGACATTTTACTGATTAGGAATATTCTCATCCCATCCTCTGAAAATCCACACTTCAACACAAAGTGTTGTGTGTAGCTCAATAATAAGCAACTGGGATGGATATACATCTCCTCTTTGAAAAAGTCAAGGGTCCTCTGCGCAGTGATATTTTTCTCCTCCAAATCAGCAAGGTGCTCTAACTCTTAGTTATGGAATTGTCCTGATGGCATGATCCCACAAATCTCAAACTGAGGTGCTAAAATAACATGGGATGGAAATGTTTGCAAACCTTGGATCAGTTGAAACTTGGGAACATATTGCCAAGCTACAAGAGTTCCTCCAACCGGTGCAATGGATTCTCCAACTACTGGTGATGGTGATGGTTTCTCCTCTACTGCTGCACCAATGCTGGTATCTGCCTCCTCCTCCTCCTCATGCATCTCCTGAATCATGCATGAGACTCTCAATGTCAAGTTCTCAAGACCACTTTGCAAAGATGCAAGTGCTCCTTCATTTGATGCAAGTACTTCTGCAGCTTGAAGTGGTGGTGGGTGCTCCTTTTCTGGAGTGATAATGATGAAATCCTTCCTTTGCTTCTTATGTAATTTCTCATCAACGATGGAAAATGTCTTTATAGAAAGTGTCTCCAGTTTTCTTCTATAAAATTTCTTGTTACCCTTTGAGTGAAGTTCTGCATAAGCAGTAACTCTTGCATGTTTCATATGGATGAGCCACCAAACCTTTGCTTCACCCTCAAGGTGCAGTGATGCAATATCAACAACTTCAATTTCTTCTACTAGATGTAGCAAGAATAATGCATCTAACTTCCTCCTCGAAGCTCTTGTTGTGCTTGTGGATGACCCATCAAAAGTAGGGAAGAAGAATCTATTATGTATGTGATTTTTTCTTCTATTGCAGTTGCGGGGTCTCCAATTCTCTTTGATCTGAAAGAACTGTTGGAGAGTTATATTCTCCTTGAATGCTCTAGATTGAGATTTTTACTCTACAAGATAATTACTCACAGTCTCATGCTCTAAGTATCCTCCATCCCCACATCATTCACCTTCCTCTTCAAAGAAAGTGGACATAGTAGATTGTTGTGGATCTCTATGCATTGTCAGTTTCTTCTACTGCTGATAGGAAGTGCTTGGACCTTCCTCATTCTAAAACCTTCTTGAGGTTTTTCTTTGCCTTCCCCTTCTCATTTCTTTGACCTCCTTGGAGATATCCTGCATAGATATAAAGATAAATGAGGCAAAATTGAATCCCTTCATCATTGTAGATCTATTCTTTTTGCTTCTTCTTATGATGTCATAAAATGTATTGCCGACAAGTTGAGCCAAAGCTCATGCTCTGATACCATTGTAATATTCCAAAATGGAAAATAGAGGAATATAAAACATATGCACAATTCCGACTACGGTAAAATAAGAATTAAACTTGTAGAACTGGAAAAATGTTGGAATACATCAAAACATCATACATATGGGCAGAAAATAGCTGAATGATGTCATTAAGGATCAAAATCAAGGTAAGTACATAGTGCTCCAAAATGAATGCACTCAAGCCACAAGATGGCTGAAATACACTAAAGAAAACTAGCACTGGAAATGTTGTGTTGCTACTGCTGTTGCTGCTAGAAACTACTACTATTGTGAATAAGAACCATGTGCGGGAGGCTACTGGAGTGCTTAGAAAGATCCAAAATTTTAACCACGGACTCAACTAAAAAAACCCAGAAATGGTTTGGCCAGATTTTTACTTTGGATTTTCGGCCCTTTTTGGGTGGCACACTGCACCCCTGTTGGCTTAGTTACGCACTCCCTGGAGAAATACTAATATGGGGATGAAAGAATGATCTATCAGCTACAATATCACCCTCTCATCTCACTAATTGAAGGGCCTATCCCTTCTCCTGATCTCCAAGCTAGAAGCCTGAGATCTAGCTCCTCCTTTCTCTGCTCAAGTTGCAACTGCAAACTGCACAACTTCTGAACTAGATTGTACTATCAAGGAGGTTGGAGCTATAGCCTACTACTGGATGATGAAATAATGCTCACATATCATGTAAATTATCTCTCCAAAGTGAGGGAAAGACCCCTCATAGGATTCCAAGATGAAATACTTGGAACTTCCTTCCTCCCTTACATCTGCCTAGTGGACTTCACAATTCCTTAAGGAACTGCTACTGCATGGAGGTGTAATATGATGGCCCAATGAAAAATATCAGAATTCTACTCCTGGAATACTGAAATGGAAGCTTAAGGTGAAAGGATTAATCCTCCACCAGTTTCCTAGCTAAAATGATAGAAAATACCTTCCTCTTCTCAGACCCTAAGACAAGAATGTGTAATTCCTAAAGTTGTATATGCAGAAGAGAGGGTTGAATGTGGCACCAATTCCAGATGATGAATAGCTTCTCAAAATAACCTTCCCAAAGTAGGCACTCGAATTACCCCATGGGTAAGGGTGGGATTCCCGCTTGGGAACACCCGTGTGCTAAAAATCACAACAGACTTAGCTAAATAGATGAAGCGTGCAAAGAATGTCAAACGACAATAAAATGTCAAATTCCAGACTGATTTGATTTCCTTCCCTCATCTTCCTTATATGGTTGTGAGCCTTCCCTAGCCTTTTCCCACATCATAAATGTGCTGCACATGTGGCCACTAGTCTCCTTGAAGACTATGTTGTCTCTCCATGATCTCCATGATCTCTGCATTCACTTTCCACTCCTCGATCATGTGTGCATTTAATGCACCACTTCCTCCATCACTGCATCATTAATGCTTTGTGGTCTTAATTTTATTACTCCACTATCTCCATCATATTCTTCATTATTGAGCTACTCCACTACTCCATAATGTTGATCCACTACCTACTAACCCAAATTCACACAATATAAGTGGAATTTATTCATCTAATGGGGTTTATGGGTCCCTCCAACCTTTTATTTACTTAACTAAGTAATAAAACTAAGAAGTCTAATATTTCAATTAACTGATGGAAAATTGGGAATATTACAAATCCATTCATATAAATATTGTTTGTATAATTTCTACATAAAAAAGAAGTCAATTCACGTCATGAATAATGTTTATGTGAGTACACTGAGAGAGAGTTTGTATGTTTTTGGGTTAATATATAGATTTAGATGGACAGGGGAAAAAGAGGGAAGAAGAGAGAGGCAAAGATAGGGAGGGAGGAAGATATATAGATATGGAGAGAGAAGTGTTAGAGAGATAGAAGTGGAAGAGACAGAGAGGGAGTGGAAAAGGGGGGGAGAGAGGGATAGATACATAGATATGGAGAGAGTGTGTGTATGTTTGGGGGGTGAGGTAGAGAGATAAATAAGGAGAGACAATGGGAGATATAGATATATATGGAGGGGGAAGAGATGTGCTTACATTGAAATAAATGCACATTATTAATCAAATTACTTTGAAATTAATGTACATCATACATCTTGTTGCGTCAAATTGTAAATCAAGATCTACACTAAAATCAATGCATTTAGTGCAAACAATCAAATATGATTAGAAATCAATATATACACTAAAATAAATGCATCTAATGCAAACAATCAAATAGTATTAGAAATCAACATCTACACTAAAATCAATGTATCTAGTGCAAGCAATCAAATAGGATTAAAAATCAATATCTACACTGAAACGAATGCATCCAGTGCAAGAAATCTAATAGGAGCAGAAATCAACATCTACACTAAAATTAATGCATCTAGTGTAAGGTATTAAATGGGATTAGAAATAAAAATATACATTGAAATCAATGCATCTAGTGCAAGCGATCATATAGGATTATAAATCAAAATCTACACCAAAACCAATGCATCCAGTGCAAGCAATCAAATAGGAGTAGAAATCAACGTCTACACTGAAATAAATGCATCTAGTATAATTTATTAAATAGGATTAGAAATTGACATCTACACTAAAATCAATATCTCCTCAATCATTATTAGTCACTTTGTTTTCTCTCTTTTCTTGGATTTGTTGGTAAGTGTAACTAGGTTCGGTATTCATAATGAATAGAAATTATGAATTTATGTGTTGGGCCTCCATTTTTTCTTATTTTTACTCACAATCTCTCATGTTGTTGTTTGGTTAAAATATTATTGTTGCTAATATTTGTTACTTACCTAGTTTTAACATGATTAAAACATCATTAATTGAGGTTTGTATGTTGCAGGTTTAAAAGTTAATTCAATCATGTTTTATATAGGCTTTGGACTTGCATTTACCTACCTGCACCATGCAATAGATTCCTTCACCATGCAACGGATTCCTGCACCAATTTATGGTTGCTTGCACTTTGAAGGATTCCTGGACTACACTCATGTTCCTGCACTAGTATCAAGTATGTGTACAATTCCTGTTTCAATATTACACCAATATTTCAAAGGGAGCACTTTGGAGGTTAATACGATTTGAATGGCCCATGTTGTTCATAGTGACATTGCTTTCTTGGGTAGCTTCTCATTATTAATATGAGTTAACTCGCTAAATTATACTCTCCAAGAAATTCGTTGGGGAATAGTTTTCATAGTGAAGGCTCATTCATTTCCCATGACAATGTGGACCGAGGTGGGCGATGGAAACACTAATCCTACATGTTGGCAACGGTCAGAAGATATGGATACTCCTCGAACATTGAAACATATCTTCACAATTTGGGTTGTGGTGGCATTGCTCAAATTTATGCAAATTAGAGGTCTATATTTGAAAGGTCTACAACTACTCCAATAATATTTATTTCAGTTCAAAATTCTTGTGAAGGACTAGTTTCCCCAACTTGCTAGGAGTTTTGAGGAACATATGATCACGCCAGTTATGTATGCAACCAGTCGGTTCATGAATATTTTCTCCACAATATTTCCATTTACATTATCTTCTCAGTTCTGGGACATTTTTATTCATGAGGGGATGAAGGTTGTCTTTAGAATCGGCTTGTACTTGCTCAGATATTTTCAGGATGATTTGAGAGGATATCCTACCATTTCTGCGAGGGTTCCCATTAGAGGTTTTGGATGTGAACACATTGATCCCAATGGCCTAGCTTCTGCTTCACATGAATGAGAAGGAATCATTTTCATATTTCAGGTTTCAACCAAGTTGAAGGAAGCTTTGGTGTTCTGCAATGGGAATGAGTTCCCTCTCTTTCCTCATAAAATGAAGGGACTGTTCTATAGCATGGATTTTTTTCACATTGCCATAACATTAGATGCCAATGTTAAAAAAACCGGTGCTTATCTTTGTAGGAGCATTTCAGTCAAATCGAACTTTCTAGCAATAACACCACTCCAGGAAAAGAGGAACGATTCACCAGAATTGTTCCCTATTTCGACATTAATTTGTAAAATTAATATTATTCCTGGAAAATTTATAAGATCGATAATCTACCTCCTATATTTTGATTGGCTAATTTAAATCCCAAAATTTTAATTCAATATATATATATATATATATATATATATATATATATATATATATATATATATATATATATATATATATAGATATATAAGTTTCCTGGAGCAAACAATTTAATAAATTAGACAACGAATTAGGAAATCGATCAGGAGGGATCTGGAGGTACATACATGCATAGAAGGAATGCGCAGGAGGGAGGATTCGGGCCCAATGTAGCCTCACGCATTTTATAACTGGTGGATCGCTCCTCTTGTCTTGTTGGAGCTAAGTGATTTCTACATAATGTAAAGATTTATTTTCAAGAATTAATTGAAGAAATTTTCATCCATGCTCTGTTTATTTATTTGTTGCATCTAATGATTTTAATTTCTCTGAAAAGTAGGTAGCTCATGGAGGGCGCGAGCTGGCTAGGTTGGCCGCCAGACCAACTCAACACAACTCTCCTTCTCTTAGATTAAATAGAATTAAATTTATTATTTACTGTGTGAATTCATTTAATTATTTTCAGTCTCTTTCCTTCATTAATTTAATGTTATTTAATTTTCTGCAATGCTTTATTTTTAGTTTTAAAGTTAATTTGATTTGCTGCAAATTCTTCTTGTACCTGAACTATTTGATTTGTTGCATTAATATTTGTGCTTGCACTTGAGATATTTATTCATATAAAATTGCATCCCTCCAGAGCTGTAACGTGCAAATTGAATTCCTTGAACTGATCTAAACCCATTTAATTCATATTCCAGAACCTCATATCTATTTGAGAATTTATGGAAGCATCAATCACATATAAATTTCTGTTGTCGTGATGGAAACTATGTTATGTTGAAAATGATCATATTTATTTTCTGTTAAGCTTCTAGACAGTTTTATAAGATTAATATTTGGGGACAAGGAAGGCAAGATATTCATATTAAATCAATTTCTTTTATAAGCTTATTTACATAGTAAATTTACTTGTTATGTTGTTGATGTTTCAGGTTAATTTCACACAAAGGTTA
Source organism: Pinus albicaulis (assembly GCA_034641835.2). NCBI lineage: Eukaryota > Viridiplantae > Streptophyta > Pinopsida > Pinales > Pinaceae > Pinus > Pinus albicaulis. The sequence goes on from CM076581.1 coordinate 686,084,381, forward strand.
ATGCAAGCATAATTAGTGTAGGCGGAATTAGTATAGGCAGAATGGTTTTGAATTTATTTTTAATTTCTTCCAGCATTTATAGTCTTTTGATATTGTGTCGACACTGCTTGGTTTCCAGTTATGATTTTCCTTCTGTTCTGTTTGTACTTAGAATTTCCTTTCGCATTGATAGTATAGGATTTCCTTTTATTTCTCGCATGATTTTAATTAGTGGATTGGCATTTCTTGAATTCTCTTTTAGTGCAGGATTTCATTTATTAATGCATAAGATCGAAAAGAATTTGTTCTGCAGGTTTCTAGGGGCTCTCTCTGGCATTTAGAGTGTTGTGTCTTGAAGTTCACGAACTATCCAGATTGGAAATTAAATTTTGGTACATTTATAGACCCTATATTGCACCCAACAGTATGTAATGAAGAATATAGATAATAAAATGTATTTTTGTAAATCTTGATTCATGGGTTTCATGAGCAAGGAGTTTTTATTATAGGTTAAATACTTCTTCTTGATGTCTTTGAATAATTTTTCATCTTTTCATAAATGTATAATTTTGAGTCATAAATATGAAGTGTTCTTACACTTGCAAAGGATCAATATTGATGTAAATAAGTATGCCTCAAGATCTTGTCAACGTGCTCGTGAAAGTTGGTTGAAGTATGATGCAAATACCCTTGAATAAATCGACCTAAAAGATGTTGGAGATAATCCTTACAAGTCAGACTCAAAACATAATGCAAATTCATGTTAGTTCAAAGAAATAGATGCAACTATTCACATGATATGTCGGCTAATTACAGGGGAAAATTACTATAAATACCCAAGTGTACTACACAGAAATGACAAAAATAATATCTTGTGCTTCTCTGATATTTTCAGGGCATACCTCTGAGATTTTCAATGATAAGAAAGACAGTGTAGCTCGGACACCTCTAAAATTTCAGTAGCTAGGATCTCTGAGATTTTCAGTGTATGTACAATGAGATGATTTTTGGATCTCCATAGAAAGCAGACTATCATATTTCGTACTGTAGGACTGTATGGTGACAAGGTGCAGAGGAGTAGTATTGAAGATACAAATGTGCATAGGATCAGTCTTGAAGATACAAAGGTGTAGAACAACAATATATCATATTTTAGACTGTATGAGTATATGATGACAAGGTGCGGAGAGGAAATCTATCAGATTTTAGACTGTATAGGTTTCATAGTGTAAAGAAGGGTTTCCATTATAATAAAGATGCCTTAATATAATGTAACAAGTATGTATAAATAAGGACCGAAAGAAGATATCTAGGAGGCTGAGTATAGATATGAAGAAGGTAGATACGAACATGTTGTCAAGGGTTGTTAGACTAGAGACCGATTTCCCTATTGTTGGTGCATAATGATGCAGTAAAGGAGATCAAATCAAGGAGCCAAGCAAGAATAGTGACAAGGTTTTGGAGGCATACTAGTGTCGAGGGTCTAGGTCATGGTCATGGTACTTGTCAACTGAAAGTCTATAAGAATAATTACTTGCAGGTTTTTCTCTACAAGAGGGAGAGGTTTTGGCCCTGGCTTGAAGAGCCTAAACTTTTTATCTCTTGTGTTTTGATAATTGACTTGATGAAAGACATAATAAGCTAATAAAGAGAAGATCTAAATAGGATAAATAATTTTACAAGTAATTATCAAGTACATAATTGAATTAAACTATGCCCTAGAAAATTTTCAACATGGACTCAGAGATAAGGTGAGAGAAAGGGATATTTTACAAGAAGATACTAAAAAATAAAGAAGATCAAGGATCATTTTTTCAAGAAGACACTGGGATCGAATTCAGGAAGATATTTAAAGGTCAATTTTCAAGGGAAAGAGATCTACACTAAAAGGGGAAGAAACCTCCATTCAAAAGGCATCTTGTAGAAAAAAATTAAATAACTTATACTCCAAGGTCCTTTCAAGAAGAAATTCAAGTTCAAGAAGGTTACCTAAAGCTATATCATTTGAAGCCAAGTAAACAATATTGGATACATCATCAAATCATATTTTTTCTGAATGTAATATTCCTAAATGGGAAAAGTAGCAATATGATGCAAAATGATGGAAAAATAATGCATATCATCATTTATATAGCAAGGGGCCAATATGGAGACCTTTAATATGTTATTACAACAAAAAATATGTTTAAGAAGTGGCCCATAAGATGCATAACAGGAAAAACAAGCCTCCAATGAATAAAATTCCTCAATATGAGGTGCTGCAACCATATAGAAAAGCTGGAAAACCCTTAAATCATTATTTTATTGCCTCTACAACAGAATTAAATTATACATCAGATATATAATTTCTATGTGCATAAGAAGTTAGATCTATATCAGATCCATGCACTATACAAGCTCCTCTAAAGAACCCCCTTGGGGTTTTCAGCAAAACACCAAGTACAAGTTGTAGATATGAGATTTAAGACTATATATCTACTGAAAAATACAGATCTAGAAAGTGTGGCTGATATTATATTATCAATAGAATAGCCTCCTCCAATATATCTTCAAAGTGAAGGGAATATCCCCAACACTATGAAACGACTCTCCAAATGGTGTGCCAAATCACCCTGCAACTCCACCTATAGAAATAACGTAGATCTGAAAGTAAACTGTAATGTAGGGATCAAAATAAGGTTGGCATGCTGCCAAGATCTGAAAATGAGCTCAATTCCCTCCAATATTATCCTCCCAATGAAGTGGAAACCTCCTCCACTGAAAAGGAGCACTGAAATGACCTAGATATGAAAGATCTAGTCTCCACTTGCTGTAGGTTGCAAAAACAACCAAACCCTCAATAGGATCTTCATTGTAGTTGAAAGAATAATATTGGTCCTAAGACAGACAGTGGAAAATTCAATACAAGCTCTCCCAAGAGCTACTCAATGGCAAGAGGTGGGATTCACGATCAGAAACACCCAATGCTAAATAACATTCAATCTCAGCTAAACAGTAAGAGAAAGATATATGTCTAAATAGACCATATATTCAGAAAGTATCATATGCATCCCCCTTCTAATGCTGCCATCCCCTTCCTTTTATAAGTCAAGAGCTAGCAAACCCTAAACCACATCCAATGATAACACTCCTTTCACACAAAGCATCTCCATCTAAAACTGCATTGTACCTCATTGATGGCCACTCCTCCATGACAGCGTTGTAGATTTGGTCAAGGTTTACCCAGTCAAAATGATCTAGCCCCTTTCACACCAAGGGTTCTTTAATTAAGCTGCCAATATTTGTCTCTTTCACATTTGGCATTGATTTATTCATGATTAAGGAGAAATATGGACCTCCTTTGCCCTCTTATTATTTAAACAAAGCAATAAAACAAAAATGAATATTCCAATTAGCTCATGGATAATTTAGGAATATTACACTGAAGTCATCATCAAGACATCCTTGATTGTCCTGATGCAAATAAATCTAAGAAAGGATAAGTGAAATATCTCTACTATGATTGAGATCATATTCCTCCTTAAGAGGTTTATTTCGGTTGTAAAATAGTATGTTAGGAAGAATTGTACATTAATGCATCATTCCAAAAATGGAATCATGATAGAAGAATGGAAGGAGAACTTGTCATAGGAGGATGTCTACAATAAAAATATGTTATGAAAGAAGTGGTTCCTAGGAACCTCACTAATAACAACATTGATGAAAGACAATTATCTAGATCAAGGGTCATCATTCAATAATCCATATGGAAATATGTGTTGAAATTTTTCTGAAGGAGTCCTCTTTGGATTCACTCGTTAGAAAAAAAGCAAAAATTTTCATCAAGAATTCTATCTTGCATAATTATGGGATTAGGATATGATGACATATTGATGAAGCAGGTCAAGGGAATGAAATTTTTCATTATAGGGAAAACTATTGCAGGATGATAGAAAAGGAAAAGGATCAGGTACATATATTTATATGTTAACACTGGATGCTATGAATTCATGTCATATGGTTGCAGGTAATGAACTTATATCTTTAGAAGTATGATAAAAGAAAGGAGAATCTCTTCCGATACAAAGGTTTCCAATAATAGATGAAATGAACATAATATGTCCTCATATAGAATATGCGGTGGTCTTATATGAAAAAGGAACTGTATACTAGAATTTCCTGGGAATGAAGTAAAATTTTGTAGAGAAAGAAAAGAAGAGATCGTAAAGTGATACCATGATAAGAGGAAGTTATCATCCGGAAGCCAATAAGACTTGAATGAGAGATCTCCTGGAAAGATATGTAGACTCAAATAGAAGTCCGGTAAAGATGAATACCCTTGAAAATACATATCTTTAAGAGATGTGTCAATATATATGAAGGATGTCAAAACCTGCAAGAAGATCTCATGGTGAAAGATCATCACTGAGGTAAAAATTGATTTAGAATTTCATATGTATATTTATATCTCGATAATTTTATGCACAAATTCCAACCATATGGAAGGATGAAAGATCCTTGGAATAAATATGGTTTGAAGGAAAGCACCATGGAATGAATATGGACTAGAAGAGAAAGATCAATGAATCAGTTTTTGATAGATGACATGACTCGTGAATGAAAGTGATGGATTATACATGCCCTATGACTCCATCCCAAAGTTGAATACCCCATAATATCGAATAAATTCATGAAAAAGAAGGGAGGAATTATTCATGAGCAGCTGGGTGTCTCACCATTGTTGTTGCAGGTCCCTGGTTAAGAGGGCGCCTAGTGGTAAGTTTCTTACTTGGAAGAAGCTTGGTAATTCCTAATAATGAGATTTGGTACATTTTTTGTATAGGAATGAGTATGTCATTCCTAAAATAAAAGGAAGCGAGGGATTTGATTCTCTAATTCATGTGCCCTACACTAGAGCAGGACTAATTGCCATAAGTCTTAGTGAAGGCCATGAAGGAGAGAATGGATAGGAAAATCATTATGGTCTTCACCTCGGAAGAAAAAATGGAGGATTGGGTAATAATATGGCATCCGATACTCTTTGAGAATGTGATAGGAAATTCAAGATAAGAGTAGTAGTGGACCAATATTATTTGAGTATTAGTTACCCAAGATAAGAATATTCCAGTAAGGTCGTACTTTGTGAACACCTGAGTGGAGTATGTACCTTGAAGAGACAATGACGATGGTGTTTATAAGTCATTTGTCTCACCAAAATTGTAGCCCATTGTATCATTGATAGATGGGGTTGTTTTTCAAGGACTTGCACTTTGAAAATGTTGGTTGATATGATGCTATGCATATGCGATTACCAATCTAATTCTTCTTACGAGATTCTTCAAATTGAAAGTAACCATGTACCATTATGAATACCTCCCAAGTTAAGAGGGAGTGTTGGAAAGTGTAACTAGGTTCGGTCTTTATAATGACTGGTAATTATGAATTTATGTAATGAAGAAGACATATAATTAAATGTATTTTTGTAAAGCTTGCTTCATGTGTTTCGTGAGCAAGGAGTTTTCATTATAGGTCAAAGACTTATTCTTGATGTATTTTATGAATTTTTCATCTTGTAATAAATGTATAATTTAGAGTCATAAATATGAAGTGTTGTTACACTTGTCAAGGATCAGTATTGCTGTAAATAAGTATGCCTCAGGATATTTCCAACATGCTCGTGAAATTTGGCTCAAGTATGATGAAACTTCCCTTGAATAAATCAACCTAAAATATGTTGGAGATACTCCTTACAAGTCAGCCTCAAAATAGAATGCAAACTCATGTCAGCTCAAAGAAATAGATGTAGCTATTCACAGGATATGTTGGATAATTACATGGGAAAACAACTATAAATACCCCAGTGGAATGACTCGAGTTGTACATGTGAACAATGTGTACAATCATCCTGTTGGTGACCTATGTTTGGCTGTCATTTTTGGGGTAGAAAGTTGTGGAATTAGTGAGCTTGATGTCCAACATAGATCAGAGACTTAACCAAAATGTACTGAGGAAATTTCTGTCTTGATATGAGATAATGGACAGTAGGATCCCAAATTGTACCCACACTTTCTCAAAGAAGAGTTTAGCATTGGCTTCTATTGTTATATTCTTCTTGTAGGCCACCATAATGGTCATCTTAGTGAATTTGTAGATGAATACAAAAACACAGTTGTTTCCATGCTTGGTAGAAGGAAGACTAGACATGTAATCCATGGAGATGGATTCCCACGAATGACTAGGGGTAGGCAGCGGATTATATAGGCCTTAATTATTGATGGTAGGTTTGGAAATGATGCAGGAAGTGTAATATCTGATATATGTTCTGACTTCATGTTGAAGGTTCGGCCAATAGAAATACTTATGCAATACTACCATTATTTTCTTGACCTCGAAATGTCCAGCCACATGACAATAGTGTGCTTCCCAAATTATCTTGGCACGCTCTCTTGAAGGAACACAAAGGTGTCCCACATGGCATAAGAGTGCATCTCAGAGGTGATATTTTGGAACTTCCTTACCCTCCAGGAGCATTTGGTATGTGTTTCTGAATTAAATATCACTTTTGCAGAGATGCGGCCAACCCAAAGTCTCATGTCCACAAAAAGTCAAGCACAATGGTTAATGCCACAATCAATGATCAGCTGAGGCATTCTGCAACATTATTAGTGTTTCCCTTCTTATACTTTATGTTTAAATCGAACTGTTGCATATGTGGCCCATTTCTGATGACGATCTTTTTTGAAACTTCCTTTATGTCTGTATGAAGTACAGTGTTTGGTTATTTGTGTGGATGAACGTTTCCTTCGCCAAAATGTAATGCTTCCATTTTCGGTAGGCCTACACAATGGAATACATCTCTTTGACATAGGTGGGATACTTTCAGGTTGTTTTTGAAAGTGTCTCACTGTGATATGCCATTGTATGCCCCTTTTGAGTAAGTATTTCCCTAATAGGATAGTCAGAGGCATCTATCTCGATCTCAAATTGTTGCTGCAAGTATGGTAATTTAAGCACTGGTGTAGAGTAGAGGAAATGCTTCAACAATGCGAGCACCTTCTATTGAGATTCAAACCAAAATAAATTTTCTTTCACTCCTCTCTTGGTGACTTGAATCAAAGTCCAAGTGATATGAGAGAACCCCAAAACGAACCTGTAATAGAAACTGGTAAGACCCAAAAAGTTTTGAAGCTCTATTAGAGTTTTTGGGGCTAGCCAATCCCGAATGACCTTGATCTTGGCTGGGTCCACATGCATCCCCCGCTCATCAATAGTGTACCCCATATTTTGAACCCAAGTCATGAAAAAAGTGTATTTCTCCAAATTGCCACACAACTTGTGTTGTCGCAATGTTTGGAGGACTTGTCGAATGTGGTGGAGGTGCTTTTACCAACTGTGGCTGAAGATCAGGATGTCATCCAAATACACCACCACGATTGAGTTAGTGAATGGTCGCAAGATGTCATCCATAAACCTCATGAAGGTTGTGGGAGCATTCATCAACCTGAAAGAAATGACCAACCATTAAAAAATTCCCTCCTTGGCTTTGAAGGCAGTCTTCCACACATCAGAGTGTTTGATCGATACCTGGTGATACCTAGACTTCAAGTCAATCTTGTTGAAATATTTGGCCCCATTGAGTTGGTCCAGAAGGTCATCAATCTGTGGGATCGGATATCCATTCCTGACAGTGATCTTGTTTAGTGCCTGATAGCCAATACATAGTCTCTAAGTCCCATCCTTCTTCTGTACGAACATGATCGAGCTCCCACAGGGCGATGAACACAACAAAATCTGACCTTTCTGCAAAAACTCCTACATGTACCTCTTGATTTCGTTGTTCTAAAAAACAGAGCGCCGATCGATTTGTCCATTAGGTAGAGGTGTGCATGGGGTTAGATCGATGGAGTGCTTAGAATCACAGTGCAAAGGAACCGCTGCAGGTGAGGTGAATATGTATTCGTACTCCATTAGATAATTTTTGAGATCTAAAATGGGCCACCTAAGAAAAATGTACAACCAAAATAAAATTCATAAGAACCAATAAGATTCAAGATGATTATGTCAACCATGGGGGATGATTCACCATTTTTGGGGTAAAAAAGTAAAAAAATATTAAAAAATAATAAAATAATAAAACTACTTTTTTAACTTGTATTCTCAACTTATCTCCCTAAGGTTTTACTCAAATTTTGAATGGGAGTACTCGTTGGATGAAAAATTTGATTCCTCATCCAAAGAGTACCCATGTTGCATACTTTTAATGGACCTTATTACATGAAAAACGAGAAATACATGAAAAGCGTGATTGCAATAACGTTTTTCATGTATTTCTCATTTTTTTCGTGTAGCAATATCCATCGAAAGTATGCAACATGGGTACTCCTTGGATGAGGAATCAAATTCTGCATCCAACTTGTGTTTCCTCTCGAAATTTTAGTAAACCCATAGGGAGATAAGTTGAAAAAGTATTTTTTTCTTTTTTCCCTTTAAAATTTGATGATTTAATCTAATCTTATTTTATTATTTCCAGTATTATTTATAATTTACTTAGGAGGCCCATTTTATACCTAAAAATTCCCTTAATTCCTTCGTGACCTTGTCCATATGTTGTTCACGTGTAGAGGAGCCAGGTCTAGAGGTCATGGCCACAATATTCTTCTTGCCCTAAGGATGGATCATAAGGAAAAAAAAAATTCTGGTTTGGGAAATGAGCTTACTGCATTGCTTCGTGGTGATCAAAGATATGGCAGTAGTCGGTGCTACCTCTGGTATCATGTACAACGTATTACCAAAATTAACAATAACATCACAGGGCCGAGACTCATACACAACATTTTTATTCCCCAAGTATGGCTCGCCTGATAATACGTCACAAACTTCAAGAGGAGACACATCACATAATACCTTATCTGTGAAGGGCTTGATGCAATAGGGAAGGAGACACTACTGGATGACGTAGAGATACCATCCTTGGTAAAGCCACCCGATGGTGTATGGTTGTGGGTGTTTTGTGATTGGTAGGCCTAAATTCTTCATGACCTCTGTTGAAAATAGTTTCTTTCGGCTCTCGTTGTCGGCAATGAACTGCAATGGGAAACCCTTCACCCACATATGGGAATGAAAGAGGCGCTACCCCTCCTATGGATCTTCAAGTTCTTCCTTCTGGATCTTAGTGGTGGAAATGATGGCACTAGGCTATGCATCAATAATTTTCTTCCCTTTGCCATTCCCCTTATCAGGTTCTAACTTAGGGTCAGAACATGCATCTGATTCAGAATCCTTTAGCTCGTCCATCAATGACTGCTTGTCTCGAAACTCACTTGTGTTGTGAGTGGAGCTATTATGGAACTCACACCACTTTTCCATGTCCTTTTTTGGATCCATGCTATTTTTTTTCACTTGTTGCTTCAAAGGGTTGTCCTAGGCTGCCCTGCCTTGGCCTTGTGCTTTTTTTCTGCGGTTTGGGGGCACATTTCCCTTGCTTATGATTCATAGATCCGAAGTCTCACTTCTTCTATTTTAATTTTTTCTCAATCTTGGCATAATACTGGTATATTGCACCAAGCGAGTGTTGAAAATGCAGCAAGATGATGGAGCTTAGTGAAATGAAGTCGCCTTCACAAAGTGGGCCGCAGGCTATTTTTGGCGCAAAGTCTATTTTTAGACTATGTCTATTTATAGACATATGGAGCATGGTCTGGGAGTTGCAGTATGCTATTCTTGGAGTATTGGTCATGTTGGTAAAAATAGATGGACCTCTATTTTTAGACATTTAGGTCGAAGTCTATTTTTAGGACTCGCCTATCCTAAGGGCTTCTAGAAAGTCAAATATTATTTACCCTTAATAATATTTTGGACTCTAAACTTCAGCTTACTCTCTTGGAGCACTTTAAAGGATCTATGGATGTGGCTATGTATGCGACGTAAGGAATTACTATTCGGGTTTGGTGGAGCTCATGCATGGTTGGCTTCGCTAGGACTTCAAGTAAGTGGTGGAGTTATGGACAGTTTGGTGTGGGGAGTTGTGTTCGCCATGAATTTGAAGGAACTAGTTGAGATTAGTTTAACTAGCTAATCAACTAATAATGAGTGGAGTGAATTAAATATTATTTAATTCACTAATTATTAACTCAGTATTCAACTCAAGAACACATCAGTTCACTACAGTGCATGGACAGTTCAGTGGAGACCAGTGAAAGAGGTAGATGAAAGGGTTGAGATAGCTATCAGTTGTGACATCAGTTGTGCATGAGATTTGCACCACACTTGGAGGAATTTCCCATGATGATTGTGCTATCAAGCCAAGGAGATTCGAACCTTGGATCTCTCATTAGACCAGCCTTGATTGCGCAATAGAGGCAGGCAATTAGTGGATGAGTTTTGAACATGTGACTTGTTCAAAACCAAGCTAGTTTGTGTGTAACTTTATGAGACAGTAGTGAGTACTTGTGAGGAGTATTGTACTGAGATTGTTACATGTTCTCTTCCATATTAATATACAAAATAGCTGGGGGTTTTCAGCTATAAGCTTTCCCCATACATACTGTGTAATGTGTGTGATGTTTTGATGATCTTTTTGATCGCATACCGCTTGTTTATTTCCGCACGTGTGATGATCTGAGTAGAAGAGATTATGTGTTGCATATGAATTCGAATTAGTATGTGATCAGGATAATCTCGGTGGATAAATCTTCATTATTCAGCAAATTTCTACATGGTATCGGAGCTATCGGAGCAAAGATTGATCATCATAGTGATTTCAAACTTATTTCAGTAGATAGAGTCTGCATGCGGGCCAGGTAGTCTCTGGATCCATCCTTTCCTTTGAAAGGTGATACATCCAGTAAATGTCCCTGCAGTCGATCTCTGTGCTAGAAATAATTTTTTCTCACAGATCAAGAGAGGTTGAGCTTTGAGTTTGGAATTCGAATTTTGCAGCAGTCTTTTTTCTTGGTGCCGGAGTTGAAAATGTCTTTCAACGGTTTGCGACTCGAATATGCTCTTGAAGGTAGTTCGAATTATGTTGCATGGAATGATCGCATGGAGGCAGTATTAGAAGATAATGGATTGAAGGAGTTCATAGATACGGATGTCCAAATGCCCACTAATCCTGCTGAAGTCGAGGCTTGGCAAAAGAAGATGGCGAAATGTCACATTGTATCCAGCCTGCATGGAAAAGCTTCTCCATATTTGATGTGGAAAGCGCTGACAGATCTATTCCAAAGTAAGAGCGACCAAAGGAAGCTAGCGCTCAAGGATAAGCTCAGAAACATTAAGATGGAGAAAGGCGACAGTATCGCCAAATACCTCACAAAGTTCACTCAATGCAGAGATGAGCTGGGAAGTGTGGGGGTGACTGTCGAAGAAGAGGATATGGTAGACCTGGCTCTCCTTGGTCTTCTGAAGGCTTGGCATTCATATCAAGATAGTGTCAATGGTCGGGAGAAGTTGCCGGGATGGGAGTGCCTTTGGGTGGATCTCATGCAGGAGGAGATAAGGAGGAATACCAGGGATGGATCTTGATCAAAGGTATCTGATGAAGAAAATTGCGCTTTGGCTGCCAAAGCAAAGAAGGGGAAGAGCAAGAAAACTTCTCATTCCGGTGCTAAGGGCAAGAAGCAAGACATGTCTAAGGTGAAGTGTTTTCACTGTCACCAGCACGGACATTATGCCACAAATTGTCCGCAGAAGAAGAAAAACAAGCAAGTGGGAAGATCTGCAGATGGAGAGGCTTTGGCCTCGCAGTTCGAGCTTGACTTTTCACTGATCGCATGCTTGGTTTCAAGTGTGGCGGGATCAGTTTAGTTCTTGGATAGTGGTGCGTCATTTCACATGACCGGAGATCGAGATCTGTTTTCAGATCTGGAGGAAAAAGATCTTGGAGTGCACATTGAGATGGGCGATGATGGTAGATACAATGCGACTGGTATCGTTACCATTTCCTTTGAGAGGGAGTCTGGTAAACCTTTCAGATTGAAGGAATTTTTGCATGTTCCAGGATTGATGAAGAACTTGATCTTTGTGGCGATGTTGGAAGACAAGGGGTATGATGTGGTCTTCAGCGAAGGAAAAGCCTTCCTGCGCAGTAAGACTACTGGTGAGACCCGGAAGATAGGGGTTCGAGTCAAGAACCTTTATCAGTTGCAAGTAGATGGCTGCGTAGCAATGGCATGCAAAGCGGGAGAAGTGGTGAGCTGGGATGATGAGGGCGAACTGTGGCATAGGAGATTGGGCCACCTTCACCATGGAGCTTTGAAGATCCTGAAGCAAATTTCTACTAGGCTTCCTAAGGGAACTCTTGCGCAGTCAGATCAGTGCAAGGGGTGTACTTTGGGAAAATATGTGAAAGCCACCTTTCACGAGAAGGATAGTCACGCCACGACGATCCTTGAGAGAGTTCACACAGACGTGTGTGGTCCTTTCTCAGTAGCTTCGACAGCAAAGCACAAGTACTACATGATCTTTGTTGATGATTTCTCTCGAAAGTGCTGGATCTTCTTCATGCAGAAGAAGAGCGAGACATACTCTAAGTTCTGTGAGTTCAAAGCACTGGTCGAGAAGGAATCGGGGAAGAAGGTGAAGGCTCTCAGGAGCGACAATGGTGGTGAATTCATCTTGGCTGAATTCAAAGACTTTTGCAGTGTAAAAGGGATTCGGAGAGAGCTCATCGCACCCCATAACCCACAGCAGAACGGGGTGGATGAGCGGAAGAACAGAACGATCGTGGGTGCTGCACGGGCGATGTTGCATGATCAGGGCCTACCCCTTCACTTGTGGGGTGAGGCATGCAATATAGCAGTGTATGTGCAGAACCGTTGTCCTCACAAGGTTCTTGGCATGAGTACACCGGAGGAGGCTTATTCTGGCAAGAGGCCTGATATTTCCCATTTGTGGATTTTTGGTTCTCTTGTCTACATGCATGTGACGAAGGATGCAAGAAGGAAGCTGGATCCAACTGCTGAGGTTGGAATATTTGTGGGGTACACTGATACACCTCACAACTATCGGGTGTATTTTTCAGACAGTCGAAAGACTGTTGTGCGACGGGATATAAAATTTCAGGAGGAGAAAGCCATGCAGTGTTCGCTTGAGAGGGAGCTACACTTGCATGCAGATGAGGAGCTGTTAGTTCCTAAGGAGGAGCTTCCGGATGTGGATCAGCCACAAGAGGAAGTTCAGGAGGTGGAAGAGACCACCCATGCAGCGCCAACCATCAGAGGGCGCAAGCACACTACAGAAGCTGAGCGACTGGCTCGAGATGCAGAGAAGGTTGTAGGACCACCTACAGCACAGCGCAGACAGAGACAGTCACCGGATCGGTACACTGGATACATGGCTCTTGTGAGTCAATGTGTTGTGACGGAGCCATCCTCTTTTGAGAAAGCTGTGGAGGAACCCGCATGGGTTGATGCCATGATCGAAGAATATGATTCGATCATCAGGAACAGTGCATGGGAGATTGTCCCAAGACCGGTTGGGAAATCAGTTGTAGGTTCGCGATGGATCTACAAGGTGAAGCAGGCGGCTGACGGGAGTGTAGAGAAGTACAAGGCGAGATTTGTCGCCCGTGGCTTCTCACAGATCGAGGGGATTGACTATGAGGAGACTTTTGCACCTGTCGCAAGGTACTCTTCCATACGGACGATCCTTGCTCTCTCAGCGCAGATGGGGTGGCACATTCATCAGATGGATGTGAAGGCTGCGTTCCTCAATGGAGTTATTGAGGAAGAAGTGTACATAGAGCAGCCTGAAGGTTTTGAGATCTTCAGCAGTGAGTCGCATGTGTGCCGACTCAAGGGAGCACTGTACGGGCTGAAGCAAGCACCTCGTGCTTGGTACACTCGGATAGACAGCTACTTCACCGGGCTTGGATTCTCCAAGAGTGAGGCGGATCCAAACCTGTACCGGATTGTGGTGGAGGGGAAGCTGTTGATCATCGTACTGTATGTAGATGATCTGATTTTGACTGGTGATGAGCAGTTGATACTTTCATGCAAGGAGGATCTTGCACGAGAGTTTGAGATGAAGGACTTGGGCATCCTTCATTATTTCCTGGGATTGGAGATTTGGCAGCGCAGCGGAGGACTGTTTGTTTCTCAGGGCAAGTATGCCCGGGGGATTCTGGAGAGGTTCAACATGCAAGGCTGCAAGCCTGTTGACACTCCTCTTCCTGGTGGTTTTGGAGGAAGGAGGATGCTACTTCAACGGAGGTAGTGGATACCACTGTCTATCGACAGTTGGTGGGGTCGCTTATGTATCTGGTCAATACACGACCCGATATATGCTATGCTGTTAACCAGCTTTCACAAGCTATGGCTAAGCCTACCAAGCTCTACTGGAAGGCAGACAAGCATGTATTGCGTTATCTTAGTGGCACATCGGGATATGGTCTGTGGTACAGACAGGAGGATGAGGTGAGGCTTTCTGGCTTCACAGATGCAGATTGGGCAGGGAGCCCAACGTACCGGAAGAGCACATCTGGAGGTATTTTCAGCATTGGATCGACATCAGTTTCCTGCTACAGCAGGAAATAGAGATCCGTGGCACTCAGTTCAGCAGAGGCCGAGTACATGGCAGCTAGCTTGGCTGCATGCGAGGCTATTTGGATGAGGAAGATCCTTGTCGGATTGTTCGGGTCGCATTTGGAACCTACAGTGATTTATTGTGATAATAAGAGCTGCATTAAGCTCTCGGTTAATCCAGTATTTCATGATAGATCCAAACACATCGACATCAGGTACCATCATATCAGAGATTGTGTTTAGCGGAGAATCATGATGCTTTCATATATTCCCACGGAGGATCAGGATGCTGACATCTTGACGAAGGCGCTCACCAGGAGCAAGTTCGAATTCCACAGAGGCAGGATAGGGGTTGAAGATAATCCATATCTTGTTGAGAGGGAGTGTTGAAAATGCAGCAAGATGATGGAGCTTAGTGAAATGAAGTCGCCTTCACTAAGTGGGCCCGCAGGCTATTTTTGGCGCAAAGTCTATTTTTAGACTATGTCTATTTTTAGACATATGGAGCATGGTCTGGGAGTTGCAATATGCTATTCTTGGAGTATTGGTCATGTTGGTAAAAATAGATGGACCTCTATTTTTAGACATTTAGGTCGAAGTCTATTTTTAGACTGCCTATCCTAAAAATAGAAAATTCAAATATTATTTACCCTTAATAATATTTGGACTTTAAACTTCAGTTTACTCTCTTGGAGCACTTCAGTTCGAGCTACAGAAGTGGCTCATGCATCTGATAGAGGAATTACGTTATTCCTAGGGGTTTGGTGAGCTCATGCATGGTTGAATTCAGTTAGGACTTCAGTGGCAGAAGTTTGGTGGAGTTGATGGGACAGTTGGTGGAGTTGTGTTTGGTTTAACTTAGTTGAACTGGTTGAGATTAGTTTAACTAGCTAATCAACTAGTAATGAGTGGAGTGAATTAAATATTATTTAATTCACTAATTATTAACTCAGTATTCAACTCAAGAACACATCAGTTCACTACAGTGCATGGACAGTTCAGTGGAGACCAATGAAAGAGGTAGATGAAAGGGTTGAGATAGCTATCAGTTGTGACATCAGTTGTGCATGAGATTTGCACCACACTTGGAGGAATTGCCCATGATGATTGCGCTGTCAAGCCAAGGAGATTCGAACCTTGGATCTCTCATTAGACCAGCCTTGATTGCACAATAGAGGCAGGAAATTAGTGGATGAGTTTTGAACCTGTGACTTGTTCAAAACCAAGCTAGTTTGTGTGTAACTTCACGGGATAGTACTGAGTACTTGTGAGGAGTATTGTACTGAGATTGTTACATGTTCTCTTCCATCTTAATATACAAAATAGCTGGGGGTTTTCAGCTATAAGCTTTCCCCATACATACTGTGTAATGTGTGTAATGTTTTGATGATCTTTTGATCGCATACCGCTTGTTTATTTCCGCATGTGTGATGATCTGAGTAGAAGAGATTATGTGTTGCATATGAATTCAAATTGATATGTGATCAGGATAATCTCGGTGGATAAATCTTCATTATTCAGCAAATTTCTACAGCTCATATCGTTGTTGAATGTCATGTCTATTTAATTAGCATGAGGTTTGGGTAATTACAATTTCATCGGGTCAAGGTGCTCAATGCAATTTGCCAAAGAATGAAGTTAATTCCCCTGTCCCTTTGCACTTCGATGTCGCTCCTTTTCACTGGGGAATTTTCAATGGAGATTTGAGTCTTATCATTGTAATATAATTCAAGCTAGATTATTGGTTCTCTCTCTCTCTCTCTCTTTCTCTCTATATATATATATATATTCCATGTCTTCGGCTCCCAACATGGGATATTGCTGCTATTCTCTGCATCTTGGCTCGTTATTTGTCTCTGCATCTTGGCTTGTCATTTGCCTTGTGAAATCACGATTTTAAGTAATTTAAAAATATATAAATAAATTTAACGAAGTAGCACTTTGAAACATACAAAAGTAGCCATTAAAGTTCTTAAAAATGAACCAAATCAAAGAATACAACAAGAGGTATTAAATCTTCTACCTTTTTATCTTCCAACCACCCTCTACTTGAAAGATGAGTAGTTACTTGTCGAGTAGTCACACCATTCTCCTGTTAAATTGTAGCAAGAAAAGGATTCATTTGACTTGTGCCTTAGACAAATGGAGAAATTTGAATTTCCACTTCAACAGGATGACTTGAGTTGCAATTAGCGTGAGCGACGTGACATGAACAAGTCACTTAGTTAAGTTAGTCAATTCGTGTTTGTGGGCAAGAAGAAGAGTTGTGCATGATTTGATTGCTAAGATGTAGCAATCTAGTGGAGCTATAGTTAGTGAAACTCCGTTATCTGAGCTCTAGTCATGAATAGAGTCAATATGAGTTCAGTTGAGTAGTTGTAATTGTTTTTGACTCATTGACCTGTCATTTAACTAGTCAATTTAATAAAAATAGCCCTAGTCATGTATGCAATTCAAATTGCCTGGTTGAGTGGAGGAAAAATGCATCAATATAATTATTATTGTATACTATAGACTGTATAGTGTTTTCATGTATCAGGTGAGCTAATTCTCTTGAGATTTGTGCAAGGAAATACGAGCTTCATATTCTTTAGGAGAAGGAATTGCGTAAGGAAATAGGAGGAAGTTGGAGGCCTATTTTGGCTATGTGTTGGTCAGAGAAGGTAGAGCAGGAGATCAATATTACGGTGCAGGTTGAGCTTCAAGGATTGAAGTTGTCATTGTAATTGATCATTGTCTCATCTGATATAATACAAACAGAGGAGGGGTTTTTCCCAGTTGGGTTCCCTAGTAAAAATAATGTGTTTATTGTAATTGAATGATTGCATATGTTTCTATTATATGTTTTCTCTTCCACAGATTAAGTAGAATAAATTTGTTTCTATTGATTTAAGTCTGATTTCATTAGAAGCTGCACATTTTGAGTTATTTCTACATCTCTGCCTCCCGAACCCGATTACCTACTTTGACTAGTCGTTCCCTCATTTTCATCATCTTAGGGTTTCTTGTAACAATAAACAATATCTTTCTTCTACTTTATCATCAAACCCTAAAACCTAATTTTACAAACTATTTATCCACAAAAGTATATGCCCTAAAACCTCATTTTACTCACTAATTTTCTAGAAAGGAACGAAGCTAGAAATAAGTTAATTTTTAATATCTCTAGAGTGAACATAAATCTAAAGTTATTCTCGGATCCAACTAACTCTAATAAAAACCAAGGAAAACTTGCTGCAATGAAGTTTGAAGAAAAAGAGGGAAGGTTTGTATACTCTCCATTCGAAACACCTTCTCCCCCTTGACCACTAGTTCCCTCGCCACCACCTTTGCCTTCATGTCCGTCCGAGGATTTCCTGCAATAGTAAATGATACCTTAGTTCTGCTTTATCACCAAACCCTAAAATCTCATTTTACAAACTAATTCTCTACAAAAGCACACACCCTTAGGGTGGAGAGTGAAATGGTACTCAAAAGCTGTCAACAAATGATCAAGACACAATTAGAGAAAATCAGAGAACAACAAGAATATTGGTATTTCAAACAAAAAGAATGCATGTTTAAAGCATTTAACTATTTATTACCAGGATTTAACCGTATGAAAATTTCTTGAAGCTTAGTAATATTTCTTCTTACATTAGAATATCACGGGAAAAATTGTAGGTTCTCAAAAAACTGCAGCCTAAAAAACCAACAACAATAAATTGATTATTTTATTTCATTATTATTATTATTATTGTTTTTATTTTTTTGTAGTTTGATCGAGTCAAAATGTTTACAAGACAAGGTAGGGCATTACAACATCTCTTCCATACTGGACCAGAGAGCACCTCTTGGCGCGAAAAAAATAGCTAGAGAGAGCATCTTGGCGCGAAAACAAATAGAAGTTAATGAAGAGGATACAAAGCTTGATAATAAGTTCTAACATTGTCATAGAGTTGGTCACTTTGAGAATCACTATTTTGGTATCCATCATTGTCTTCATTATGGGAAGACCAATCATCATTAGAAAGATGTTATAAGAACAATTCAAGAAATTATGTCTTATTGTCTAGTTTAAATATATGTAAAAATGTATTTTCATGAAGAAATAACAAAAGGAAAAGGTTTTTAAATAACTATTCTAGATGATAATTTTAGGCATGATTAGGGCCCTATTCTATATATATTTTTAATTCAACCATGAGTCAAGATGGTACACTTCACATCTCAAAAGGAAAAGGTTTTAAAATAACTATTCTAGATGATAATTTTAGACGTGATTAGGGCCCAATTCTACATATATTTTTAATTCAACCATGAGTCAAAGATGGTACACTTCACATCTCAAGTGGGCAGTACATTATTAAAACAACAAGATATTCTCGAGCAACTCAAGGGGAAGAGTACATTATTTATATAAAAATGGTTAGTAGTCAACAAGAAACAACTAGATATAGTGATGCAAGAATTAATGAAGAATCCAAAAGTTCAAGTCGTTAGAAACCAAGAAAATGTTGGGGGGTTGTGTAAATAATTTTTTTATAAAAAATATTAATCCAATCAAACACTTTCAACAATACAACAATGCACCAATCAAATAGAGCTTGAAGACAATATATTTGCGTGGAAACCCATTTGGGTGAAAACGAAATTTTTTATTATTATTTTAACTGTAAATGCAAGCATCAACTTCAATTCACATTAGATTTTGTAGGCACCAACCTACACGAGGCACAAACTCCTTTTTTCTTTGAAAACACCCACTTGCGAGAAACAACAACTCCTTATACACCAATTCACTGATCTTTAGAGACACCAACTTGAAAGAGACATTAATCCACTCACGTGCAATCACCATCTTTCTCTACCTATTAAGTCCATTTTTCATAAAATTGAAACTTAGATCCATGCAACCACAATTACACATCACTCTTACAATGATCTTTATTCTTATACAACAATTCACATTTTCACTATTTGTTCACATAGCAACTTCAATTTTCAACCAATTTGATCTCTCTACCTCTGCACTTCGCATTTCTACATGCTATCACTAGAATCTTTAAGATTTGGCAATCATATATGTACCAATTGGTACACAACATCTCCATTACTCCTTCACGACATTACTCTCTTCTTCTTGATTAGGACAACTACGCTTGTACATGTGCACCGAGCTCCTACTTGTTGATTTGTATTTGTATTTATAGTTTACTAGGTTTATTACGATGGGTATTAATCCATGGTTTTCACCCATGGTATGATGAGTCGACTTAGTTATTCTACTTTTCCGTAATAGTTACACAATTATTTTTTATGCGAAAAACTTCTACCATAAGACTTCAAACAATTATTTTTGATGCGAAAAACTTCTACCATAAGACTTCTTGTTGATTTTCACGGGGCATTTTTTTTTTCTCTCATGTCATTTTGTTCCACGTGAAACACTCTTTGTATCTACCTTGAGCACTCAATGCTGGTCCTGCATGACCTATGGTGAGACTACGGGCTTTAACAACTCTCTTGGATCTTGGAGGATTGGAGATTCAATTTCTTTCCTCGTGTTGTTGTGACATGATGGTCTTAGTATCCGTGGTGCTTAAACCTTGGCACCTTGTTACCTTAGCGATGACTGTGCTCGTCGAGCATAACATGTATCATATTTTGGGCGAGTGTTTCCTAATGCATGAAGTTCGTGCCCAAAGTCTTGATATGATTAACCATAGGTTCTTCTTGCTAATCCCTTTATGACCGAGAGTTTTGAAAATAGGCTTACACTTCTTAAATCTTGGATTCATAAATATTTTCAACCTCTCTTAAACAACCAAAGTTCTGAGACTGAAGTCCCAAGACGATAAACCACTAGGTGCCTCTTGCTGGGATCTTTGAGACCGAGGGTTGTGACCGTGAGCTTGGGCTTCTCGGATCTCAGGTATTGGGAACACCTTCCAATACTTCAAACACAAAACTCAAAGGCTGAGACTCTGATATGTGGTCCACTGCAACATCACCTGCTATTGATTCTAGCACGTCATCTGCTACCGTCGCTAAGAACCTGCCACATGTCCACCTACTCATGTGTGCCTTCCATGTGTCACTTGCCAAATGTCCATTGGCCATCAAAGGTGTTGAATTCACTTGCCACATGTTACCACTACCTGCCACCACAACATTTTTTTTCACGTATGTTCCATTGTGGCATTCACCTAGCATCGATGTAACACGTGCCACCAACCTACCACTTCTTCAGTCGTTGATTTATTGTGTCCAAATAGAACCTTAACTAGTGGTTCGATAGATTCCTAGGTGCTTTTCGCTAGGCTTCTTGTGACTAGGCATTGTGACAAAAGGCTTGTTATTCCATGACCTATCAACCTAGTTTTTTATTTTGTGCAAACAAGATCTTAACCAAAAATCCGATAGATTATTGGGCGATTACTACCAGGGTTCTTGTGACCAACAACTTTCCATTTCATTGACCGTCGATGGTCCCTGATGAACTTGTGATTTGGATATTTGGTGGTGATTTGATGAGAGGGGCGCACACTCCACACTCAGGTCTGTTTGCAACCATGATTAGACTGGAACCTTACATGTGCTGGACCACTTCAAACCCAATTTTCTCCTCGGCTTGTGGGATTTATGAAAAGTGCCATATACCATGAGAAATATATTTGAACAAACTATCTAACCAGGCATATTTTAGACTCAATTGGACGATGCACCTATAGACATAATTCCTGCCAATATAGGCTACTCAAGATAACCAATACTTAGCAATCAAACTTTCAACAAACACGAGTTAAGCATCTTTATGTAAATATAACATGTGAGATGCTATGAACATAAAAATGGATAAATAACATGACATGAATCTTAAAGGAAACAATGTTAGCATGACTTCAACTAAAACTATTAAATCTTTATGTAGAAGATAAAGATTCGTGAGATCTCACATTTCTAAAAAAAATGTAAGATAAATATTCGTTTATCAACCTTAAATTAGTTCATAATCGATAATAAACATGAAATCATATAAAGCATACAACCCCAGAAATGATATGTGCTTAAATCAATAAAAAAATATATTCAATTTAAACACAATGAAAGCAAAGCATGTACCATCATATCACTGCAAGCAGAATATTAGAATGCTTGACAACACATAGAAGGAATTGCGTACCAATTGCGTACTTAGGCTGAAAGAGATTCAAGCACTAAGCTGAAATATTCATAACACCATCACATGAAATGCCCATGAAATCCATTAGTGGAAGTGAAAAGTTTCCACTTGAATCCACAAAAAATATATAAGATCTCAAACAATATGCACAAGTTGAGTCCAAAACTAAACGTCCTTTTCATTTAGCCATGAGGGTTTATTTATAAAAGATAGAGTGATTTTTCAACTACCATGACTTTCACCTCACAAGTTGAGTCCAAAACTAAACGTCCTTTACATCTAGCCATGAGGGTTTATTTATAGAAAATAGAGTGAATTTTCAACTACCATGACCTTTCACCTTCCCTCAAGACTTTTGATCTTCCACATGACCTTTCACATTCCATGTGACTCTATACTCTAAATACTAATTTATTTTTAATTAAATGAAAAATACATTAAAGAAAAAAAATATTCTCAATTAACTAATCTTGTGATGAATAGATCTAGAGCATCTATATATAGGTATCAAACTAGGTATGCTTACTATAGCTTGTATTCACCTGCAAGTGTCATGATCTTATGTTGTAACTCATCCCTATGCCTCGTAAGGAATTATAGTGCATCCAGTATCAAGATTGGATTTTTGGCTCATACTTGGTTTGAAAGTGTCATATGCTTTGTGTAAAACCTTATAGGCTCAACTACATACTGAGAAATCAACTCTTTTGTAGCCTCCAAACTGGCTCTTACAACAAATTATTTAATGGGATCCAAAAATGATTGAATCTCTTGCTCAGTTTTTCTTTAGATATTTTTTTTTCTAATGCACCAATGGAAGGTATCTTGTGCATCTCAATAAGAGTTTCTAGTCTAACATGTAAGTTCTTATATGAGGCTATTACCCTATTGTAATGACCCCAATCATTTTTCAAGTGTGTAAATATGGTGCTAGTTGTCCTAGTCATTGTGCACTTGTGTAAATATTGTAAATGATATCTTGGTTACTTTGCACTCATATGGTAATTGTAAATACTTTCCTGGTTATGTTATATTAGAGTAAATGTTGTAGACATTTTGAAAGTGATAAATATACATATGTGCTTTTCTTAGCCACCTTGCATTGTTATGAATATTGTAAACAAATCGATAAGTAAACCTTTGTCAGTCATGTTTAATTTCATAATTATGATATGTATATATGTGTGTAAACATTAGGTAAGTAGGGTAATTTTTTTTTTAGGGTGACACACACACACATAGGCTATTGTAAAAAAAAACTCAATAAAACATTGCTATATATATATATATATGACAGATGGTAGACAAGGAAGGAAAAAGAAATAGAGAATGATTTTCCTACAAGAATGATAGGACCAACCATCAAAAAATAAATATAAAGGTTAGGGATAGGGGGGATTTTTGTTTTGGCTAGATTGGGCCCTCAATAACCACAGGCCTAAATCAAACAACAGAAAAGAGGGAGGGGGAAAGCTGGGAAGACAAGAACAACTAAGGTAGAAAAATCAAAGAAAGAATAAGAAAGCGAACAAAAGAAAGTAGAGAGGGATAAGATATTTGTAGTAGAAGGAAAAATTGTTTGCAACGAAGGGACAAATGCACTAGGGTGTATTTTTTTAACAGCGATATAAACACAGGATTGTGCGCCCCTCTCACCTTTCCTCATTCATTGTGGCGGTCAAAACTCATATTCCAAGTTACCAATTCCAATCTCGCTACAACTAAGGTATACATCGAGTTCCTCAATTTGTGGTTGCATAAAATCCATCATGTTATCCCCTTACCTCTTTATCGTAAGAATGTAGTCATATTTCCGTAATGAAAAGTGTATGGCTTGGTTTCTTTTTACTATCTTCCTTTTCATGATTTTTGATTGACTAGTTTTTTCTTTGATTATTGTTTGAGCTAAATATATTTCTAAAGATGCATTAAGTGCCACGACGGTTCTGTAAATTATGATCCATATAACCATGCTCAACTTGAAAATAACTGGACTTGCCTACATAACATACAACATATTGTAAATTTCTTGTGGTCATGGATCAAATTGAGCTCAGATCTTTGAAGTGGGTGGAACCTTTTGCCTCTGGAGTCCCATAATGGCTAGTGGGTGGAGTTTGCAAACCTAGGGCCACCCTAGACTAGCCTCCTTTTTAGTACTACAATAGGCGATGGACTCCCTACATTGGGTGGAGCTATTGAAATAACAACCACAGGGTGGAGGAAAAAATTTGGAGTCCCTGAACTGAGTGAGTCTCACCTATGGAGTCCCTCACTGGCTGGTGGGTGGAGGTGGCTTGCCTCTAGAGTCCATGGACTAGCCTGTAATGAAACAAATTTATGCTATATGGGTGGTGGTAGATTATACCTCTGGAATCCTTTGTAAATTTGGAAGTAGGTCAATGGGATAGTCTATTAAAGCTCAGGGGCGAAAACTGCTTGAAGTGTTGAGAATTAGGTAGGGCAAACGTTAATACAAATTCTCTTATATGATAACTGTTTGTGTTACTTATTTACTTATTATCTTTGTTCATCATTATGATTACGCTCAATACATCAAACAACCATCAAAACAGTAATATCAATGACACTTTAGTTGGGCTCCAAGCCAGGGCTAAAACCCATCCTCTTGAGGGGAAAACCCACAAATACCTTCTTATTGATTCTTCACTTGATGAGAACAAATACCATGACGAAAACCTTGACCTAAACTGCCTCTCTTAGACCAAGACACAATCATCCTCCTTGATTTCACCATGCAGCACTGTGATACCGAAATCTATTACTGAACATCATCTTTGCACTGAAAAACGGGTGAAAATGTGAAGTTGGGTTACACTTTTGTGAGAATCGGGGGCGGAAATTTTTTTACCTCAATAGTTCGGCCGAAATTTTGAGAGATTTCGGCCGAACTATTAGAGAGTTCGGCTGAAATTTTGAGAGAGTTCGACCGAACTATTAGAGAGTTCGGCTGAAATTTTGAGAGAGTTCGACCGAACTATTAGAGAGTTCGGTTAGAGAGTTCGGCAGAACTTTTGAAATTAGTTCGGCCGAACTCGTTCTGTCGTTTACATTGACAGCGTACTGACGACGTGGGAAAATAGATTTTTGGCCAGAGATGGGAAAACCGGCAACAAAAGTTCGGCCAAAATTTTAGTTCGGCCGGACTATTAGTTCGGCCAAACTTTTAAAATAGTTCGGCCGAACTCATATTTTATAAATATATCACCCGCGAACTTTTACAGGTTTCACTTCTCTTTCGCGCGTTTCTTTTTTGATTTTCTGTGGCTCTGTTGCGCTGTTTCTCTGTTGTGCTATGGTGAGCTCTGTTAAATTTCTTCTCTGTTGCGCTTTGGTTCTTCTTTCTGAGTTGTCTTGCATGACAATTTACGTGAATTTCCGGGTAAGTGTTGAGTCCGATGTAAGTGTTCAAGTCCACATCACATTAATAACATTAGTAATATTATCGTTCTCGTTATAGATCTCAATATTACTTGAGTGAGAGAAGGGTTAGTGGAGTTTTCTTTCTGTTTTACAAAACTAAATGGGAAGACATACAAACCACACAACAATCGATAATTGGAGAAAGCGAAAGTTAACTACGCAACAAATGGAGAAACTTCTAAGGGCTTATAACTAATAACAGATGGAATACTCATTGGATGATTAGGAATTACAATAGCAGATACGATGATCGAACAATAATGATTGAATTGATTGATTACCTAGCTAAACAAATAAATAGAAAATACTCTCGGAAAATTTCAAGAAAATACCCTATTCATGGTATGATTTGAAATTTAGAAGAAGTCCCGGTTTCAGTCTTTATAGGGTTGAAGAAATTTACAAAAAAAAATAGAAGAAACTAAAATGAAAGGAAGAGGGTTTTACTTTGAGAGTAAAGTTTAAGGGAAATTTACCTGTAATTCAATCCCTGCACGCTTTATCCAAGAGGAGCATTGATTATGTGTTGCCATCTCTTCAGTTGAAGGTTTGACTTATCCATCATCACAACAATAGAACATCAAATAATGAAATTGATCCCTTCACTATTTTTGATAGAAAACAAAGGAGTGCCATAGATATTCAAATAATGGAAATAATCCCTTCAATAATTTCGATGGAAAACAAAGGAGTGCCTTGAGCCAGATTTGATATGCACATACATACATTGCAATGGCTGAAATCAATTAAAAAGAAACTACCATGTCTATTAGAATAGAGAAAAGCATAACTTAAATGAATGAATATAGTATGTAAGTAAAATTAAAAGAGGCCATTACTCATGAAAGAGAGCAGTTAAGGTTTAGGTACTCCGCCGCATTTCCTCGTAGTTGAGAAGTTGTAGTGCAGAGGCACAGACTCATACACACCCATATGCACACGAATAGACTGAGTCAGCATACCCATAGGCACATGCTAAAAATCACACACCAGATCATCACATAGACATACGCCCAACCACACATATATCTGACCAGATCAAAGGAGTAAATAAATGGGAAATTGCTGCAATACAGACCTCTTTCAACTGATATACTCGCCCTCTCTCAACGGATGTATTGGAATTTCTCTCAACGTATATATTGGCATTTTTTCTTGAGTAACAGTTTGAGAGAAAAATCCATCTAGAAATATAATGAGTTTCCTTCGGGTGGCTCCTCAAATGAGAGAAGCCTTTAAAATGGGTCTACCCCACAATTTAAAAAAAAACTTCCATATTTAGAAAGTTTGCATGTTTTCCTTCCCTTAAATTGCATTGCATTTTTTATTTTTTTATTTCGCTACCTTTTCTAAATTCACATTACTTTCATATGACTCGTGGCAGAAGACATTTATGGAACAACAAAAGTCAAAGTTCAAATATATCAGAAGTTGAATTATAATGGTTGTATTTGTGAGATAGGAAGAGTGATCTCACATCCAAATTTATCATTTTATTTGAAACATATGGACGTATTAGGCTAATAGCAAGTTAATATTTGTATATAAATTGTAAAAATTTATTCATATTACTTCTTAGACCATTTATGGATTAGTTCTTTTTCTAAATTTTTAGTGGAGCATCATTGTTTGGAATGAATTTGTATGGTTTGTTATCATTAGTGTGTGCTTGTATTTTTCTATTTTATATCTTCGATATGAGGTTTTAGTTTATTATTTTTTTGCGGTTTTCGCTAAAGGATAAAATAATTGTTTTTCAATTGGATGAAAATTTAGGAATTGTGGAAATTGAAAATAAGGATATATTGGATTCGTTAGAAGCCTTTTCACTTGAAACTACAAATGTAATACAAACAATCTTATTAGAGCATACTTCAATGACCATAGACATAACACATGGCTACATTTCTATTTTCTCAAGGTAATCCATTGTGATGGTGGTCTAGCTTGTGTATATTTAGGATTTTGAAGGAAATCAAGCATGTTACTATTCAAGAAATGTCCATGGTAGCCACTAATGCAAATCTTATGACAAAATGAGTAGCTAAAATGTGGTTCTTATATTTTGTTGTCTAGTAGAAATTCTTCCTTGGAACATGGCAATCAAACTATAATTTAGAGGCTTACACCATGGAATGAATGCAAATAAAAATGGTAAGCTACAAATTTTTCTATAAGAACCAATAAGGAGGATTTTTTAAGAAAATGTTTCTAGAAACTTTGAGCTCTGCATTTTGATAACTCAGATGAGAAAACAAATTCCCCCATCCCCTCTCTTTTGGCATCAACTTCTAGTCTAAACATGTAGCCGCATACTCGTTGTAACTTATTACATATTGTAACTCCAGATGTCTAAACATGTAGCTGCATACTCGTTGTAACTTATTACATATTTCCAGAATTGTAAGTATGGCCACGCAGCCAGACTGTTTGATTGAATAGTTACAATTTAATATGTAATATTGTATGGTTACTGAGTTTAGATGAACTATGAGCCACATGTATTTTTGGTTACTTAAATTGTGTCTGTTGTGAAAAAATGTATCTATAGGATGTTTTACTTTTTATATTTCCCTTATTTTATACAAGTTCACTTGACGTGTTCCAGTAACCGTTCTGTTGAGAATCTACTCGGTTCTACTGTGTCATGCCTTCTTGACTTCTATTTTAGTGGCTGTATAAATTCAGTGCAGTTTCCTTTTACTTGTAGTTTTATTTTGAATTTTACTTCCTCAAACTCCAGATGTCTAAACATGTAGCTGCATACTCCTTGTAACTTATTACATATTTCTAGAATTGGAACTATGGCTATGCAGCCAGACTGTTTCATTGAATAGTTACAATTTAATATGTAATATTGTATGGTTACTGAGTTTAGATAAACTATGAGCTACATGTATTTCTGGTTACTTAAATTGTGTCCGTTGTGAATAAATGTATCTATAGGATGTTTTACTTCTTATATTTCCCTTATTTTATACAAGTTCACTTGACCTGTTCCATTAACCGGTCTGTTGAGAATCTAAGCGGTTCTACTGTGTCATGCCTTCTTGACTTCTATTTTAGTGTCATGCCTTCTTGACTTCTATTTTAGCGGCTTTCTAAATTCAGTGCAGTTTCCTTTTACTTGTAGTTTTATTTTGAATTTTACTTCCTCAAACTTCAGATGTCTAAACATGTAGCTGCATACTCGTTGTAACTTATTACATATTTCCAGAATTGGAACTATGGCTATGCAACCAGACTGTTTCATTGAATAGTTACAATTTAATATGTAATATTGTATGGTTACTGAGTTTAGATGAACTATGAGCCACATGTATTTATGGTTACTTAAATTGTGTCTGTTGTGAATAAATGTAGATCTATAGGATGTTTTCCTTCTTATATTTCCCTTATTTTATACAAGTTCACTTAACCTGTTCCAGTAACCGGTCTGTTGAGAATCTACTCGGTTCTACTATGTCATGACTTCTTGACTTCTATTTTAGTGGCTGTATAAATTCAGTGCAGTTTTCTTTTACTGGTAGTTTTCTTTTGAATTTTACTAACTCAAACTCCAGATGTCTAAACATGTAACTGTATACTCGTTGTAACTTATTACATATTTCCATAATTGGAACTATGGCTATGCAGTTAGACTGTTTCATTGAATAGTCACAATTTAATATGTAATATTGTATGGTTACTGAGTTTAGATGAACTATGATTCACATGTATTTTTGGTTACTTAAATTGTGTCTGTTGTGAATAAATGTAGATGTATAGGATGTTTTACTTATTATATTTCCCTAAAAATTTATTGGATGCGTGTCTAAACCATTATCACCAAGTATATTATTTATGAAGGAATGAATGCCATGTCCTTATATTACTTTGTTACAAAAATTCATAATAAGGACCATCTCTTTTCTCTTTATTAATTCGATATGGACCGTTTATATATATATATTCCAGTTCGTTTGTTTCCAGGTTGCATGATATTCCACCAATGCGTAGTTTTGTTACTTAACCAGGAAAGTTCATCAATTTGATAGATGTGTTATTGGAATGTTCAGATGATTTCAGTGCTATTAATATAATTTCTCTGTTTACTTCACTCTATTTCCATATTGCATATCACTGTTTTAATTAACTACAATTATTTTCATCCCTCTCGGTCCCATTACCCATAGGGATCAAGTTAATTTTCAATAAACATTCAAATCTGTAATCTCTGAGATTTAAATTACCCGTAGGGATAAAGTTAATTTTCAATAAACATTCGAATCTATAATTTCTGAGATTCAAGTTAACGAGACATTCGAATCGTAATGTGTAAGATTTAAATTAAATTCTCGTCGCCAATATATATATATATATATAAACTCTCTTCCTTGTTATACACAACAACTAAGTTGTAGGTAGACTTATTGTTGAAACATCTTGACTCACCTCCAAAACTACTCAAATTCCTTTATTCAAAATTCATAGTTGCAGATAGAAACTTTACTTGAGTCGAAATCCTAAAAAACTTTGGAATTTACTTCCTAGAATATCAATTCTAGGATTTACCCTCTCAAATATATGAAGGGTTGGGTAGAATCTTAACCTCTTATTTTTCTTCTTTTAAAACAAAAAAACACAACCCATATATTTCAATAAAATAAATGGAATGGAATATATAGTTGATTAACCTTATTTTCCATGTTTTTTCCAATTATTTATTTATTTATTTTTCTAAGTTAAGCTATTTCTAGTATATCATATTGAACAAAAAGTTACAGGTCTCTTCCTGTGGAATTGACAAGTCCAAACCAGAGGGAAGTTTCAAGAGTCTTTGAGCAAGAGTTGGATTGCCCCTGACAGGGAAACCAATCCATAGAAACCAGAGAGTGACTGCTGCCCCTAGCGGGAAACCAACAGTTTTAGTTTGAAAAATTAAACACATATCCCATGAAAGACAATTCCTAAACAAGAACATGCTGATAGAAAAGAAAAAACCAAGCCTAAGGAGAGCCTGCATTCTTATTGCTGGAGGTTGGTACCTCTTCCATGATTTTGCACACGTAACCCCGTCCTCCATCTCCTTGCTCAACGCATGGTCAGTGGGCTGAGGACGTGGCGAAGCTAGAGTGTTGAGAATGACCATGGAGGCATCATGCTTGGGTTGGTCCGAATTGCCTTCAGCATCCTGGCTCGAGCTACTGCTACCGCTTTTGCCGTCAGAATTACTGGAGTTGTTGCTTCCGCTGGAGGCGCTTTGCACTGGAAGGGATTTCATCTTGCGGGGGATGAAAGCTGGCTCAGGAGAAATGGTGGATTTACGAGGCCTTTTCCTATTGCGGGAGGGGGTTGGGAGAGAAGCAGGGGCAGGGAGCTGCAGAGAAAGCTGAGCATTCAGGTTGACGGGGGGGGGGAGCTATCGGGCTCGTTCCAACCAATAGAAGGGTTTAGGTCATGACCACAAGAGTGCGACTGAGGAGGACGGGAGGCCTGGCCATGCCCCCCAGCTCTTCGGTACTTCATTCTGTGTGCCGAGGCATAATTTTCCAAGGAGCCGAGTCTCTTGACCAGATGGGGGCCGAAGCAAGCTTCAGGGGAGAGTAACTTCCAGAACGAGGACGAGCCTTGAGTGATCGAGAATAATGCACTAGAGGCGCGCGTGCGGGGGGGGGGGGGGGGTGGCGGCGGGAAAGATGGACAGACGCACAAAGAGCAAGCAGGAGGGCCGAAATGAGGTGGAGAGGGCCGTGGTGACAGAATTAAAAGACAAGGCGAACAGAGTTAAGACGATGGAGAGCTGGTACGTCGCGGAAAGGGTGGCAGAGGGTTAGTTAATGGCACCCTCACGCCAGAATTTAACGCAGGTCTGCATCCCAAGGCTGGTCACATGGAACCGACGTGTGTATTCCCACATGACCGCCCCGTGGCCTCCTTCTTGGTCGTCAAACACCCGCATCCGGGGAATTTTTTGTTTGTTTGTTAATTTCCATTTTTTCTAAAAATTATTTACCTAAATAGTATAAATTATTTTTAGCTTAAAATTTGCCAAATTTTTAAATAGAGACTATACAAAATTATTAGTTTCTAAACTTTAAAATAAATTTCCAACCTTAAAATTTTCCTTGCTCTCATAGAATTTTGAACTTCCATAGGATTTTTGTCTATCGGTTGAGTGTTAACTTCTTCAAGTTCTAAAGGCAGAGTCTGTAAGGGGCCAGGTAGCCTTTGGATCTCATCTTTTCTCTAAGGTGACATATCCAGTAAATGCCCCTATAGTCAATCTCTGTAACAGATCTAAATGGAAGTTCTTTATTTTAATAGATCCATAAAACACAACCACTTTAAGGAAAACTGTGTACATGTGTCATTTCTCCCATAAATTCTTAGGCATAGTTTTTAAAGCATACATGTCATGTTGGCTTTCTCCCATTAAATTTAAAGCATGTTTTTTGTAAGTGCATAAAATAATTTTTCAAACCATGTAAATGTCATTTCTCTCAAGCTTTAAGGCCTAAAAATTGAACCTAAAGTGGCTGAACTCTCATAGAATTTTGAACTTCCATAGGATTTTAGTTTGTCAGTTGAGTGTTAACTTCTACAAGTTCTAAAGGCAGAGTCTGTAAAGGGCTAGGTAGCCTCTGGATCTCATCTTTTATCAAAGGTGACATATCCAGTAAATGCCCCTACAATCAATCTTTGTAACAGATCTAAATAGAAGTTCTTCATTTTAATATTCATTAACCTCAACCACTTTAAGGCAAACTGTGTACATGTGTCATTTCTCCCATAAATTCTTAGGAAAAGTTTTTAAAGCATACATGTCATGTTGGCTTTCTCCCATTAACTTTAAAGCATGTTTTTTGTAAGTGCATAAAAGAATTTTGCAAACCATGTAAATGTCATTTCTCTCAAACTTTAAGGCCTAAAAATTGAACCTAAAGTGGCTGAACTCTCATAGTATTTTGAACTTCCATAGGATTTTAGTCTGTCTATCGAGTGTTAACTTCTACAAGTTCTAAAGGCAGAGTCTTTAAAGGGCCAGGTAGCACCTCTGGATCTCATATTTTCTCAAAGGTGACATATCCAGTAAATGCCCCAATAATTAATATCTGTAACAAAACTGTGTACATGTGTCATTTCTCCCACAAACTAAGTGCATAAAATTCATTTCTCCCACAAACTAAAGGCTTCCTCCCATTAATTATAGATGTGAATTCTACCATAAAATTTTTAAGTCAAACTTTAAGATAAACCATGCACATGTCATTTATCTCATGAACATCTGTCATTTCTCCCATGCATTTGCAATAAATGTCAATTTAATATATATATATATATATATATATATATATATATATATATATATATATATATATTTGGTCAGGGATAAAAAAACGACTAAATGTGGTTGAAAACTGGAAATTATGCATAGATGTTTCTTGCTATCCCAATCCAGGGAAGTCAGTGATTACATATGTGCTTTCCAATATTGTGACTAGCAAAGTCGTCCAAAGGAAAATTAATATACCGGGAAGAACAACAAACAATGAGGCATATTATATTGGATTGATAGAAGACTTGAGAATAGCTGTGGATTATGGATCAAATGGAATTGTAGTTTTCACCAATTCTGAACTTGTGTGCAGCCAGATGAATGGCGTGTACCAAGTTAAGAAGGAAAAGCTAAAAGAACTACATGGAGAGTCGACAAAGCTTGGAAATAGTTACACATTCTTTAGGCCACCTAGTAGATGTGTACCAAAAGCTTGGGCCAACCACAGACACTTTTGTGGATGTCATGAGAAAAATAAAGGAAACAGTGATGGGACCCGATAAATGGGAGGCTATTAAAGAAAGAGTTACAACAACAATGGCAAAGTCTATGTTTAATTTCAAAGAAGGGCTGAAAAGAAAGATGTTCAAGGTGCAATATTTCAAGCACCCTGATATAGCTCACTATTTGTATGATAGACATCTTGCGGCTTATGGAAGACTGCCATGAAACAACGAGGTTCCACTTTATTTTGAAAAATTATTTTATGCAGAATTATTTTTGGAAATGAAACCCAATTACAATGACCTTCCCTCTGAATTTTTTGGTCCTGGGAAAGATCGACTGTGTGACCTTAGGGGCACTAGGCATGATGCTGAGTTGCCTCGTCCTGAGCCACCATTGGTTGGTTGATCTGTTCATGTCGAAACTTTGCGGGTAGAGATGGAAGCCACTTCTCAAATTAGTAGAGAAGCAAGGGATGCCATCATCGACAATGTTCACAATGGATTGGGTGGAGTCGATGTTTGTTTGAATCGACAAAGAGCATGTGAGAATGCACGCACCAATTTTGTGTATTATATAGATGAAAGGTTTGACAACATAAGTGTTGAAGATCTGAAAACATATGCAAAGAATTGTCGCAATGGTTGGCAAGACCTAATTCTTCATGAGGAAGAGGGCATGGGAAAGATATGTGTTAATGGTTAGGATTTAATTATTTTAACACATACATACAATTTGTAATAAATACATATATATGCATACATTTATTTGTATGTACATTAATCTAACAAAAATGTATTATTATATATTAACACCATTTCTAATTGTCACGCTTGATGAATGAAGAAAATGTTAATATCACGTTCAGAGCCTCAGGTTCAAACAATCAAGATGGGTCTCACCATCAAGATATGTTGGAAAATGTTAGTGTTTTTTAAAATTGATATTTTTAAAATAAATAATTGTGAACACATGTACATTTTCATGTATATTTAATAAAATGTTTTAACAGATTCCGACACCGTTCGATGTTTTTGGGATGGCAGTACCTTCTTCTTCCTTAGGAGATGTACCTTCTACTTCCTTAGGAGATGTGCCAGGTTCACAACAAGTATGGGAAATTTTTCACTTTTAAATTTATATGTTTTTAAGTTATATATATTCCAGCTCAAAAAGTTCCATTAAAAAATGAGATATATCTATATCTTGAGTTATTTTTTTTTTTTTTAAATTTTAGGTTTTTGGAGATTTTCTTTTAGATCCTCTCTTAGGAGATGTGCCAAATCCGCCTGCAGAAGTATTCAATTTTTCACTTTTAAATATATATGTTTTTAATTTATAATTTATAAATTGAAGTTTAAAAGTTTTATTATAAATTGAGATCTTGATCTTGAGTTATTTTATACTTAAATTAAATTTTTTAATTTTAGGTTTCTATAGAGGATTTCTTTTCTCCATGGACTCTAGCGATGGAGATAGGAACATCCATAGCATTTCAACCATTTGAACAAGTTGTCTATTTTTTTTTTAATATTATTGAAAATAAGTTTATATATACATGTATATTGTACAATTTACTGTTGGAGATGTTCCCATGGGGGAAGTTGTAGTTGACGAGCAACAAATGGAGAGGGAACCTCATGAGGTATTGCATGATTTTTTTTTTTTTTACATGAAGTTCTATATATTCTCACTCAATTTTAAATCATCAAATTTTAATGTTTGTGCATGCATTGTGTACAGGTTCACCATGCTTCGTAGGATAGCTCGTAGATTGAGACTTTGCTGGGAAAGACACTACATCCATCTGTATTTGATGGATGATTTCTAGATTTGATTGAGATTTCTTGTCTTAAATTTACTTTTTTATATATTATCTAGATGCAAGTCATATATATAACTTGATACTTGATACTTGTGAGATCTACAAATTTTGGACATATTTTATGTGAACTACATTTGGTACATATGAATGTGATATATAATGTTTTAAAACTTAAGTTTTGGATGGTTGAAGTACATTTGGCATGTGAAGTAATGTTGTGTTATAATTTGTTTGGTTTTTAAAACTTATTGAACTACTAGTAATGTGATCTATCAATTAATGTTTTTCTTTTGAACTACATTTGGCATGTGAAGTAATGTTGTGTTATAATTTGCTTTGTTTTTAAAACTTAAGTTTTGGATGGTTGAAGTACATTTGGCATGTGAAGTAATGTTGTGATCTATAATTTTTTGTTAAATTAAAACCTAAGTTTTGGATGGTTGATCTACATTTGGCATGTGATATAATGTTAAATGTTTTTATTGGATAGTTGAACTACAATTGGCATGGCATGTGAAGTAATGTTGTGATATAATCAAAAAGTTTTTAAAACTCAAATTTTGGATTGTTGAAGTACATTTGACATGTGAAGTAATGCTGTGATCTATAATTTTTTGTTAAATTAAAACTTTTAAGTTTTGAGTTTTGGATGGTTGATCTACATTTGGCATGTGATATAATGTTAAATGTTTTTATTGGATAGTTGAACTACAATTGGCATGGCATGTGAAGTAATGTTGTGATATAATCAAAAAGTTTTTAAAACTCAAGTTTTCGATGGTTGAAGTACATTTGGCATGTGAAGTAATGTTGTGAAGTACAATACATATTGATTCTAGGTCTTGTTAGATGTGTTGAAAACAATCATAAATTTTTCAAAAAGAAATCTATAATGTATGTATATATATATATATATCCATTAATTTTCATCAATGCACATGTATAGAAAAACTACTTTCAACTAATTCCATTCTAGAACATATATATCCGTGCAACATTTTTCATCAATGCACATAGAAAAGCTATTTGAATAGTTAATTGCTTTCTAGAACATATATATCCAGTACTTCAACATTTTTCATCAATGTAAATAGAATTAAGTTACTTTTCATACATGGCTATAGAATTTAGCTACTTTCAGTTAGTTGCATTCTAGAACATATATATTTAGTACGTGAAACATTTTTCATCAATGCACATGGGAAAACTACTTGAACAATTAATTGCATTCTAGAACACACACACACACACACACACACACACACACACACACACATATCCAATACGTGCAACATTTTTCATCAATGCACATAGAAAAGCTACTTTCAGTTAGTTGCCTAGAACATATTCGACCATTGGACAGACAAATTTTGTACTAGATTTTCTATCAGGAATAGAGATGTGGGTCAAATCCCACCAAAAGTTGGAGAAGTGCTCCGAGTCTCTTGTCTGAAAGGAATCTTCGTACAAAAATATACCGTGGATGATTTATTTACATTCCATACTTTTTACTAGAAAATCTCACGAGAAAAAATGGTCACATTCAGTCCATGTATATATCCAGTACGTGCAACATTTTTCATCAATGCACATGGAAAAACTACTTTCAGTTAATTACATTCTAGAACATATATATTCAGTACGTGTAACGTTTTTCATCAATGCAAATATAGTAAAACTACTTGAACAATTAATTGCATTCTAGAACATATATATATATATATATATATATATATATATATATATATATATATATATATATATATATATATATATATATATATATATATATACATGCAACATTTTTCATCAATGCATGTACAAAAAAGCTACTTTCAGTTGATCCTAGTGTGCATGTACTGAAACAATTTGTACATGTGCAAACACTTGCATAGATAACATAAAAAGGCAGCTCAATTTTTAGTTGAGTTCTAGAATTTCTAAAACGTAATCCAAAGAGAAGAAATTGTTGGGCAGTTCAATCAAAAAAATTCCAATGAAATGCCATCTTCAATGATCCGTTCCTGATCAGATTTTGACATTTTCCATTTCTTAATTTTCGTTTTTTTCTTTGATTGAACCTCTATTAACTTTATGCGTGCTGCACACACCAAGTGACTATATTGACAACTTACGACATTAGGTTCATAGTCTTCAAAGTAATCAAAATCCCCACTTTGATTAGTTTGTTTGAAAAAATAACCTTTCAGTATAATAGATCTTCTTTCATATGGAAACCCATGATCATTATAGTTTTCTAATAATTTCATTTTTCGTTCAGTGCAAGGCATCAAATAATACTTCACATTTTCATCGTTGTCAGCAAGTGAAATTACAACAAAAAAATCTCCCGCACAATAAAACAAACTTAACAAAATTATGTATTGAAATTTATTTCTAGATCTTTATCATTTGAAAGCAATTCAAATGTTAAATTTTCTAACAAGATCAGAAACTCGATCACCATCGGCTGATATTGTAGTCTCCTTTGATTACATTTCTTCAAACATTGCAACAGACATTTTTCCCTTTGTATTTAGCTCTGTATGTTTCCAAGCTTTTACATACATTTTGTTTTCACAAACGTCATTGGATTCTGTGTTGTTTATGCAAACCTGACAAAAACATGAATATTTTCTTTTATCCAATGCAAACACATTTCTGGACAACTTTGTTTTAATTGAATGCAATTTTCGAGTCCTTTTTATTGTTTCAATGTCATTTCCAATAGATCTATCTACTTCTTTGATCCCAACACGCCAAAAAAACCTTTATATGGAAAATTCAAAGAAGAATGTAAATATGATATCAAAATACAATCAAAGATAGTCAAATTGTGATAAGTGTACACTGTTTAGAATTATATATCCAATAAAAATTAAATTGAATGTACCTTCACACTTCCCTTGACTGGTTAGTCTCATGGCTTAGAGCAACGATGCACCATTGAACAACTTCTTTAACGTCCACAAGTCGGCTTGCAGAGGGGTTCATTTGATATCTTCGAAGTGCTCGTTTTATGCATGCCCCTGCACCGTCATGTTCTCCTTTTCCATGATCAGTCTCAAATAAATTCCAACAATGTTTAATGCAGGTTTTATTATGAAGACAACACAACCAAAATAATGATCGTGCAGATTTGAATTGACATGCGCATCCATCTGACCATATCCAATGTTCATTGAATACTATTCCACAACTTTTCAAGGAGTCATAAATCTTTCCAAAATAGTGTTGTACAAAATATGTATCATGTGTACGATCATCATTGATATAAAAGTGATATTCTTTAATAATATGTCGATTTTCACTGGTGCTTTCTATATGATCAGCATTTTGTTCAGCAAGTCTATATAGAATATGGATGAGCATGGAGACTTGGTCAGAATGATAGTATTCACTCTGAATTTCTTTTTGTGGAAAAAATGTGTAGTTTTCTGCAAAATCAATTACTGACAAAATCAATTATCTTGCCATCGAGATCTATGGGAATGCTTTGTGTATTTATAACTTTATGCCTCAAACTTTCTCAAAAAGTCTATCACAAAAATTTCTTCTTCTCGTAATTCAATTCTTTTAGCACTATTTGCACCTTGAATTGATGTATGGATATATTCATATTTCTTCCATTTCACTTTCATGTTGGAAAATGATTGATCATTTGTATCAATACGATATTTGTTTTGAAATTTAGTGAAATTTCCACAATCATCGCATTTTTTACCACTAACACATTTCTTTTCATAAAATAGTTCATCACTTTGTCTTTCACATAGAATTTGAGATATGAAATTATGGATATTGGAAGGAGGAGGTGAATCCTTCCAAAATGTTCTACCAAAATTAAGGAATGTGTCATAATATAACTCAAATTCCACATGATAATGACAACAACAAGTGTCGCGTACGGTGATAGGTTTTACATACCATGGTTTTTGTTGAACAAAAGAACTGATTGACACATGAATTCCACGATTCTCTTCTTTGAACTTGTTGAACAACTCTATCTGAGTGGTTTCCAAGAAATGTTTTTCATATTGTTCGTACTGATTTCGTGCTATTCTTTTTCGCATCACATGCTTTGCAGTTGGCGAAACACGCGAATTGTTCTTCCAATATTCATATATTATTTTTTTAACATTTTCTCCAAGTCTATCTTTGTATGGTTGCCTACAAATAGCTCTCCAACAAGCGATTTCATCATTTACATCTATTTGCAACCGAAATTTCCGATGTTTGTGCAAAGTTTTTCGTGAGGTTCCTAATGCTCGTGCCATAGATTTTACCAAGCGATTCTCTTTAGTACTTGATGAAACCACTACCATATGTATTTCTCTACGTACAACTGAAAATTTTTTCTGTCTAGATCTTCTAATTGAATTTATAGCACTATTTATATTTTTATACATTTAAACTTGGAAGCTTATGAGCTAGCCAAAAAAATTGACATCATGAATCAAGGGGAAATAGATCTAAAGAAGAGACATGACTTATCGTCGATCTCTTGACATGATGAGTATTCGAAATAAAAATTAACATCGAGGAAGAGGGCTCCTCACTGTCTTCCTCTTAAATTTTTGCGTATGAAGAAGAGAAATTATGGTTATTATTTAATGAAATCTCAGGCCTAGAATCATTATATTTCCCGTTCGGCTCACCCACATCTCCAGTCCTGGATTATCAAAGCCCATCTCAGGTGCCTTTCAACGATGAATAAGTGGCCTCCCTCCCTGGCTCATATCGTTGTTGAATGTCACGTCTATTTAATTAGCATGAAGTTTGGGTAATTACAATTTCATCGGGTCAAGGTGCTCAATGCAATTTGCCAAAGAATGAAGTTAATTCCCCTGTCCCTTTGCACTTCGATGTCGCTCCTTTTCACTGAGGAATTTTCAATGGAGATTTGGGTCTTATCATTGTAATATAATTCAAGCTAGAGTATTGGTTCTCTCTCTCTCTCTCTCTCTATATATATATATATATATATATATATATATATATAAATTATTCCATGTCTCCGGCTCCCAACATGGGATATTGCTGTTATTCTCTACACCTTGGCTCATCATTTGCCTTGTGAAATCATGATTTTAAGTAATTTAAAAATATATAAATAAATTTAACGAAGGAGCACTTTGAAACATACAAAAGTAGCCATTAAAGTTCTTAAAAATGAACCAAATCAAAGAATACAACAGGAGGTATTAAATCCTCTACCTTTTTATCTTCCAACCACCCTCTACTTGAAAGATGAGTAGTTACTTGTCAAGTAGTCACACCATTCTCTTGTTAAATTGTATCAAGAAAATGATTCATTTGACTTGTGCCTTAGACAAATGGAGAAATTCGAATTTCCACTTCAACAGGATTACTTGAGTTGCAATTAGCATGAGCGACGTGACATGACCAAGTCACTTAGTTAAGTCATTCAATTCGTGTTTTTGGGCAAGAAGAAGAGTTGTGCATGAGTTGATTGCTAAGATCTAGAAATCTAGTGGAGTTATAGTTAGTGAAACTCAGTTAATAGAGTCAATATGAGTTCAATTGAGTAGTTGTAATTGTTTTTGACTCATTGATCTATCATTTAACTAGTCAATTGACTAAAAATATCCCTAGTCATGTATGCAATTCAAATTGCATAGCTGAGTGGAGGAAAAATGCATAAATATAATTATTATTGTATACTAGAGACTGTATAGTGTTTTCATGTAGCAGGTGAGCTAATTCTCTTGAGATTTGTGCAACGAAATAGGAGCTTCATATTCTTTAGGAGAAGGAATTGCATAAGGAAATAGGAGGAAGTTGGAGGCCTATTTTGGCTATGTGTTGGTCAGAGAAGGTAGAGCAGGAGATCAATATTACGGTGCAGGTTGAGCTTCAAGGATTGAAGTTGTCATTGTAATTGATCATTGTCTCATCTAATATAATACAAACAGAGGAGGGGTTTTTCCTAGTTGGGTTCCCTAGTAACAATAATGTGTTCATTATGATTGAATGATTACATGTGTTTCTATTATATGTTTTCTCTTCCATAGATTAAGTAGAATAAATTTGTGTCTATTGATTTAAGTCTGATTTCATTAGAAGCTGCACATTTTGAGTTATTTCTACATCTCTGCCTCCCGAACCCGATTACCTACTTTGACCAGTCGTTCCCTCATTGTCATCGTCTTAGGTTTTCGTGTAAAAATAAACAATATATTTCTTCTACTTTATCATCGAACCCTAAAACCTCATTTTACAAACTAATTATCCACAAAAGTATATGCCCTAAAACCTCATTTTACTCACTAATTTTCTAGAAAGGAACGAAGTGAGAAATAAGTTATTTTTTAGTCCTTCTAGAGTGAACATAAATCTAAAGTTATTCTCGGATCCAACTAACTCTAATAAAAACCAAGGAAAACTTTCTGCAATGAAGTTTGAAGAAAAAGAGTGAAGGTTTGTAAGCTTTCCATTTCGAAACACCTTCTCCACCTTGACCACTCGTTCCCTCGCCACCACCTTTGCCTTCACGTCCATTCGAGGATTTCTTGCAATAGTAAATGATACCTTAGTTCTGCTTTATCACCAAACCCTAAAATCTCATTTTACAAACTAATTCTCTACAAAAGCACACACCCTTAGGGTGGAGAGTGAAATGGTACTCAAAAGCTATCAACAAATGTTCAAGACACAATTAGAGAAAATTGGGAGAACAACAAGAATATTGGTATTTCAAACAACAAGAATGCATGTTTAAAGCATTTAACTATTTATTACCAGGATTGAACCGTATGAAAGTTTCTTTAAGCTCGTAATATTTCTTCTTACATTAGAATATCATGGGAAAAACTGTAGGTTCTCAAAAACTGCAGCCTAAAAAACCAAAAACAATAAATTGATTATTTTATTTCATTATTATTATTGTTTTTATTTTTATGTAGTTTGATCGAGTCAAAATTTTTACAAGACATGGTAGGGCATTACAACATCTCTTCATATTGGACTGGAGAGCACCTCTTGGCGCGAAAAAAATAACTAGAGAGCGCATCTTGGCACGAAAACAAATAGAAGTTAATGAAGAGGATACAAATCTTGTTAATAAGTTCTAACATTGTCATAGAGTTGGTCACTTGGAGAATCACTATTTTGGTATCCATCATTTTCTTCATTATGGGAAGACCAATCATCATTCAGAAAGATGTTATAAGAACAATTCAAGAAATTATGTCTTATTGTCTAGTTTAAATATATGTAAAAATGTATTTTCATGAAGAAATAACAAAAGGAAAAGGTTCTTAAATAACTATTCTAGATGATAATTTTAGGCATGATTAGGGCCCTATTCTACATATATTTTTAATTCAACCATGAGTCAAGATGGTACACTTCACATCTCAAAAGGAAAAGGTTTTAAAATAACTATTCTAGATGATAATTTTAGACATGATTAGGGCCCAATTCTACATATATTTTTAATTCAACCATGAGTCAAAGATGGTACACTTCACATCTCAAGTGGGCAGTACATTATTAAAACAAAAAGATATTCTCGAGCACCTCAAGGGGAAGAGTACATTATTTATATAAAAATGGTTAGTAGTCAACAAGAAACAACTAGATATAGTGATGCAAGAATTAATGAAGAAACCAAAAGTTCAAGTTGTTAGAAACCAAGAAAATGTTGGGGGGTTGTGTAAATAAATTTTTTTATAAAAAATATTAATCCAATCAAAAACTTTCAACAATACAACACTGCACCAATCAAATAGAGCTTGAAGACAAGATATTTGCGTGGAAACCCATTTGGGTGAAAACACAAAATTTTCTTTTTATTTTAACTGTAAATGCAAGCATCAACTTCAATTCACATTAGATTTTGTAGGCACCAACCTACATGAGGCACAAACTCCTTTTTTCTTTGAAAACACCCACTTGCCAGAAACAACAACTCCTTATACACCAATGCACTGATCTTTAGAGACACCAACTTGAAAGAGACATTAATCCACTGACGTACGTGCAATCACCATCTTGCTCTACCTATTAAGTCCATTTTTCATAAAATTGAAACTTAGATCCATGGAACCACAATTACACATCAATCTTACAATGATCTTTATTCTTATACAAAAATTCACATTTTCACTATTTGTTCACATATCAACTTCAATTTCAACCAATTTGATCTCTTTGCCTCTGCACTATGCATTTCTACATGCTATCACTAGAATATTTAAGATTTGGCACTCATATATGTACCAATTGGTACACAAAATCTCCATTACTCCTTCATGAAATTACTCTCTTCTTCTTGATTAGGACAACTATTTTTGTACATATGCACCGAGCTCCTACTTGTTGATTTGTATTTATAGTTTACTAGGTTTATTATGATGGGTATTAATCCATGGTTTTCACCCATGGTATCATGAGTTGACTTAGCTATTCTACTTTTCCGTAATAGTTACACAATTATTTTTCATGCGAAAAACTTATACCATAAGACTTCTTCTTGTTGATTTGCACAGGGCATTTTTTTTTTCTCTCATGTAATTTTGTTCCACCTGAAACACTTTTTGTATCTACCTTGAGCACTCAATTCTGGTCCTGCATGACTTATGGTGAGACTACAGGCTTTAACAACTCTCTCTGATCTTGGAGGATTGGAGATGCAATTTCTTTCCTCGCGTTGTTGTGACATGATGGTCTTAGTATCCGTGGTGCTTAACCCTTGGCACCTTGTTACCTTAGCGATGACTGTGCTCGTCGAGCATAACATATATCATATTTTGGGCGAGTGTTTGCTAATGCATGAAGTTCGTGCCCAAATTCTTGATATGATTAACCATAGGTTCTTTTTTCTAATCCCTTTATGACCGAGAGTTTTGAAAATAGGCTTACACTTCTTAAATCTTGGATATCATAAATATTTTCAAACTCTCTTAAACAACCAAAATTCTAATACTGAAGTCCCAAGACGATAAATCACTAGGTGCCTCTTGCTGGGCTCTTTGAGACCAAGGGTTTTGACCGTGATCTTGAGCTTCTAGGATCTCAGGTATTGGGAACACCTTCCAATACTTCAAAAACAAAACTCAAAGGCTGAGACCCTAATATGTGGTCCACTGCAACATCACCTGCTATCGATTCTAGCACGTCATCTGCTACCGTTGCTAAGAACCTGCCACGTGTCCACCTACCCATGTGTGCCTTCCATGTGTCACTTTCAAAATGTCCATTGACCATCAAAAATGTTGAATTCACTTGCCACATGTTACCACTACGTGCCACCACAACATTTTTTTTCACGTATGTTCCATTGTGGCATCCACCTAGCATCGATGTAACACGTGCCACCAACCTACCACGTGTGCCAAGCACCACTTCTTCAGTCATCGATCTATTGTGTCTAAATATAACCTTAACCAGTGGTTCGATAGAGTCCTAGGTGCTTTTCGCTAGGCTTCTTGTGACCAGGCATTGTGACAAAAGGCTTGTTGGTCCATGACCTACTAACCTATTTTTTTATTTTGTTCAAACAAGGTCTTAACCAAAAATCCGATAGATTATTGGGTGCTTACTGCTAGGGTTCTTGTGACTAGGTGTTGTGACCAACAACTTGCCATTTCATTGACCGTTGATGCTCCCTGAGGAACTTGTGATTTGGATTTTTGGTGTTGATTTGATGAGATGGGCGCACACTCCACACTCAAGTCTGTTTGCAACCATGATTAGAGTGGAACCTTACATGTGCTGGACCACTTCAAACCCAATTTTCTCCTCGGCCTGTGGGATTTATGAAAAGTGCCATATACCATGAGAAATATATTTGAACAAGCTA
Source organism: Pinus albicaulis (assembly GCA_034641835.2). NCBI lineage: Eukaryota > Viridiplantae > Streptophyta > Pinopsida > Pinales > Pinaceae > Pinus > Pinus albicaulis. Next base: position 686,128,883 of record CM076581.1, read on the forward strand.
TCTAACCAGCCACATTTTAGACTCAATTGGACGATGCACCTATAGACATAATTCCTGGCAATATAGGCTACTCAAGATACATTACCAATACTTAGCAATCAAACTTTCAACAAACACGAGTTAAGAATCTTTATGGAAATATAACATGTGAGATGCTATGAAAATAACAATGGATAAATAACATGACATGAATATTAAAGGAAACAATGTTAGCATGACTTCAACTAAAACTATTAAATCTTTATGTAGAAGATAAAGATTCGTGAGATATCACATTTCTCAAAAAATGTAAGATAAATATTCGTTTATAAACCTTAAATTAGTTCATAATCGATAACAAACATGAAATCATATAAAGCATATAGTCCTAGAAATGATATGTGCTTAAATCACTAAAACAATATATTCAATTTAAACACAATGAAAGCAAAGCATGTACCATCATATCACTGCAAGCAGAATATTACAATGCTTGACAACACATAGAAGGAATTGAGTACTTAGGCTCAAAGAGATTCAAACACTAAGTTGAAATATTCATAACACCATCACATGAAATGCCCATGAAATCCATTAGTGGAAGTGCAAAGTTGCCACTTGAATCCACAAAAAATATATAAGATCTCAAACAATATGCACAAGTTGAGTCCAAAACTAAACTTCCTTTACATTTATCCATGAGGGTTTATTTATAGAAGATAGAGTGACTTTTCAACTACCATGACCTTTCACCTCACAAGTTGAGTCCAAAACTAAACGTCCTTTACATCTAGCCATGAGGGTTTATTTATGGAAGATAGAGTGAATTTTCAACTACCATGACCTTTCACCTTCCCTCATGAATTTTCATCTTCCACATGACCTTTCACATTCCATGTGACTCTATACTCAAAATACTAATTTATTTTTAATTAAATGAAAAATACATTAAAGAAAAAAATATTCTCAATTAACTAATCTGGCGATGAATAGATCTAGAGCATTTATATATAGGTATCAAATTAGGTATGCTTACTATAGCTTGTATTCACCTGTAAGTGTCATGATCTTATGTTGTAACTCATCCCCATGCCTCGTAAGGAATTCTAGTGCATCCAGTATCAAGGTTGGAATTTTGGCTCATACTTGGTTTGAAAGTGTCATATTCTTTGTGTACAACTTTATAGGCTCAACTACATACTGAGAAATCAACCCTTTTGTAGCCTCCAAACTGGCTCTTACAACAAATTGTTTAATGGAATCCAAAAATGATTGAATCTCTTGCTTGTTTTTTCTTTAGATATTTTTTTGTCTAATGCACCAATGGAAGGTATCTTGTGCATCTCAACAAGAGATTCTAGTCTACCATGTAAGGTATTATATGAGGCTATTACCCTGTTTTAATGACCCCAATCATTTTGGAAGTGTGTAAATATGGTGCTAGTTGTCCTAGTCATTGTGCACTTGTGTAAATATTGTAAATGTTATCTTGATTATTTTGCACTCATATGATAATTGTAAATACTTTCCTGGTTTTGTTATATTAGGGTAAATGTTGTACACATTTTGAAAGTGATAAATATACATATGGTCTTTTCTTGGCCACCTTGCATTGTTGTGAATATTGTAAAAAAATCGATAAGTAAACCTTTGTCGGTAATGTTTAATTTCATAATTATGATATGTATATATGTGTGTAAACATTAGGTAAGTAGGGTAATTTTTTTTTTAGGGTGACACACACACACACATAGGCTATTGTAAAAAAAAACTCAAGAAAACATTGCAATATATATATATATATATATATATATATATATATATATATATATATGACAGATGACAGACAAGGAAGGAAAAGGAAATATGGCATGAGAATGATTTTCCTACAGGAATGATAGGACCAACCATCAAAAAATAAATATAAAGGTAGTGATAGGTGTAATTTTTGTTTGGGCTAGATTGGGCCCTCAATAACCACAAGCCTAAATCAAACAACAGAAAAGAGGGAGGGGGAAAGCTGGGAAGACAAGAAAGAACAAGGTAGAAAAATCAAAGAAAGAATGTGAAAGTGAACAAAAGGAAGTAGAGAGGGATAAGATATTTGTAGTAGAAGGAAAAATTGTTTGCAACGAAGGGAAAAATGCACTAGGGCGTATTTTTTTAACATAGATATAAACACAGGATCGTGCACCCCTCTCACCTTTCCTCATTCACTGTGGTGGTCACAACTCATATTCCAAGTTACCAATTCCAATCTCTCTACAACTAAGGTATGCATCCAGTTCCTCAATTTGTGGTTGCATAAAATCCATCATGTTATCCCCTTACCTCTTTATCGTAAGAATACAGTCATATTTCCGTAACGAAAAGTGTATGGCTTGGTTTCTTTTTACTATCTTCCTTTTCATGATTTTTGATTGACTAGTTTTGTCTTTGATTATTGTTTGAGCTAAAATATATTTCTAAAGATGCATTAAGTGCCATGACAGTTCTGTAAATTATGATCCATATAACCATGTTCAACTTGAAAATAACTGGACTTGCCTACATAACATACAACATATTGTAAATTTCTTGTGGTCATGGATCAAATTGAGCTCAGATCTTTGAAGTGGGTGGAACCTTTTGCCTCTGGAGTCCCATAATGGCTAGTGGGTGGAGCTTTCAAACCTATGGCCACCCTGGAATAGCCTCCTTGTTAGTATTACAATAGGCTATGGACTCCCTACATTGGGTGGAGCTATTGAAATAACAACCACAGGGTGGAGGAAAACTTTTGGAGTCCTTGAACTGAGTGAATCTCACTTATGGAGTCCCTCACTGGCTGGTGGGTGGAGGTGGCTTGCCTCTAGAGTCCATGGACTAGCCTGTAATGAAACAAATTTTTGCTATATGGGTGGTGGTAGACTAGACCTCTGGAATCCTTGGTAAATTTTGAATTAGGTCACTAGTATAGTCTATTAAAGCTCAGGGGCGAAAACTGCCTGAAGTGTTGAGAATTAGGTATGGCAAACGTTAATACAAATTCTCTTATATGATAACTGTTTGTGTTACTTCTTTACTTATTATATTTTTTCATCATTATGATTGCACTTAATACATCAAACAACCATCAAAAAAATAATATCAATGACACTTTAGTTAGGCTCCAATCCAGGGCTAAAACCCATCCTCTTGAGGGGAAAACCTGCAAATATCTTCTTATTGATTCTTCACTTGATGATAACAAATACCATGACCAAAACCTTGACCTAAACTGCCTCTCCTAGACCAAGACACAGTCATCCTCCTTGATTGCACCATGCAGCACTGTGATACTGAAACCTATTACTGAACATCATCTCTGCATTGAACAACGGGTGAAAATGTGAAGTTGGGTTACACTTTTGTGAGAATCGGGGGCGGAAAACTTTTTTCCTCAATAGTTCAGCTGAAATTTTGAGAGAGTTTGGCCGAATTATTAGAGAGTTCGGCCGAACTTTCGAAATTAGTTCAGCCAAACTCATTCTACCATTTACATTGACGACGTAGTGACGACGTGGGCAAATATATTTTTGGCCAGAGATGTGAAAACCGACAACAACATTTCGGCCAAAATTTTAGTTCGGCCGAAATTTTAAAATAGTTTGGCCGAACTCATATTTTGTAAATATATCGCCTGCAAAATTTTACAGGTTTCACTTCTCTTTTGCGCTTTTCTTTTTTGATTTTCTGTGGCTCTATTGCGCTGTTGCTCTGTTGTGCTATCGTGAGCTCTGTTGAATTGCTGCTATGTTGCGCTTTGGTTGCTGCTCTGTTGTTGCTCTAGAGTTGCGCCGCGACGAATTTCTGCGAGCTCTGTTGAATTGCTGCTTTGTTTCTCTTTGGTTGCTGCTTTGGAGTTGCGTTGCGATGAATTTCTGCAAATTTCCAGGTAAGTGTTCAAGTCCTGATGTAAGTGTTCAAGTCCACATCACAGTAATAGCATTAGTAATATTAATAATTCTCGTTGTAGATCTCAATCTTACTTGAATGAGAGAAGGGTTGGTAAGGTTTTATTTCTCTGTTTTACAAAACTAAATGGGAGAGGGATTGCACTAAAACCACACAGCAATCCAATAATGGAGAAATGAAAGTTAACTTCTGCAAAAAATGGAGAAAATGAAAAGACTTATAACCTTAACAAGATGGAATACTCATTGGATGATTAGGAAGTACAGTAACGAATCGATGATCTGAACAATAATGATTGGATTGATTGATTACCTAGCTAAACAAATAAATAGAAAACACTCTCATAAAATTTCAAGAAAGTACCCTATTCATGGTATGATTTGAAATTTAGAAAAAGTCCCGGTTTTAGTCTTTATAGGGTTGAAGAAATTTACAGAAAAAAATAGAAGAGACTGAAATAAAAGGAAGAGGGTTTTATTTTGAGAGCAGAGTTTAAGGGAAATGTACCTATAATTGAATCCCTGCGCGCTTTATCCAAGAAGAGCATTGATTATGTGTTTCCAGCTCTTCAGTTGAAGGTTCGACCTATCCATCATCACAACAATAGAACATCAAATAATGGAACTGATCCCTTCAATAATTTCGATAGAAAACAAAGGAGTGCCACAAAAATTAAAATAATGGAGCTGATCCCTTCAATAATTTCGATCGAAAACAAAGGAGTGCCTTGAGCCAGATTTGATATACACAGACATACATTGCAATGGCTGAAATCAATTAAAAAGAAACTACCATGTCTATTAGAATATAGAAAAGCATAGCTTAAATGAATGAATATAGTATGTAAGTAAAATTAAAAGAGGCCATTACTCATGAAAGAGAGCAGTTAAGGTTTAGGTACTCTGCCGCGTTTCCTCGTAGTTGAGAAGTTGTAGTGCAGAGGCATAGACTCATACACACCAATATGCACACGAATAGACTAAGTCAGCATACCCATAGGCACATACTAAAAATCACATACCATATCATCACATAGACATACGCCCAACCACACATATATCTGACCAGATCAAAGGAATAAATAAATGGGAAATTGCTGCAATACAGACCTCTTTCAACTGATATACTTGCCCTCTCTCAACGGATATATTGGCATTTCTCTCAACATATATATTGGCATTTTTTATTGAGTAACAGTTTGAGAGACAAATACCTCTAGAAATATAATGAGTTTCCTTTGGGTGGCTCCTTAAATGAGAGAAGCCTTTAAAATGGGTCTACCCCACAATTTTTAAAAAAACTTCCATATTTAGAAAGTTTGCATGTTTTTCTTCCCTTCAATTGCATTGCATTTTTTATTTGGCTACCTTTTCCAAATTCACATTACTTTCATATGACTCGTGGCAGAAGACATTTATGGAATAACAAAATTCAAAGTTTTAATATATCAGAAGTTGAATTATAATGGTTGTATTTGTGAGATAGGAAGAGTGATCTCACATCCAAATTTATCATTTTATTTGAAACATATGGACGTATTAGGCTAATAGAAAGTTAATATTTGTATATAAATTGTAAAAATTTATTCATATTACTTCTTAGACCATTTATGGATTAGTTAATTTTCTAAATTTTTAGTGGAGCATCATTGTTTGGAATGAATTTGTATGGTTTGTTATCATTAGTGTGTGCTTGTCTTTTTCTATTTTATTTCTTTGATCTGAGGTTTTAGTTTATTATTTTTTTTGTGGTTTTCACTAAAGGATAAAATAATTGTTTTTCAATTGGATGAAAATCTAGGAATTGTGGAAATTGAAAATAAGGATATATTGGATTCGTTAGAAGCCTTTTCACTTGAAACTACAAATGTTAATACAAACAATCTTATTAGAGCATACTTCAATGACCATAGACATAACACATGGCTACATTTCTATTTTCTCAAGGTAATGCATTATGATGGTGGTATAGCTTGTGTATATTTAGGATTTTGAAGGAAATCAAGCATGTTACTATTCAAGAAATGTCCATGGTAGCCACTAATGCAAATCTTATGACAAAATGAGTAGCTAAAATGTGGTTCTTATATTTTTTTGTCAAGTATAAATTCTTCCTTGGAACATGGCAATCAATCTATAATTTAGAGGCTTACACCATGGAATGAATGCAAGTAAAAATGGTAAGCTACAAATTGTTCTATAAGAACCAATAAGGAGGCTTCTTTAAGAAAATGTTTCTAGAAACTTTGAGCTCTGCATTTTGATAACTCAGATGAGAAAACAAATTCCCCCATCCCCTCTCTTTCGGCATCAACTTATAGTCTAAACATGTAGCTGCATAATCGTCGTAACTTATTACATATTGTAACTCTAGATGTCTAAACATGTAGCTGCATACTCGTTGTAACTTATTACCTATTTCCAGAATTGTAACTATGGCTATGCAACCATACTGTTTCATTGAATAGTTACAATTTAATATGTAATATTGTATGGTTACTGAGTTTAGATGAACTATGAGCCACATGTATTTCTGGTTACTTAAATTGTGTCTTTTGTGAATAAATGTATCTATAGGATGTTTTACTTTTTATATTTCCCTAATTTTATACAAGTTCACTTGACCTTTTCCAGTAACCGGTCTGTTGAGAATCTACTTGGTTCTACTGTGTCATGCCTACTTGAATTCTGTTTTAGTGTCATGCCTTCTTGACTTCTGTTTTAGTGGTTGTATAAATTTAGTGCAGTTTCCTTTTACTGGTAGTTTTCTTTTGAATTTTACTTCCTCAAACTCCAGATGTCTAAACATGTAGCTGCATACTCCTTGTAACTTATTAAATATTTCCAGAATTGGAACTATGGCTATGCAGCCAAAATATTTCATTGAATAGTTACAATTTAATATGTAATATTGTATGGTTACTGAGTTTAGATGAACTATGAGCTACATGTATTTCTGGTTACTTAAATTGTGTTAGTTATGAATAAATGTATCTACAGGATGTTTTACTTCTTATATTTCCCTTATTTTATACAAGTTCACTTGACCTGTTCCAGTAATCGGTCCGTTGAGAATCTACTCGGTTCTAATGTGTCATGCCTTCTTGACTTCTATTTTAGTGTCATGCCTTCTTGACCTCTATTTTAGTGGCTATCTAAATTCAGTGCAGTTTTCTTTTACTGGTAGTTTTCTTTTGAATTTTTCTTCCTCAAACTCCAGATGTCTAAACATGTAGCTGCATACTCGTTGTAACTTATTACATATTTCCAGAATTGGAACTATGGCTATGCAGCCAAACTGTTTCATTGAATAGTTACAATTTAATATGTAATATTGTATGGTTACTGAGTTTAGATGAACTATGAGCCACATGTATTTCTGGTTACTTAAATTGTGTATGTTGTGAATAAATGTAGATCTATAGGATATTTTACTTCTTATATTTCCCTTATTTTATACAAGTTCACTTAACCTGTTCCAGTACTCGGTCTGTTGAGAATATACTCGGTTCTACTATGTCATGCCTTCTTGACTTATATTTTAGTGTCTATATAAATTCAGTGCAGTTTAATTTTACTAGTAGTTTTCTTTTGAATTTTACTTCCTCAAACTCCATATGTCTAAACATGTAGCTGTATACTCGTTGTAACTTATTACATATTTCCAGAATTGGAAGTATGGCTATGCATCCAAACCTTTTCATTGAATAGTTAAAATTTAATACGTAATATTGTATGGTTACTGAGTTTAGATGAAATATGATTCACATGTATTTTTGGTTACTTAAATTGTGTCTGTTGTGAATAAATGTAGATCTATAGGATGTTTACTTGTTATATTTCCCTGAAAATTTATTGGATGCATGTCTGAATCATTATCACCAAGAATAGTATTTATGAAGGAATTAATGCCATGTCCTTATGTTACTTTGTTACATAGATTCATAATAAGTACCATCTCTTTTCTCTTTATTAATTCGCTATGGACCGTTTATATATAATATATTCCAATTCGTTTGTTTCCAGGTTGCATGATATTCCACCAATGCGTAGTTTTGCTACTTAACCAGGAGAGTTCATCAATTTGATAGATGTGTTATTGGAATGTTCAGATGATTTCGGTGCTATTGATATAATTTCTCTGTTTACTTCACTCTATTTCCATATTGCATATCATTGTTTTAATTGACTATAGTTATTTTCAACCCTCTCGGTCCCATTACCTGTAGGGATCAAGTTAATTTCCAATAAACATTCGAATCCGTAATCTCTGAGATTTAAATTACTCGTAGGGATAAAGTTAATTTTCAATAAACATTCGAATCTGTAATTTCTGAGATTTAAGTTAACGAGAAATTCAAATCCTAATGTGTAAGATTTAAATTAAATTCTCGTCGCAAATATATATATATAAACTCTCTTCCTTGTTATACACAACAACTAAGTTGTAGGTAGAATTATTGTTGAAACATCTTGACTCACCTCCAGAACTACTCAAATTCCTTTATTCAAAATTCATAGTTTCACATAGAAACTTTACTTGAGTCGAAGTCCTAGAATACTTTGGAATTTACTTCCTAGAATATCAATTCTAGGATTTACCCTCTAAAATATATGAAGGGTTGGGTAGAATCTTAACCACTTATTTTTCTTCTTTTAAAACAACAAAACACAACCCATATATTTCAATAAAATAAATGGAATGGAATCTATATCAGATTAACCTTATTTTCCATGTTTTTCCCATTTTTTTTTTGTTTTTTTTTCTAAGTTAAGATATTTCTATTATATCATGTTGAACAAAAAGTTATAGGTCTCTTCCTATGGAATTGACAAGTCCAAACCAGAGGGAAGATTCAAGAGTCTTTGAGCAAGAGTTGGACTGCCCCTGACGGGAAAACCAATCCATAGAGACCAGAGAGTGACTGCTGCCCATAGAGGGAAACCAACAGTTTTAGTTTTCAAAGTTAAACACATATCCCATGAAAGAAAATTCCTAAACAAGAGCATGCTGATAGAAAATAAAAAACGAAGCCTAAGGAGAGCCTGCATTATCATTGCTAGAGGTTGGTACCTATTCCATGATTCTGCACATGTAACCCCTGTCCTCCATCTCCTTGCTCAACACGTGGTCAGTGGGTTGAGGACGTGGCGAAGCTGGAGTGCCGGGAATGACCATGGAGGCATCATGCTTGGGCTGGTCCGAATTGCCTTCAGCGTCCTGGCCCGAGCCAATGCTATCGCTTTTGCCGTTGGAATCACTAGAGTCGTTGCTTCTGCTGGAGGTGCTCTGCACTGGAAGGGATTTCATTTGCGAGGGATGAAAGCAGGCTCAGGAGAAATGGTGGATTTGCGAGGCCTTTTCTTGCTGCGAGAGGGGGCTGGGAGAGAAGCAGGGGCATGGAGCTGCAGAGAAAGCTGAGCATTCAGGTTGACAGGGGGGAACTATCGGGCTTATTCTAGCCAATAGAAAGGTCCAGGTCACGACCAAGGGAGTGCGACTGAGAAGGACGGGAGGCCTGGCCACACTCCCCAGCTCTTCGACACCTCATTCTGTGGCGCCGAGGCATAATTGTCCAAGGAGCCGAGTTGCCTGACCAGATGGGGGCCAAAGCAGGCTTCAAGGGAGAGAAGCTGCCAGAACGAGGACGAGCCTTAAGGGAACGAGAATAATGCACCAGAGGTGCGCGCGGGGGCAGGGGGGTGGGAAGGGGAGGCGAAGATGGACATACGCAAAAAGAGTAAGGAGGAGGGCCGAAATGAGGTGGAGAGGGCCGAGGTGATAGACTTAAAAGCCATGGTGAATAGAGTTAAGACGATGGAGAGCTGGTACGTCGTGGTAAGGGTGGCAGATATTGAGTTAATGGCACCCTCACGCTAGAATTTAATGTAGGTATGCATCCCAAGGCTGGTCACGTGGAGCTGTCGTGTGTCTTCCCACATGGCTGCCCCGTGGCCTCCTTCTTGGCCATCAAACACCCGCATCCGGGGAATTTTTTTGTTGTTGTTAATTTCCATTTTTTCTAAAATTTTTTAGCCTAAATTGTATAAATTATTTTTACCTTAAAATTTGCCAAATTTTTAAATAGAGACTATACAAAATTATTAGTTTTTAAACTTTAAAATAAATTTCCAACCTTAAAATTTTCCTTGCTCTCATATAATTTTGAACTTCCATAGGATTTTAGTATGTCGGTTGAGTGTTAACTTCTACAAGTTCTACAGGAAGAGTCTGTAAAGAGCCAGGTAGCCTCTGGATCTCATCTTTTCTCAATGGTAACATATCTAGTAAATGCCCCTATAATCAATCTCTGTAACATATCTAAATATAAGTTCTTCATTTTAATAGATCCATAAAACACAACCACTTTAAGGAAAACTATGTACATGTGTCATTTCTCCCATAAATTCTTAGGCATAGTTTTTGAAGCATACATTTCATGTTGGCTTTCTTCTATTAACTTTAAAGCATGTTTTTTGTAAGTGCATAAAATAATTTTTCAAACCATGTAAATGCCATTTCTCTTAAGCTTTAAGGCCTAAAAATTGAACCTAAAGTGGCTAAACTCTCATAGAATTTTGAACTTCGATATGATTTTAGTCTGTCTGTTGAGTGTTACCTTCTACAAGTTCTAAAGGTAGAGTCTGTAAAGAGCCAAGTAGCCTCTGGATCTCATCTTTTATCAAAGGTGACATATCTAGTAAACGCCCCTACAGTCAATCTCTGTAATAGATCTAAATAAAATTTCTTCATTTTAATATCCATTAACCTCAACCACTTTAGGGAAAACTGTGTACATGTGTAATTTCTCCCATAAATTCTTAGGCAAAGTTTTTAAAGCATATATGTCATGTTGGCTTTCTCCCATTAACTTTAAAGCATGTTTTTTTTAAGTGCATATAATAATTTTGCAAACAATGTAAACGTCATTTCTCTCAAAATTTAAGGCCTAAAAATTCAACCTAAAGTGGCTTCTAGCTCGATAGGATTTGAATCGGATTTTATTTTGTCTGTCGAGTGTTAAATTCTACAAGTTCTAAAGTCGTAGTCCGTAAAGGGCCGTAGCGCCTCTGGATCTCATATTTTCTCAAAGTTGACATATCCGCAAATGCCCCAACAAGCTAATCTTTTGTAACGTCATCGTGTACATGTGTCATTTCTTCCACAAACTAAGTATAAAATTAATTTCTCCCACAAACTAAAGGTCAGCTTTCTCCCATTAATTCTAGATGTGAATTCTACCATAAAATTTTTTTAAGTCAAACTTTAAGATAAACCATGCACATGTCATTTATCTCATGCTCGTGTCATTTCTCCCATGCATTTGCAATAAATGTCAATTTAATATATATATATATATATATATATATATATATATATATATATATATATATTATTCAGGTATAATAAACCACTAAATATGGTTGAAAAATGGAAATTATGCATAGATGTTTCTTGCTATCCCAATCCAGGGAAAGCAGTGGTTACATATGTGATTTCTAATATTGCGACTAGCAAAGTCGCCCAAAGGAAAATGAATATACTAGGAATAACAATAAACAATGAGGCATATTATATTGCATTGATAGAAGGCTTGGGAACAACTATGGAGTATGGATCAAATGGAATTGTAGTTTTCACCAATTTTGAACTTGTGTGCAACCAGATGAATGGCATGTACGAAGTTAAGAAGGAGAAGCTAAAAGAACTACATGGAGAGTCGACAAATCTTGAAAATAGTTACACATTCTTTAGGCCAACTAGTATATGTGTACCAAAAGCTTGGGCCAACCACGGATACTTTTGTGGATGTCATGAGAAAAAAAAAGGAAAAAATGATGGGTCCTGATAAATGGGAGGTTGTTAAAGAAAGAGTTACAATAACAATGGCAAAGTCTATGTTTAATTTCAAAGAAGGGCCAAAAAGAAAGATGCTGAAGGTGCAATATTTCAAGCACCCTGATATAGCTCACTATTGGTTAGTCGACCTGTTCATGTCGAAAATTTGCGGTCAGAGATGGAAGCCACTTCTCAAATTAGTTGAGAAGAAAGGGATGCCATCATTGACAATATTCACAATGGATTGGGTGGAGTCGATGTTTTTCTGAATCGACAAAGAGCACATGAGAATGCACGTGCCAATTTTTTGTATTATATAGATCAAGATATTGACAACATCAGTGTTGAAGATCTTAAAATATATGCAAAGAATTGTCGCAATGGTTGGCATTACCTAATTGTTCATGAGGAAGAGGGCATGGGAACGGTATGTGTTAATGGTTAGGATTCAATTATTTTAACGCATACATACAATTTGTAATAAATACATATATACATACATTTATTTGTATGTACATTAATCTAACAAAAATGTATTATTATATGCTAACACCATTTCTAGTTGTCATGCTTGATGAATGATGAAAATGTTAATATCACGTTCGGAGCCTCAGGTTCAAACATTCAAGATGGGTCTCACCATCAAGACATGTTGGAAAATGTTAGTATTTTTTAAACTTGATATTTTTAAAATAAATAATTGTGCACACATGTACATTTTCATGTATATATAATAAAATGTTTTAAAAGATTCTGATTTTGTCTGATGTTTTTGGGATAGTATTATCTTCTTCTTCCTTGGGAGATGTACCTTCTACTTCCTTAGGAGATGTGCTAAGTTCACAACAAGTACGGAAAATTTTTCACTTTTAAAATTTATGTCTTTAAGTTATATATTCCACCTCAAAACGTTCCATTAAAAAATGAGATATATCTCTATCTTGAGTTATTTTAATTTTTTTAATTTTAGGATTTTGGAGATTTTCTTTTGGAGCCTCTCTTAGGAGATGTGCCAAATCCACCTGCAGAAGTATTTAATTTTTCACTTTTAAATATATATGTTTTTAATTTATAATTTTTAAATTGAAGTTTAAAAGTTTTACTATAAATTGAGATCTTGATCTTGAGTTATTTTATACTTAAATTAAATTTTTAATTTTAGGTTTCTATAGAGGTTTTCTTTTCTCCACAGACTCTAGCGATGGAGATAGGAACATCGACAACATTTCAACCATTTGAACAAGTTGTCTAATTTTTTTTTTTAATATTATTGAGAATAAGTTTATATATATATATATATATATATAACTGTACATGTATATTGTACAGTTTACTGTTGGATATGTTCCCACTGGGGAAGTTGTAGCTTATGAGCAAAAAATGGAGAGAAAACTTCATAAGGTATTGCATGATTTTTTTTATATTTTGCTTTTTACGTGAAGTTCTATATATTCTCACTCAATTTTAAAACATCAAATTTTAATGTTTGTACCTACATTATGTATAGGTTCCCCATGCTTTGTAGGATAGCTCATGGATTGTGACTTTTCTGGGAAAGACACTACATCCATATGTATTTAATGGATGATTTCTAGATTTGATTGAGATTTATAGCCTTAAATTTACTTTTTTATATATTATCTAGATGCAGTCATATATATAACTTATACTTGATACTTGTGAGATCTACAAAATTTGGACATATTTTATGTGAACTACATTTGGTACATGTGAATGTGATATATAATGTTTTTTAAACTTAAGTTTTGGATGGTTGAAGTACATTTGGAATGTGAAGTAATGTTGTGTTATAATTTTTTTGGTTTTTAAAACTTAAGTTTTGGATGGCTGAACTACATTTCGCATGTGAAGTAATGTTGTGATCTATAAATTAATGTTTTTCTTTTGAACTACATTTGGAATTTGAAGTAATGTTGTGTTATAATTTTTTTTTTTTTTTAACTTAAGTTTCAGATGGTTGAAGTACATTTGGCATGTGAAGTAATGTTGTGATCTATAATTTTTTGTTTGGATGGTTGATCTACATTTGGCATGTGATATAATGTTAAATGTTTTTATTGGATAGTTGAACTACAATTTACATGGCATGTGAAGTAATGTTGTGATATAATCAAAATGTTTTTAAAACTCAAATTTTATATGGTTGAAGTACATTTGGCATGTGTAGTAATGTTGTGATCTATAATTTTCTGTTAAATTAAAACTTTTAATTTTTGGATGGTTGATCTACATTTGGCATGTGATATAATGTTAAATGTTTTTATTGGATAGTTGAACTACAATTGGCATAGCATGTGAAGTAATGTTGTGATATAATCAATTTTTTTTTAAAACTCAAGTTTTGGATGGTTGAAGTACATTTTGCATGTGAAGTAATTTTGTGAAGTACAATATATATTGATTCTAGGTCTTGTTAGATGTGTTGAAAACAATCATAAAATTTTAAAATGCAATCTAATATATATATATATATATATATATATATATATATATATATATATATATATATATATAATGTACATATATGTGCATTATTTTTCATCAATGCACATGTATAGAAAAGCTACTTTCAATTAATTCCATTCTAGAACATATATATCCGTACAACATTTTTCATCAATGCACATAGAAAAGCTATTTGAATAGTTAATTTCTTTCTAGAACATATATATCCAGTACTTCAACATTTTTCATCAATGTCAATAGAATTAAGCCACTTTTCATCAATGGCTATATACAAAATTTAGCTACTTTCAATTAATTTCATTCTAGAACATATTTATTCAGTACGTGAAACATTTTTCATCAATGCACATGGGAAAACTACTTGAAAAATTAATTTCATTCTAGAACATATATATATCCAATACGTGCAAGATTTTATCAATGCACATAGAAAAGCTACTTTCAGTTAATTGCCTAGAACATATCTGACCATTGGACAGATAAATTTTGTACTAGATTTTCTATCAGGAATAGAAATGTGGGTCAAATCCCACCAAAAGTCGGAGAAGTGCTCCGAGTCTCTTGTCTGAAAGGAATCTTCGTACAAAACTATACCATGGATGATTTATTTACATTCCATACTTTTTACCAGAAAATCCCACGAGAAAAAATGGTCACATTTAGTCCGTGTATATATCTAGTACGTGCAACATTTTTCATCAATGCTCATGGAAAAACTACTTTAATTTAATTGCATTCTAGAACATATATATTCAGTACGTGAAACATTTTTCATCAATGCACATATAGTAAAACTACTTGAATAGTTAATTGCATTCTAGAACATATATATATATATATATCCAATACATGCAACATTTTTCATCAATGCATGTATAGAAAAGCTGCTTTCAGTTGATCCTAGTGTGCATGTACCAAAACAATTTGTACATGTGCAAACACTTGCACAGATAACATAACAAGGCAGCTCAATTTTTAGTTGAGTTTTGGAAGTTCTAAAACATAATCCAAAGAGAAGAAATTGTTGGGCAGTTCAATCAAAAAAATTCCAATGGAATGCCATCTTCAATGATCCGTTCATGATCAAATTTTGACATTTTCCATTTCTTAATTTTTGTTTTTTTCTTTGATTGAAACTCTATTAACTTTATGCATGCTTCACACACCAAGTGACTATATTGACAACTTATGACATCGGGTTCACAGTCTTCAAAGTAAACAAAATCCTCACTTTGATTAGTTTTTTCTGAAAAAATAACCTTTCAGTATAGTACATCCTCTTTCATATGGAAACCCGTGATCATTATAGTTTCCTAATAATTTCATTTTTCGTTTAGTGCAACGCATCAGATAATGCTTCACATTTTCATCGTTGTCAGCAGGTGCAATTACAACAAAAACATCTCTTGCACAATAAAACAAACTTAACAAACTTATGTATTTAAATTTTTTTCTAGATCTTTATCATTTGAAATCGATTCAAATGTTACCTTTTCTAACAAGATCAGAAACTCGATCACCATCAGATGATATTGTAGTCTCCTCTGATTACATTTCTTCAAACATTGCAATGGACATTTTTCCCTTTGTATTTAGCTCTGTATGTTTCCAATCTTTTACATACATTTTGTTTTCACAAACGTCATTGGATTCTGTGTTGTCTATGCAAACATGAAAAAAACAAAAACATTTTCTTTTATCTAATGCAAACACATTTCTAGACAATTATGTTTTAATTGAATGCAATTTTTGAGTCCGTTTTATTTTTTCAATGTCATTTCCAATTGATCTATCTACTTCTTCGATTCCAATATGCCAAAAAAACCTTTATATGGAAAATTCAAAGAATAATGTAAATATGATATCAAAATACAATCAAAGATAATCAAATTGTGATAAATGTACACTGTTTGAAATTGTATATCCAATAAAAGTTAAATTGAATGTACCTTCGTACTTCCCTTGATTGGTTAGTCTCATGGCTTAGAGCAACGATGCACCGTTGAACAAGTTCTTTAGCATCCACAAGTCGGCTTGCAGAGGGGTTCATTTGATATCTTCGAAGTGCTCGTTTTATGCATGCCCCTGCACCGTGATGTTCTCCTTTTCCATGACCAGTCTCAAAGAAATTCCAACAATGTTTAATGCAGGTTTTCTTATGAAGACAACACAACCAAAAGAATGATCGTGCAGAATTGAATTGACCTGCGCATCCATCTGACCATATCCAATGTTCATTGAATGTTCTTCCACGATTTTTCAAGGAGTCATAAATCTTTCCAAAACATTGTTGTACAAAATATGTATCATGTGTACGATCATCACTGATATAAAAGTGATATTCTTTAATAACATGTCGATTTTCACTGGTGCTTTCTATATGATCGACATTTTGTTCAGCATGTCTATATAGAATATGGACGAGCATGGAGACTTGGTCAAAATGATAGTATTCACTCTGAATTTATTTTTGTGGAACAAATGTGTAGTTTTCTGCAAAATCAATTACTGACAAAATGGTCCCTGGTGGAAAAAATTCACGGGATTTTTTGAATTTCAAGTCTTGCCATCGAGCTCTATGGGAATGCTTGGTGTATTTATAAATTTATGCCTCAAACTTTCTCAAAAAGTCTATCACAAAAATTTCTTCTTCTCGTAATTCAATTCTTTTAGCACTATTTGCACCTTGAATCGATGTATGGATATATTCATATCTCTTCCATTTCACTTTCATGTTGGACAATGATTGATCATTTATATCAATACAATATTTGTTTTGAAATTTAGTCAAATTTCCACAATCATCGCATTTTTTACCACCAACACATTTCTTTTCGTAAAATAGTTCATCGCTTTGTCTTTCACATAGAATTTGAGATATGAAATCACGGATAGTGGAAGGAGGAGGTGAATCCTTCCAAAATGTTCTACCAAAATTAATGAATGTGTCATAATATAACTCAAATTCCACATGATAACGACAACAACAAGTGTCGCGTACGGTGATAGGTTTTACATACCATGGTTTTTGTTGAACAAAAGCACTAATTGAGACATGAATTTCATGATTCTCTTCTTTGAACTTGTTGAAAAACTCTATCTGAGTGGTTTCCAAGAAATGTTTTTCATGTTCTTCGTACTGATTTCGTGCTATTCTTCTTCGCATCACATCCCTTGCATTTCGTGAAACACGTGAATTTTTCTTCCAATATTCATATCTTGTTTTTTTAACATTTTCTTCAAGTCTATCTTTGTATGGTTGCCTACAAATAGCTCTCCAACAAGCGAGTTCATCATTTACATCTATTTGCAACCAAAATTTCCGATGTTTGTGCAAAGTTTTTCGTGAGGTTCCTAATGCTCATGCCATAGATTTTACCAAGCGATTCTCTTTAGTACTTGATGAAACCACTGCCATATGTATTTCTCTACGTACAACTGAAACATTTTTCTGTCTAGATCTTCTAATTGAATTTATAGCACTATTTATATTTTGTATCACATTTTCCTTCATTTTTTTTAATCTTTGGTTGATTTTCGAATACCCAATAAAGTCGTAGCTTCTTTTAATTTCCTTAATGATAGGAGACCTTTCAACATTTGGGCTTGAACTGTCACATTTTCCTTTATGAATTACGTATCAAAAATGTGGTTAACACGATATTTTATATAATGGTCAGCTCTTTTATCTCCATACGTGTGAGTGTCAACATTTTCTAACATCTCATCATCGACATTGATTTCATCTGCACATATTCGAATGAATAGTACATAATAATTTTACATATTCAATAAATAACTAAATTAATAAATATATGTATAATATCAATAATACATGCATGTGTTCAACATATATATATATATATATACCTTGTGATTCAATTTCTTCACTTGAATTTCTTTCAACATTTTCACCATCTTCAATCATTGGTTCAATATCTCTTTCACTTTCTCTTTCAAAATTTTGTGTCTCATCATCAATGTTTTGAGGAATATCTCTCTCTGTTTACATTGCAAAATATTTTTCAAATTAGTTCATCAAATAAAAATTAAGCTTCACATTTTACACTAGGAATAATTTAAATATATCAAACTCATAATATTTACATTTACATACCTCTTTCAACTTCTAGTTGAGGTTGATTTTCCCCTTCAATATTTGAGATTGCTTCTATCTTTCTTTTGCGAGATTGTCTCGTCTCTTCTCTACGTTCCTCATGGTTTCTTTTTTGATCATATTTTCTTGTACAATTCCTTTGATTTCCCATGATAATAGAGTATGAAGTTCAAAAAATTTCCTTCAAAAATTCAGACAAAAACTCAATTAAAAAAAACATCACAAAAGATTTAATTTAAAAAAAACTCATTTTAAAATTTTTGCAAAAAATACATACTTCAATCCAAAACACTTACTTTAAAAAATCCGAGAAAAAAATGTCTTATAAAAATGAAACGAAGCTCAAAATATTTCCTTCCAAGTCCTACAAAAAAATTTCATTTCAAAAGTTAAGCAAAAACTCATTTAAAAAAATCATTATAAAAGATTTACTTCAACCCAAAATACGTACTCTAAAAAAATGTCACTTCAAAAAATGCCTCCAAAAAATGTCCATTGAAAATTAATTCCAACTTCTTAGAAAATGCCACTTTAAAAAATACTTCAAAAAAGCCTCTAAAAAAATATCACTTCAAAAAATACTTCGAAAAATGTCCAAAAAATGTCTTTTGAATATTAACCCTAAAAAGAGTCCTTTCAAAATTAAGCCCAAATCCATACCTTCAAAAACAATGAAAATTAAGCCCAAATCCATACTTTCAAAAAAAAAATGAAGCCCATAAAACATCCAAAAAATGTATCACATACCTCCAAGAAATGTCCTTTGAACATACCTCCAACAAAAGTCCTTAAACCCAAAACAATTCTTTGCAAAATCAGACCAAGACCTTTGTAAAATCAGACTAAATGTGCGAAAATATGCGAAAATAATGAATGATTTCGCAACAATTTATATTGCCACGAAATGTCTTTTTCGAGGGGCTCTGTGGTATTTTCCAGCCGACGGAAAATTGGGTAAAAGTTTGGCCGAACTTTTACCCAAAATTCGGCCGAAATTTTATGTCGTTAGACTTGATGGGCCATTGGCGCAAAAAACAATTTGGCTGAATTTTTTTTAGGAGTTCGGCCGAACTAACACATTAGCAATTACGCAGAACCAAGCTCTGAATACATATCTTCAACTTTGGACTGATTAAACTCCATGAAACATTCTGAATTAACTGTCATAACCAAGAAAAACATTTTTAGAATTGAATCTACTTTTAGGAAATATGAATTTTATGGAATTTCATAAATATTTACTAATTTTAATTAATTTTCTAATAAAATGGGTGCAAACAATTTCTGAAGGTCATTATGATTCAGTGAAATCATAATTTTGTATCTTCCAAAATACATTGTAAATAAATTTGAAAAAAATATGGTGCATTACATTGGTTCGTCATCTCTAATGGGTAGTTTTTAGATTTTTAGTTTATAACTTATATGTTAAGTAATTTCTTGCGTCGCAAAACATATTAAAAAAATGCAGTTTTTTCATATTGGACCAGTTCAAAAAATTCTAGTAATTATGATATGCATCGTTTGGCTTTGTAAATATGATGAAACCGAAGTAGACTCTGTGTAGATTGTTGTAACACATTTTGTTTCTCAAAAACACAAAATTTCAAAGAATACAACATTGCGTATTAACATGACTTCTTATGAATCTTTTGATTGTTAAAAAACGCACACTCAAAGAAACGCTAAGTTGACATATCAAATGTGTATAAAAAAATTCAAAAAAATAAGTAATAGAAAGCTAATAAAATTTCTGACAACTTTTATTTTTATCGCAAAATGAAATTCTAAATAGAAAAATTGTTTTAGCTTGCAGAAAGTTGAAGAACAAAAAAACATGAAAGTTTTTTCTCAAAAAGGGAAAAAAGTGTAACCCAACTTCACATTTTCACCCCATGGTGGAGATTAAAATATGATCAAGATATTTTTGATAGTTGAGATTGTTAAACTGAGGATCAAGCCAACTAGCCATTAGTTTCTACCTTGAGGGGTTTCTCTATATAAAGAATTCATTTTGCTTCTATTGGATATCTTTGGATGATGTAATTATTGAATGCTGGTGCTCGGCTGGGAACATTTTGTATCATAATAGAAATACTTTGGGGTTCAGTTCATTCGGTTTTTCTTCAGCTGATCTGTGGCATTTTTTAGCTATGTGTGATCCTATTTTGAGCTGAATATTGATAAATTATTGCTATTTCATTTGTCGGTAATAAGAACATTCTATTGATATATCCTATATTAGGTGATTTGATTCACTATATGATCTAACGATTTTCTTGAGAATATAATAGATATTTACAGGTACGCTATCCCTTGGGCTCCAAGTTCACAGATTGTGGGAAGAGCTGAATATGTTTGGGCTCTGATATTTCTTTATGGTATTTGATTTTGGAATAGGGTTTGGCTGGTATCGATTTTTCGAAAATATACTCATCCATTCTTATTTATCCAAAACTTTAAATTTTTTAAATATTGTATATTTGTACATTATTTGTTTTGCAGTAATTGGGGTTTTATTAATTTATAGGTTTTATATTTTGTATATATATTTGGGGTTTTGGAATTTTTGATTCATTTGTGCAGGTGAAATTCAGGTTGCTCAAGAAGACTTTTGCCAGGGTTTTGAGAAATATCTAGGCATAAGAAGGCAAGATCTAGCCTCCATTCATCCTTTAGGCCTAACGTCCACCAATTTTGCAGTGATTTGTGGTTAATTTTGGCATTTACAGGGTTCTAATTTTTTTTTTTTAAGGCCTAGGGCCTAACCTTTCTCCAGTTTTAGCCTAACCATGGGGCCTAATAGCCTCCTAGAGCCCTTGCCCCTCCTTCCCCTTGGCCGCAATCCCTTAGGTATGGTCGTAACTTCCTAGGGAGCTCGATCCCCCTTTAAAGGAGCCTTATATCCCTTCTAGGGCCTCAACCCTCCTCCTTTCCCCTTGTCGTGGCCTCCAAGAGTCCTCTTCCCTCTCAACTTCCCTTTTGCACCTAGCTGCAACCCTTTAGGGGATTTTCCCTTGGCCTCTGTCCCTTCTAGGGCTCTTTCACCCCCAACATCAACCATTATAGATGTCAACACTAGTGGGATTATCTTCCTTGGCCATGGAATTTCTGATCATTTTTTGGCTTTCCTTTCCTTTCTTTGGACTTTAGCCTTGTCTTGTGCCTTTTCTAGCCCTATTCTTGGGGTTTTATAGCCTTCTAGCCCTTGCCCAAACCTTGTCTTCGGTCATTGGTTTTATTTTAATCTCTAACATTTGGTTTCGCAACATTTATGTGATCTAATTTGGTTTTTACAGATTTCCAATCTCATTGGAGGGAAATCTAGCCTTCAACTAGGCCTCAAGGCATCTTGGTTTGCTCTCTAGCCTTCTTGTTTCATCACTTCCCTAAAATTGAATTTTGAAGTATTTTATGACAACAACATATCAAGGGCATAAACATACTATAAATAAACCTAAATTTATTAATTAATCACCTAATGTATTTATAATTAAGCCAAAGTTGAATTTGAATGCATAGAAGTGGTTTTTTATGTATTGTTGGGTAATCTTCATATATGATATGTTTGCTTCAACCACGTGAAAATACCTACAATGATTAAAATTCATAATAGAGGCATAATAGCTCATTTGTAATCATATTTTGTCATTATATTATCACTTTCACTCGTTGGGATTATATCTCTATACATATTTGATCATTTTTGAAGACTCTCATAATAATTTAAGCACTTATATTTACTACATAAATATTTGATATAAAATTTGGAGTGGTGATAAAAGTGGTTGAAATTTATCTAATCTCACTTGCATGTTGTTTCTTGCATTTTGGATGAGTGTTTAATTGGATAATTGGGTGATTTTCCTATTGCTATAATCATATGATTATTCGCTGACCATATTGCATTTTTGCATAGTCATCATCTATTTGCACTCTTACATTCACACACATAAGTTCTTTAATCAAGTTGATAAGTGTTTAACAAGTTGGGATAATTTCTCTAAGTGACATTGTGGACTAACTCCCTTAATTTCTCATTTCCATATTGTCATTGGATAAGTGGATTCATTTCTCATTGTTAAATTTTGTATCTCTTGTAAGACATCTAATTTTTCTCTCTTGAATATCTAATTGACATATCAAAATGTGAAGGTGGGTTACACTTTCGTGAGAATTTCCCATGAAAAAATCATTATCGTAAATTTTCGGCCGAACTTCTATTGCAACGTTTAGACGAAAAATTGTCCATTTCGATTAACACCATCCATTTAACGGATTGCTTTTTTCTGGAGGGGAAAAGCTGGTAATAAGAGTTTTCAGTTGAAAAAAAATTTCGGCTGAAAAAATATTTGACCGAACATTTTTTTTCAGCTGAAATATTTTTTTGGCCAAAAGGATGTTTATATATATGACGACCATGAGTTTGTTTTTGAATTTTCTGTAGTTGTTGGTTCGTTTTGTTCATTGCTGGTGGTTGTTGGATGGCTTGTCAGTGCGTGCACTGGAGGAATCAATTTTCAATTTGCAAGGTAAGTAAAATAACATTGAAGTTGATTCCCTCTCAAAGTGTGCTCCATCTCTTTAGCCCAGATATATGCACTTTGGAAAGGTTGTGGATGGTTCTATTCAAATCCAGGTCTCTTTTGTAATTTTCTATGTTTTTTCGGTCTCTGTTGGGTCTCATTTCTCTGTAATTTCTCTGATCGGTCTCTGCTGGGTTCCATTTGGGACCTTCGGTGGTGTGCACAGTGGATGGAAAGGACTCTGTTTTTTCCCTTACTTTTCTTCTTTATTTTCCTCGATTGGAAGAATGTGCACCTGGACCATTTTATTTTATGATGTGATTGGAGTCCTAATTGTGTTTTTGGATAACCAAGTGTATAACAGGGCTAGTCGATGATCCATCTGGAGAGATTCATGTTTGATTTGTCTCTTTGGGTAGTAGGCAATCATCTTCTTCCCTATTTTTGTTGATATTTCTCTGGTAATGTCTTTGGTTATGTACATATTCTCTCAGGAGCAACCAAATTCTTTTTCTGCTCTATTTTTGCTAATATGAAGGGTATGCTATTGGTCAGATAGTAGATACTGATATGTACTATTATTTTTAAGTAAAAAGTGAACAATATGTAAGAAAATGTAAAACAATTCATTAATTAAAATGTTTTGTTTTTTCCTCCTTGAAAAAAAGTAAAATAACCCCATGCTATGTCTGTATCTCTATAAGATCGATTCATCCAGTATGATTTGAACAATGCAAGTTTGAATGTTCGGTGAATAAATATTTTTAAATTAGAATCACTATTTTTAAATTATAATCGCTATTTTTAAAGTATTTTTTTTTCCATTTTTATTTGTCACACTTTAGTTCTGTAACTTGGAATCATAAATCAGTCTTGTAACATTCTTATTGTTCTTCTGTCATATTTTATTTGTGTCACACTTCAGTTAGTCTTGTAGTGGCATCATAATTTGATCCACAAATAATATAACATATTATATACTTCGGTACTGTGGTAGAAACATAGATATAACTCGGTCCTTTAATAATCTTATAACAAAGATATATTTCGGTCCTGTGGTGGCAGCCCAAACTTTGGTCCTGTGGTGGTGATAGCCCAGACTTCGGTCCTGTGGTGGAGATAGCTCAGAATTGTGGTGGTAAGCTTTGGTCTTGTGGCGGGCTACTCCGTTCATGTCATTGATGTGAGGCTTCCACCA
Organism: Pinus albicaulis; assembly: GCA_034641835.2. Classification (NCBI taxonomy): domain Eukaryota; kingdom Viridiplantae; phylum Streptophyta; class Pinopsida; order Pinales; family Pinaceae; genus Pinus; species Pinus albicaulis. The sequence continues at coordinate 686,152,965 of CM076581.1, forward strand.
CAAGACCGAAACTTATTCTTTTTTTTTTGTAAAGTTAAGCAGATTTATATTAATTTTGTTGGATAAAAATACAGAGATTCCTGGGAGTCAATGTGACCTCCCTGAGTTGGTTTTGCATCATGCCTTGGCATCACATCCAATGGGTACATTTCGCTGAAGATGTATGTTGCTGGCCAATAGAATTTCCCTTGGAGCTCAAGGTGCTCTGGCGCGCCCAGAAAGTCCAGTCAACACAGAGTTGCGCTGTCTGAAGAGTGTGAGCGAGCATTCTTCAAAGCGGTTTGAGTTTTCAGAGACCGGTGTGTAGGGATGCGGCTTGAGTTTGCCCGAGCCTGGTGGCTAAGTTCTCCCTTGGGCGTGACTTGCTCATATTCGATCTTGCAGTGATTGAGTTTGTCATACATTTCCTGTAACGAAGACCATCGAGTACCTTGTGGCCTAGGCCTGTTTTTGCAGATCCGATTATTGGATTTTGTTGCAGTTGGCTTTGAGTTCTCCCTCCTTCTGATCTTTCCAAACGTTGTGGTACTTTTCCAGATTAGAATCGATCCCTGCATTTGCCAATGCATCAGCCAACTTGTTTGCTTTCCTGCGAACTGCTTGGAAAGTGATCCCTTTCATGTTTCAGAGTTGGCCTTGGAGGTCCTTCAGAATTTCCGATAGCCTCCAGCTTGGGGTCACCTTGTGCACCTGTGCGCCCATCTGGAGTTTCCTGATCAGCCTTATTATGATCTCCGAATCGCCCTCCACTACCAGAGGTAGGAGTCTGTATCGATCAGCCAGAGTGAGGCCGTGGATGAGAGCGATTAGCTCTGCAGTGTTATTGGTGTTCACTCCGAGATTGCCATGATAGATAAGATGAATTTCTCCTGTGTGATCCCTTACTGCTCCCCCATAACCTGCCATTCCCGGGTTTTGTCTTGAAGCCCCATTGAAATTGAGTTTGAATGTGTTAAAAGGGGGCAGAGTCCATTTGTCCTGTGTTGTTCTTGTTGAGGCCTAGTTCCTTCCAGCAGAGTTGGTCATTGTTTGAAGATTCAGGATCTGTATAATTCTTGCCTCGTTTGGAGATGTGTTGCCCTCTGTCTTCGGTATGCCCATGGTGTTGATCGTTTCTGTGATGAGCTGTCGAACTTTCCTTGTCAACATGTTTACTGCCATTGCTGAGTTTTTGAATATTCTTGCGTTTTGCTCTTTCCACAAGATCCAAGCTATTGCGCCCAGAATTAGATTCCAGGCACTGTTGACCAGGGGATTGGAGGATATGGAAGATCTCCACTTGCTTAGTGAGAGTTGGATGGAGTTTCTATCTCTATCAGATTGTCTATATACCATGGCCATGTCATCCCACAGAGAGCAAGCCGTGGGATAGGTATTGAGCATGTGATTGAGCGTTTCCGGACCATTCTCGCAGAGCATACATCGAGAAGGGCCTACAAAGCCTCGTTTCTGAAGATTGTCCCATGTGAGTGCCTTGTTATGCAGGAACAGCCAGGAGAAAAGTGTGATTTTTGGCCATGTTCCTCTGTTCCACAGGGTTTGCCATTTGTGGTCTGGTCGCTGATCCAAGGAGGCCGCCAAGAGCTGATCAACTTCTTTGAGGTTGAACATGCCTTTGGGGTTACTTCCCCATCTTAGGATTTCCTCTTTGTTGGATCTTAGGATTCTTCTTTTGTCCAAGTCTTGTAGAAGATGGTCTACATTCCTTGAGCCTGCTTGGGTATGCCATTGTTCTCTGGATATCCATTTTTTCCATATGGTTGCCTCGCTTGCTGGTTGCCAGTAGTCTGCTACCGTAATCTTGCCTTCCTCCTGCATAGCTCTTTTAAGAGTGTTCCAGTCTGGGTGTTCCAGGGGTGGAAGCTGCTGCCAGGCATCTTCCCAGAATAGGGCTGTGTTGCCTTGGTGCACTTCCCAGAAGCTATGTTGCTGAACAATATGTCTATTTTCCCAGGCTTTGTTCCAGATGGGGGATCCTTGAGTGGTGCCTGTAAGCCGGATGAGGTCTTTGTCCCTGATTTGGGTTGTATACTTCGCTTTCCACATGGTACCCCAGAGGGAGTTAGGATTTTCTACCCATCTCCACCAGATTTTTGCTGCTACTGCCTTGCTTAATATCTCGGGGTCTCTGAGGCCCAAACCTCCCTCCATTTTTGGTTTGCAGATATCTGTCCATTTGAGGAGGGCCCATTTGGATTTATTAGAGGGTCCATTCCAGAGGAAGGAGTGCTGAATGGTTCGGATGGTCTTGTAAACCGCCTTAGGGGATGCAAGTGCTGAGAACATGTAGGCTGGCATTGTTTGAAGGACAGACTTGACCAATATCAGTCTGTTGGCCATGTTTAATGCCTGGTGGGTCCAGCTGCTTAGCTTGGCTCTCATTTTGTTAAGGAGGGCTTCCCAATTGCTCGATCTGTAGGCATATTCCGAAAGCGGTATACCAAGGTATTTGATTGGAAGGGAGTTCTTTTGAATATTCAGAATTCTGCTGAGATTTCTCTGCATAGGAGTGGATGTATCGAAGAATTTTTTTTTGGATTTGGTTAGATTAATTTCCATACCTGAGGCCTCCGAGAAAGTCTTTAACACTTTGCTGATGGTTCGAGCTTCCTGCACTGTGGGGGCACCCATGAGCATTGTATCGTCAAAAAATCGCTGATGCGTTACAGTGGGTCCTTGGTGTACCAGTTTGATGCCTTTGAGTTGGTTTTGCTGTTTTGCCTTGGCTAAAGATCTTCCTAGCCCTTCTGCCATTATGATGAAGAGAAAAGGAGATAGGGGATCTCCTTGTCTTATACCTCTGGATGGACTGAAGGGTTGAAGGGGTCCTCCATTCAGCAGAATAGAAAATAAAGCACCTGAGACCAGTTCCATTATCCAATTTTTCCAAAGCTGACTAAATCCAAAAGCTTGGAGGATTGCTCTCATGTAGTGCCAGCTGACTCTGTCAAAGGCCTTGGACAGGTCAAGCTAGATTAACATGCCTAGAGTTCTGTTTGTTTTGAGAGAGTGCAATACTTCCTGGGTGAGGATGATGCTGTCAGTGATCTGCCTACCTTCGACGTAGCCAGTTTTCTCTTGAGAAATGATTGAGGGGAGGACGGATTTAAGTCTGCCAGCCATCAATTTGGAAAGGATTTTATAAAGGACATTGCAAAGGGCTATGGGGCGAAACTTTTCAGGGGAGTCAACCTGGTTCGATTTGGGAATTAAGGTGAGGAAAGTGGCATTGATGGCTGGTAAGACTTTCTTGGTTCTGTGAAAGTTTCTTACAAGAATGAGAAGGTCAGCTTTAATAATGGGCCATCAAGCCTTAAAAAATTCTATTGTAAATCCGTTAGGTCCGAGGGCCTTGTTCATAGCCATGGTGAAGACTGTTTCTTCAATCTCCTGCTCAGTAAACTCTCTTAGGAGAGCGTTTTGATCCTCTGTAACTAAGCTGGGAATGGCCGCAATTATTTCATTTATGGCTTGGGATTGATCTTGGATGGGATCGCTGAGAAGAGAGGTGAAATAAGAGTTGAGTTCAGATCCGATATGATCCCTTGAATAGACTTGATCACCATCAGCATTCTTGAGGGAGAGGATGCGGTTAAAAGCTCTATGTTGGATGGTAGACTTGTGAAAGAAACTGGTGTTGCGTTCACCCTGTTTTAACCATTGCACCCTCGATTTCTGTCTCCACAGTAGCTCTTCCTATTTTAATTGATCTTCCAATTACCTTTGCAGATTCGATTCTTGAGCTTTCCGCTCATCATTGGCCCCTTTTGTGATCAATGTTTGTGTTGAGTCCCAAACTTGCATCTTCCCTATACACCTTTCTAGACTTTTTCCATTTACCTGGACCTCCTAAGTCATCAACATCATTGCATATTAATCATAAAAGAGCATTTAAAGTGGTTTTTAACTATGTTTTGTGTCTTCTGTTTGAATTAGATTTTTTCTCATTGAGCTGCGGAATCTTGTCACTTTCCGCAGCTGCTTCAACTTTCCGCAGCCATTTTGTTAAAGTCTATATTGCAGGTGTCTTCAGGCAAATCAAGCCACATGGGCAAGTTGGAAATGACGTGGATATGGACCGAGTCCCATTGGCTCAGTCGAATTCACCAAAGAAGGCCGTGGTCAAAGGTAGTCAAGCGGTGGTCAACCTAAGAGTCCTACGGTGACAGAACTCCGTTTTTCACCACGTGAAGACTTGCGTGGCCGTTCCTAAATCTCAGGGGACATATCAACACCTGTGAACTGCTCATAAGCCGAATCCAACGGCCACCCTCCATAGATTTAATCTTCACGGCAGCCATACTGCTAGATTTCTGGACGTGGTTGTTCACGTGTCTTTTATCAGCGCAGATTGTAGGAAAGTAGTTATGTCATCCTCTGTTATAAATAATGCGTTCTCATACGCATAGTAGCTAGCTTTTGTAATGTAATTTTGCTGTAAAGAAAGCCCACTGTGCCGTGACATTGTTTCCTTGTTATGACTGCGTTTTGAATACATGAGAAGACTCTGTTCATAAGCATAATTCGTGGTTGATAGTTGTTGCCCGAGGATTGTGCAGAGGGCCCCTGCACACGCCGAGGTTTTGTTTATTGCTGTATAGTTTCATGCTTTATTTCCTTTCGTTCATTATGCCATAGTTATTCACGTGTATATATTACATCTCTTATGGTATTAACGTTTTATTTCTGTCCATAATTTTTAATGCTTTATACTGCTGCTAACTGATCAGTGTCTTTGTTCCAGATTACAGTAGGCAGCCCGGGCATTTTCACATAGTTTTACAATGACTAATGACATGGAATCAGTCTTGTCCTTCTGCTGATTTATTTTTCTTAGCTTTTAATTCCAAAACTGTTTTATTTATTTCAGTTTTGTACATTTGCTTTATTAGTTAGATTAGATATTAAATTACTCATGTCATTATCAGTTACCTCCGAAAGCCATAGCGAGACTAATGGTGAGGGATTGAAGTATGAGTGTGTAGTTTGATATTAGTTTATTTTTCTGCAAGTTAGATATTGAATTACTCATGTCATTATCAGTTACCTCCGAAAGCCATAGCGAGACTAATGGTGAGGGATTGAAGTATGAGTGTGTAGTTTGATATTAGTTTATTTTTCTGCAAGTTAGATATTAAATTGCTCATGTCATTATCAGTTACCTCCGAAAGCCATAGTGAGACTAATGGTGAGGGATTGAAGTATGAGTGTGTAATTTTATATTAGTTTATTTTTCTGCAAATTAGATATCAGATTGCTCAAGTTGTTTATGATTACCTCCGAAAGCCATAGCGAGACTAATGGTGAGGGGTCAGAATATGAGTTGATGTAATTTGATTTTAGCTTTACTTTGCTTGCAATTCTTGGATTTATTTGAGCACAGTTTCTTTTGAATTTAGACAACAGCAAGGATAATGGGTTTCATGATCAATAATTCATTGTTTGTTTGACTAGTATAGTGGCACATTTTCATTTTCTTTTAGGAATTAATTTTGTCATCGCATGTTTTAAAACCCTTTTGAAGTTTGAAGTTTGGGAAATCATTATAAAGGACATCATTGCCTTGAACATTTATATCCATACTTGTCTTTTAGAATTTCCATCTCACATTAGGAAACCAACCAAGATAAAAACCCCCAAGATAAATAAAAACCCAAAAACGACAAAAAGTAAGAGATAGGTTATCTTGCACATATAGTGCGCCACACTTCGTCAGCTTATGAATCCCGGATTGACAAATTAATGTAGCAATTTAGGACACACTAAATTGACCAAACATTTTGGCGCCGTTGCCGGGGAAGTGTAACTAGGTAGCCAATTTCTTAAAAAAAAAACAATAAAAAGAAGGGAAAAATTGATAACTTCTTGAAGTATGCTCTCCTCTTGCACCTAGTGTGATCTGGAGGATCATAAAAGAGAGTTATTGGTTCAATAATTTCTTAAGTATGCTCTCTTCTTGCACCTAGTGTGACCTGGAAGATCAGAAAGAGAATTATTAGCCCAACTTAAAAATAAAATAAAAATGACATGCATAGAGCAAGAGATTCTAGGGGAAGGTTTATAGCTAGAGCCAAGAGTTCGATTTTCACAACTCCATCTTCTTCAAGGCATAGACAAGATTCACCACCATCTACCCCTAGCCTTAAGATTTATGGAATTCAAGGAGCAGTTGAATTAGAGGATTCTCCTACACCATCTACCAAATATCATTTAGAAGAAGACCCTTTCTTTACTTCTACAGGAGAGTATATTGTAATTAAAGAAGTAGAATCACCTGAAGAAGAAAAGGAAGAAACTACCTCTCATCCTCCCTTGATAAAAGAATCAGAGGACTCTGAGGACTCTAAAGAAACTATCATGATAGAGGAAGTAGTAGATGGATTCGGAAGTAGAGGTAGAGGTAGAGGAGGAGGAAATAATGGAGGCAACAATGGTGGAGGTGGAGGTAATAATGGAAGAAATAGGGAAGGAGACAACTCGTTTGGATTCCCTATAGTTGATGAGGAAACTCATACAACGATGAAAAACATCTCACCATCTGTCCTCCACAACTTTTATGGATTGCAAAGTGAGGATCCTGAAACATTTCTATTTGAGTTTGAAGTCGTGTGCCGAACCTATGACTATATGGAAGACTCAAAAACTCAAACTGTTTCCTTCAACATTGAAGGGAGCCGCTTTGAAATGGTTCATGGGATTAGTCACCCAATCTATTAGGACTTGGAATGATATGAAACAAATTTTTTTGGATAGATACCTGGACTATTGCATGCCCACCAATCACAAGGATGAGGTATTCAAAATGGTGCAAAAAGAAGATGAAAATTTGGAGGATTTACTTGAAATATTTCAATACAAATTAAAAAGAGCAAAGATGAGCAACTTAGATGAGGAAAATTTGAAAGCCCTTCTACTAAAAGCCATCAGAGATGAATGGATAGATATTTTAAACATGATGGGGAAAGGAGACATTTCTCAACTTCCACTTCGTGACATAACAGAACTATGTGTCCATCTCTCAAGGGGAAAATCTAAAACGGGAAAAGGGCCTAGATATCCTTCTCTTATCAGGGCAAACAAATCTGCAACTGGATCAGTAAGTAGGGCAGAGATTGGCAATATGCTTGATGAATTCAAAATTGATATCTTAGGGAGCCTTAGTGAACAACTAGACACCCTTAAAATTCAAAACAAGCAGAAAGCAGAAACTGATGCTCTAGCCATCTTTTGTCCGAAATGTAGGAAGAAACATGCTTTAAGGGAATGTCCCTTGGATGCAAAAGTTGTAGAAACATGTATGATTTGCTCAGAGAATCACGAGACCAAGGATTTTCCTTCAATTCCTGGACTCAAAGCTGTCTTTCAAGAAGATCCAAATTCAGTAGAATCTCTCTGTTTTGTTGCAAGAAGACCTTGGCAGGGGCAACAAACTCAAGGGTTTAACAACCCTATGAATTTTCAACCCCCACCAAATTGGAATCCTTGGCAACAACCTTGGCCCCAACCTCAAAATTCATATCAGCCATGGGTACAAGGTATGCAAAATCCTTATGGGAGATTTGCTCAATTTTATCAATATCCTCCATATTTTCAAAATCAACAAGCTCCACAACTTCCAAACCCAAATCTACAACTTTCATTGCCATTTCCACAACAACAACCTTCTCAAAAAAATCCAAATCCTCAACTCATGTTTCCATTCCAACAAAATACAAATCAACTTCCAGCTCAACCATTGCCAAATCATAACAATAAAAATCCTCAGAATACTTACATGATAGAAGGACAACAATTTCCTACCTATATGATTGTTCCTCTCAATGATGTACAACTCAGGTCTGGTAGAGTTTTAGAAAAACCTTCTATAGATTTCCAAGAGCAAGATACCTCTAAGGAGGACTCTCTTAAAGTCAATAAGGGTTCTGAGGAAGCATCTCTTCAAAACTCAAACATTCAAAAAGAGAAAGAAAAGTTAACCCCCACAACTCCTATAGTTGAGCAACCCGCATCTTCATCCACACCTCCTTTCCCTGAAAGATTACAAATTGATAAAGGGGTGGAAAAACAAATCTTGTTGCCTAACTATGATTTTCTAGATGAATTAAAGAATGTTTGTATCAAGATTCCCTTGCTACAAGCCATTAGAGATATTTCTATTCTAGCAAAAACAATAAAGGAGTTGAGTCTCAAAAGACCAGGAAGGAAACTAAGAGATACAAGAAGAATCCACCTGGTAGGAAAAATTGCAGATATCATGATGGGAAAAATTACCATGTAGAAGTATGTAGATCCAGGTAGTCCAATTTTCAAGACACATATAAATGGGATATAAATTCCAAACACATTGATTGACTTAGGGGCTGCTATCAACATTATGAGTAGACAGACTATGGAACAGCTAAAACTTCCTAATCTTATTTTTACACCTACTTTACTGCAACTTGCAGATCGATCAATTATCAAACCAGATGGTGTATTAGAAGATATTTCAGTCTCCTTAGATTCTTGGGAATATCCAGTAGATTTTATGATTTTGACTCCCAAGAGTAAACTAGGAGGGCACCCACTTATCTTAGGAAGACCTTGGCTAGCCACAGCTGATGCTTTCATTAGTTGTAGATCTGGGGATATGTACATTTCTAATGGTAATTCGACAAAGAAATTCAAGTTGTATCCTCCAGCAAAAGCAATCACAGAAGTAGGAGACAATGAATGGGTCGATGATGAGGACACTATACAACCCGTCTTTACCATTTCTGAAATCAGTGAGGATAGTCAAATTCTGAACACATTAGAAAATTTTGAGACATCTTCAGAATATGACCCCACACAATTTTAGTTGGAATCTGACATTGAATATTTATCATCAAGACAAATGTCTCTTTACTCTATGGAAGAGTTCGGCAGTTCTACCATTGAGATTTTTCCAGGAAAAACATTAAATATCAGCAAAAATTTGGAAAAGTCACAACAGGAAGAACTAACCATAATCTTGCATAAACATTCTACTGCATTTGCATGGGAGTATACTGATATGAAAGGTATTGATCCTAAGACTTGCATCCATCATATCTATATTGAGGAAAACAGTAGACCAATCAGACAACCTCAGAGAAGGATGAATCCAAACCTTAGGGAGATAGTGAAAGAAGAGTTCCAAAAACTACTCAATGTAAACTTCATTTATCCAATTTCAGATAGCCGATGGGTTTCTCCTTTGGTTATAGTACCTAAAAAGAATGGTAAATGGAGGGTATGCATTGATTACAGGGAATTGAACAAAGAAACTTTGAAAGATCACTTTCCTTTGCCCTTTATTGATCAGGTATTAGATACATTAGCAGGAAAAAAGTACTTTTCATTTTTGGATGGTTTTAGTGGCTATAATCAAATTCAGGTAGCACCTGAAGATCAAGATAAGACCACATTTACCTGTCCATGGGGGAATTTTGCCTATCGAGTGATTCCTTTTGGGTTATTTAATGCACCCGCAACATTCCAAAGAGCAGTACTAGGAATTTTTTCTGATCTAATCCATTATTGTGTAGAGGTTTATATGGATGATTTTACAGTTTATGGTAATTCATTTGAAGAGGCATTAGAAAATTTGGAAAAAGTCCTTATAAGATGTAAAGAAACAAACCTTTCATTAAGCCGTGAGAAATGCTTTATGATGTTTACTGAAGGTATTGTTTTGGGGCATCATATTTCAGGAGATGGGATTAAGGTTGATAGATCAAAAGTTGAAGTCATCTCCAAGTTGCCTATTCCAAATTGTCAAAGAGATGTTAGAAGTTTTTAGGATTTACTGGATACTATAGAAGATTTATAGAAAAATTCACTAAAATAGCATCTCCACTCTTCAAACTACTTACAAAAGACTGTGAATTCAAATGGGATCCTGATTGTCAATCAGCCTTTGAAACTTTGAAAACAAGAATATCTGAAGCACCTATCTTGAGAGGACCAAATTTGAAACTCCCTTTCCATATTTCTACAGATGCTTCAGATACAGCTCTAGGAGCTGTGTTGGGTCAAAAGGATTTAGTCCCTTATGCCATTTACTATACCAGTAAAAATTTGACTCCCACTGAGTTGAACTATACTGTAACTGAAAAAGAGTTTTTAGCCGTTGTTCATGCAATCAATAAGTTTAGACATTATATAACAGGCTATGAAACTTTTATTCATACTGATCATTCTGCGATTAGATATCTAATGAACAAACCTGTTACTAATGGCAGAGTGACAAGATGGCTCCTACTTTTGCAGGAATTAAATATTACTGTGTTGGATAGACCAGGGAAACAAAATACAGTAGCTGATTTCTTGTCTAGGATTCAGAATACTAAAGAAGATTCTCCTGTAGAGGATAAGTTTCCTGATGAATACTTGTTTGTAGTAACTACTAAGACCCCTTGGTATGCAGATATTGCTAACTATTTGGTTACAGGGAAACTGCCTCCACATTTATTTCCAAGTGAAAGAAGAAAGATTATTCAGGAGAGTTCAAAATATTGATGGATTTCTAACGAATTGTTTAAAACAGGGCCAGATCTTGTGATCAGAAGATGTGTCAGGGAGGATGAAATGCCTGATATCCTCAAGGCATGTCATGATGAACCATGCGACAGACACTTTGCTGACAAAAGGACAGCCTATAAAATCCTCTCTTTAGGATATTGTTGGCCTTCCCTCTTCAAAGATGCAAAACAATATGTCAAAAGGTGTGACAGCTGCCAAAGAGTAGGGAAACCTACCCTTTCAAATGAAATGCCATTGCAACCACAGGTACTCATCGAACCCTTTGAAAAATGGGCTTTAGATTTTATTGGACCTATTAATCCACCATCTAAGCAAAAGAAGTATATATTGGTTTGTACTGATTATGTTACTAAATGGGTAGAAGCCAAAGCATTAGTGTCTGCTACTGAAAATTCAGTTGTTAATTTTATTTATGAGGATATTTTTACTCGCTTTGGTGTTCCAAGAGAAATTGTGACAGATCAGGGAAGCCAATTCACATCCAACTTGGTGGAGAAGTTTATGGAAGAATACAAAATCAAGCACAGAAGATCTACTCCTTACCATCCGCAAGCAAATGGTCAAGTGGAGTCTACAAACAAAGTTCTTGAAAGTATCATCACCAAAACTGTTCATCTACATAGAAGAGATTGGGCAGAAAGGCTTCCTGAAGCCTTGTGGGCCTACATAACTACATGGAGAAATACAACAGGACATTCTCCCTATGAACTTGTTTATGGGAAAGAAGTCCTGCTCCCCATTGAGTTCCAAGTCAAAACCTTCAAGATGGCAGCTCAGTTGGGGATGGATCTATCAGAAGCCCAAAAGCATAGAATGGAGCAGTTGAATGAGCTAGATGAGATCAGACAAGAGGCAATTCTAAGAACTGATTTAGTTCAATATCAAAGAGCTAAATGGCATGAAAAATACATCAAAGAGAAGAAGTTTCAAGAAGGAGATTGGGCATTGCTATTTGACTCCAAGTTTAAAGATTTTAAAGGAAAATTTCAGACTCATTGGCTTGGGCCATATGAGATTGACAAGATCTTTAGCAATGGAGCGGTAAGAATCAAGACCATTGATGAATCTCCAACTCCTCTTATTGTGAATGGCCACAGATTAAAGATCTATCATAAGCCACTCTCAAAAGAGGAATTTGTCAAAATGTTTCAAGATAATTCTGCAATAAGACTGGTGAAGAAGAATCCTTCTTCTCCACCAGCCTAGCCTTTGTTCTTTTCAGTTTCAAAAAAAATAAAAAATTGTATAAGCCTGAAAACCAATCACTGATTGGCAGTCTTATACATAAAATGTAGGGTGAAAATCAGGAACACCTGACACCCTATATTTTCCAAAAAAAATTCTCTCTCTCTCATTTCACAAGTTTTATGACAACCCACTCCATTTCATTCCACTTCATTCCACTTCATTCCACTCCACTTCATTTCATTTCACTCCATTTCATCTATTTCATTTCATTTCACCAATAAAATTTTTCTTTCATGACCATTTTCATTCAGTCAGTTATCATCTATCCATCTCCATTCACCCAAATAATTACTATGTCAGTTTCCGCAGCTGACACCAGTTTCCGTAGCTAGAAGCAGTTTCTGCAGCCACCACTCTGTTTTTCAAAAATTTACAGTCAGATGTTAGTTCAACAATCATGAAATCAAATGCAGGTATGAGGACATATTATGAAGACATGAGGCATTCAAAAGCATTAACGAGGAGCAACTGATTGAAGACTAATGAAAAATGGCAAGAATTCCAAGGTATGAGTAGAAATTTATTTCAAATGGCATTCAAGCACATTTTTACATAGTTATAAACCATAGCTCCATTATATGCAATGATTGCGTTGATAACTCCATAACCGTTCCACGATCTCTATACGATTCCCCCACAATCCTTGCATTCATTTTTAAATAGCCTCATAATCAAGCCTCCGGTCTTCACTCGTGTTCGGCTATACTTTGATACTCCACCTGTAATTATGGAACGTGGTTGATTTGACTACGGCTTCTCTCAGCTGCACAAAATCCGCAGCCGTTTCATAAACGTGCTTGCGTCTACTCTGCAGCCATCCAATTTTAAATATTGCCGGATGCACTTTACTCCCCCTACTGTTCTATTGACCTCACGGCTGCATTTCCACCGTGCTCACATAAGCCTTCACCCCATTTTGTTCTCTGTTCCGCTTCATTCCGTGTACCTATTCTCTGATATCCGCTTACAGTCACTGGTCTCCTTCATAAACCATGTTCATTTCCGCTAATTCAACCATCTTACCTCCACTAAACCCTAGTTTTAAAGAACAGAAGGAAGGATGGGTCGGTTGTTGAGGGCAGAACCAGAGGGACCCAAATTTATGGAAGGATACCCGCAAGTCAAAGACATATTGAAAAAGGCAAAATGGCTTCGGTTTATTCAAAAGTTTAAAGGCTACAATAAGGAGGTAACAAAAGCTTTTGCGAGGTCTTTCAACGGTCTGGAGGTGGAAATTGGGGACCTCAAATTTACAGTGACTGAGGCATCCATAACAGCTGCTACAGAACTCCCTCAAGAAGGTGAACGCTGGTTCAAGAACAAGAGCATTGGCGAGGAAGCTTGGAGAGTGATCCTACGTAACCCAGGTATGGATGTCACCATTTTCAAAAAGGGAATTCCTGTCCATGCTTTAAAAGAAGAGTGGGCCAGTTTACTGTTGATTATTCAAAAGTTTATCACCTGTGAGGGACGTTTTGGATCAATGTACATGTATCATACTCGACTGTTGATGAATTTCCTAGACAACCAGACCCTCAATCTGCCATACTTTTTACTAAAAAATTTGAAAAAGATGTCTGTAACTGCCGTCCAAAAGCATCTGGGGGACGTAGAACCACATTTGTATCACCATGGTCTCGTGAAAATCTTGATAGAAAAACAATTAAAAGAGAAAAAGGACACCTGGGAGCAGTTTTTAATTAGAAATTTCTTTGAAGAACCCCAAGAAACCCCTGAAGGCAGTACATCAAAAAGAAGTAGAAGAAAGAAAACAGGTGATAAAACTCAAAGCACTCCTACTAACACATTTGAAAGAACTAGTAGAGAAGAAAGACTGTCTAAAAGGAGGAAGGAAAAGACTGAGGGTAAAAAGCCAACAAAATCAAAAGAGAAAAGAAGCATTGAGGCTGTGCATCAAACCCCTTCCTCAGAAGAAGAGCATCAAGTATTTTCTGAGAGACTAATTCACCTTCAGGAACAGTCAGCTATGGCCAAAAAGAAAGGAAAAGAAAAACAGAAGGAAAAAGACAGTAGTCCACAACATGTAAGAAGAAGCACCGGGCTTAAAGGAAAGTGGAGGAAAGCACAAAAAAAAGGACCCCATTTTATTGATTTGGGAGGAGGAACACCTGAACAAACTCCAGCTGGCCGTAGTCCACCTCATTCTCAGCCAAACGTTGAAACTAGTCCTCAAGATGTTGACATGAGTCCTTTTCGGCCAGATTTTGAAGTCAATTCTCCTCCACAGCATTTTGGGGACAGCCTAAGGAAAATGACACCAGAGATAGATCCAAAGAAACAAGAGATGTATGATTACATATAATCCTTTGAAAGAAAAGCCACGGGTCCCAGCACTTCATCCACTCAGCCTCACACAGCACAAGAAGTTCTAGTCCAGTCGTTGAAACAAGAAGTCTTTGAGTTGGAGGTTTTAAATAGACATATTAAAAATGAAAATTAAGCATTAAAGGAGAAAAGCAGATTGGAGAAGATCATTCATGACAACACTATGCTACATCTGGGACTATGGCGCAAAAAGAACATGAAATTGAAGAAGAAATGCAAGAAGATAAGTAGAGCACTGATTAATCTCAAATTCAGATGCTTGATGAAGAAGCCCAGGATGTTAGCAGCACCAAGAAAGAGGAAAAGAGGACTGGATGTACTGGCAGAGGTATCAGGGCATATGAATTGAAGGAGGATGATCAAAATTTTGGTTGCATGGGGACATGCAACACCTTCACAGTGGGGGTATGTTGAGTCCCAAACTTGCATCTTCCCTATACACCTTTCTAGACTTTTTCCATTTACCTGGACCTCCTAAGTCATCAACATCATTGCATATTAATCATAAAAGAGAATTTAAAGTGGTTTTTAACTATGTTTTGTGTCTGCTGTTTGAATTAGATTTTTGCTCATTGAGCTGCGGAATCTTGTCACTTTCCGCAGCTGCTTCAACTTTCCGCAACCATTTTGTTAAAGTCTATATTGCAGGTGTCTTCAGGAAAATCAAGCCACATGGGCAAGTTGGAAATGACATGGACATGGACCGAGTCCTACTGGCTCAGTCGAATTCACCAAAGAAGGCCGTGGTCAAAGGTAGTCAAGCGGTGGTCAACCTAAGAGTCCTACGGTGACAGAACTCCGTTTTTCACCACGTGAAGACTTGCGTGGCCGTTCCTAAATCTCAGGGGACATATCAACACTTGTGAATTGCTCCATAAGCCGAATCCAACGGCCACCCTCCATAGATTTAATCTTCACGGCAGCCATAATGCTAGATTTCTGGACGTGGTTGTTCACGTGTCTTTTATCAGCGCAGATTGTAGGAAAGTAGTTATGTCATCCTCTGTTATAAATAATGCGTTCTCATATGCATAGTAGCTAGCTTTTGTAATGTAATTTTGCTGTAAAGAAAGCCCACTGTGCCGTGACATTATTTCCTTGTTATGACTGCGTTTTGAATACATGAGAAGACTCTGTTCATAAGCATAATTCGTGGTTGATAGTTGTTCCCCGAGGATTGTGCAGAGGGCCCCTGCACACGTCGAGGTTTTGTTTATTGCTGTATATTTTCATGCTTTATTTCCTTACGTTCATTATGCCATAGTTATTCACGTGTATATATTACATCTCTTATGGTATTAACGTTTTATTTCTGTCCATAATTTTTAATGCTTTATACTGCTGTTAACTGATCAGTGTCTTTGTTCCAGATTACAGTAGGCAGCCCGGGCATTTGCACATAGTTTTACAATGACTAATGACATGGAATCGGTCTTGTCCTTCTGCTGATTTATTTTTCTTAGCTTTTAATTCCAGCACTGTTTTATTTATTTCAGTTTTGTACATTTGCTTTATTAGTTAGATTAGATATTAAATTACTCATGTCATTATCGGTTACCTCCGAAAGCCATAGCGAGACTAATGGTGAGGGATTGAAGTATGAGTGTGTAGTTTGATATTAGTTTATTTTTCTGCAAGTTAGATATTAAATTGCTCATGTCATTATCAGTTACCTCCGAAAGCCATAGCGAGACTAATGGTGAAGGATTGAAGTATGAGTGTGTAGTTTGATATTAGTTTATTTTTCTGCAAGTTAGATATTAAATTGCTCATGTCATTATCAGTTACCTCCGAAAGCCATAGCGAGACTAATGGTGAGGGATTGAAGTATGAGTGTGTAATTTAATATTAGTTTATTTTTCTGCAAATTAGATATCGGATTGCTCAAGTTGTTTATGATTACCTCTGAAAGCCATAGCGAGACTAATGGTGAGGGGTCAGAATATGAGTTGATGTAATTTGATTTTAGCTTTACTTTGCTTGCAATTCTTGGATTTCTTTGAACATAGTTTCTTTTGTATTTAGACAGCAGCAAGGGTAATGGGTTTCATGATCAATAGTTCACTGTTTGTTTGACTAGTATAGTGGCACATTTTCATTTTCTTTTAGGAATTAATTTTTTCATTTCATGTTTTAAAACCCTTTTGAAGTTTGAAGTTTGGGAAATCATTATAAAGGACATCATTGCCTTGAACATTTATATCCATACTTGTCTTTTAGAATTTCCATCTCACATTAGGAAACCAACCAAGATAAAACCCCCAAGATAAATAAAAAAAACCCAAAAACGACAAAAAGTAAGAGATAGGTTATCTTGCACATATAGTGCGCCACACTTCGTCAGCTTACGAATCCCGGATTGACAAATTAATGTAGCAATTTAGGACACACTAAATTGACCAAACAGTTTGCTGGAGGTTCGCCATTTTTTCCTCAAGTTCTTTTTTGGCTTGAAATATGTTTCCAAAGGTGTTTTTGTTCCATTGTTTGAGGTTGGTATTTATGATTTTGAGCTTCCGCTGGAATATGTACATGATGTTGTCGCTCCTTATGGTGTCTTGAGTCCACCAGTTTTGTATGTTCTGCATGAATGATGGGTGCTCTGTCTAGAAGGTTTCGAATCTGAAAGGTCTGCTGTGGGGTTTATCCAAATTGGTGAAGTGGATCTGCACTGGCCAGTGATCAGATCCTCCAATGGGCAGAATGCTGGCCTCCATGTCGATATTGTGTAGCAGAATGGATTCCGACATGAGGAACCTATCGAGCCTTGATGCTATCTGCCGGTTTCCTCCTTGCTTATTGTTCCAGGTATACAGACCATTGACGGTGGGGATGTCAATGAGTTTGGATTCAGCAATAAAGGTGTTGAATTCTTCCGAGTCCTTATCCAGTCTTCGTAAGCCTCCCTTTTTCTCTGCTAGATTGGTAATCATATTATAGTCTCCTCCTAAAATCCAGTGATTTGCCCCATGGTGCTGTCTGACTTCGTCCAGGTATAGCAACATCTCCAGCTTTTCCTGAAGTCGTTGGGGTCCATATACATTGGTAATGCAGATCGTTTGCCCTGATTCTGGCATGTTTCTTGGTGGACAGAGCATTCTGCACGAAGAATTTTCTTTTGTTCCAGAACGTGATCAACCCTTCTGCTTGCCCGATTGCATCTATGCTTATGCATTGATGACTGTTGGAAACAAGTTTTTTGAGTGTTTCCGTGCTTTTGGAAGAGCATTTGGATTCTTGCAGGAGTACGATGTCTAGGTGCTGCGAGAATAGGCGGTTTTTCAAGATCCTTCTTTTGGAGGTGCTGTTGAGCCCCCTGATGTTCTAGGTTGTGATTTTCATTGAGCTGTCTTTGGAGCAGAAAGGACCAATGCCCTGATTTTTCCTTCATTGATTAGGCGTCTGCCCAGCTCTTGTATTTGCTGTCGAGTGGATTTGCGCCCTCTTTTTCTGCCTGGTCCTTGTGGTTTGTATTGATCCAGATCCATGTTGGCTTGTATACCTGTTTGGCTGCTATTTCCCCATTGCCTTTTGGCTGCATTCTGGTTGATGTATTCCAGCTGCAAGTAGGCCATTTCTATCTTCTCCAAATGTTCTTGAGGAATGGCATCGACTCCCAGTTTTGACCATTGCTCAATGACCCTTTGAAGATCTAGATCGCCAAGGATCTTTTCCAGAGGATTGTTTGAAAGGGTTGTGGAGGGCTGATCTGGTTGCATTTCTGTGCGTTGCTGGGTTTGCATGGAGGTGTGGCTGGTGTTATTCTGGATGAGAGAGGAGTTCTGTTGGTGTTGCGGTGCCTGGGCATGGATTGAGTCAGAGGTTGGGCTTGGGGCGTTGGTGGTAGGCATGGGTTGACTTGGAACTGTTGGATCATTATTAGTGGGGGCCTGAGGGACTGAAGGGTGCTCCGATGAGTCAAGATTGCCCAGAATTTCAAAGCTATTTTGCTGGCTGGAGGCCTTATTAGTGGGGGTATTGTTGGTGGGGGGTTTCAGAGCCTTTTTGCTTTTCTTCCCTTTGTTCTTTCTTGAAGCAGAGGTGAAGCCAGGTGTTGGAGTATCCACGTGTTCCTATTGTGCCTTAGGCTGTGGTTGATTGACAGGGCAGCCATGACTGAGATGTCCATGCTGGCGGCATGTTCGGCATCTGAATGGGATATTTTCATAATCAATGGTTTGCTTCCAGTGCAATCCTCTATGGATCAGCTCCATATGGCCTGGGAGGGGTCCTGAAATATCCAGGTAAACACAAATTCTAGCATAAGCTGTGTACTTACCTTGTGATGTTAGATCTGAGGCTTTGATGAAGACTCCCAGCTGGTTACCTATGGCCTCCAAGATTCTCTTGTTCCAGTAATCCATAGGCAGAGAGTGAAGGCAAATCCACACTGGAATTTTTTTGAAATCTTCCTGTTCTGGAGCGAAGTTTGGCCTCCAGTACGTGATGTATAATCCGGTAGAGTTGTAGAAGTACGGTCCTCCTTCGAAGATGCAATCTCGGTCGTCCCTGTGGGTGAAGATGACGGTGAAAAAGCTCCTCGATCCCAGCTGAAGATCGAAGTCCCCTTTGGGTTTCCATTTCTGGTTTATCCACCAGCAGAGAGCCTTTTCGTTAAGTCGGACCCCCATGAATCTGCAGATCAGGGCATGCTTACTCATGTGGTCTCTATATTCGTCTATCCATGGATCTTCAATGATTAGTCTTGGTATTTCCTTCGAGATGGGCTTGCATGGGGACGATTCTTGCTCACTCTATTGATTTGGATTGTGCCCCGCTGACGCAGTTCCTTTTGGCGCCGATTCGTGGCTGTTTCCCTCAAATCTGGAGCCGGATGGGAAGTTGGAGGTATCCAAAGGGATGCTGCCGAAAATGAAAGGCGTGAAAGAAGGGGGGGTCGAACCCCCCCTGGAATTGTTCATGAGGCGAATCAGGTAAGAGTGCCGTTGCAAATCTGTCTTGTATTGCTTGGCGTTGCAGGCAGGCTTTCAAAACCGAGATCAGGGTTCTGGAGGGTTTCAATCCATTCGTCGTTCCTCAGAGGCCCGCATGCTAGCTCTTACTGAAACTTTATTCTTTGATCCGAGGAAAATTTCTTATATTTTGGTCTAGTTGATCCTTACCTTGCTTCTAACATCCTTTTTTTGTGTCAAAATTTAGTTATGTAGTGGAATCATAACTCGGTCCTGTAACATTCCTTATTGTGCTTATGTCATATTTTATTTCTGTCACACTTTATTTAGTCCTGTAGTGGCATCATAATTTGGTCCATCAATAATATTACAGATTATATACTTTGTTCCTTCGGTCTTGTGGTGGAAACATAGATATAACTCGATCATTTAATAATATTATAACATAGATATATTTCGGTCCTGTGGTGGCAGCCTACACTTCGGTCCCATGGTAGTGATAGTCTAGACTTCGGTCCTGTGGTGGTGATAGCCCAGAGTTGTGGTGGTAAACTTTGGTATTACAATGAGCTACTTCGTTCATGTCATTGATCTAAGGCTGCCACCACAGGACAAAAAATTTGGTATTTGATCTGAGGAATATTTCTTATATTTCAGTCCAGTGGCATCCTTAGCTTGCTTTCGACATACTTTATTTGGGTCACACTTTAGTTCTATAGTGGAATCATAACTCAATCTTGTAACATTCCTTATTGTGCTTCTGCCATATTTTATTTGTGTCACACTTCAGTCAGCCTTGTAGTGGCATCATAATTTGGTCCATAAATAATATAACAGACTATATACTTCGGTCCTTCGATGCTGTGGTGGAAACATATATATAAATCGGTCCTTTAATAATCTTATAACAAAGATATATTCTAGTCCTCTGGTGGCATCCCACACTTTGGTCTTGTGGTGGTGATATCCTAGGCTTCGGTCTTATGGTCGTGATATCCTAGCCTTGTGGTGGTAAACTTTGGTCTTGTGGAGGGCTACTCCGTTCATGTCATTGATTTGAGGTTGCCACTATAGGACCAAAACTTTAGTATTTTATCTGAGGAAAATTTCTTATATTTCGGTCTAGTGGCATCCTTACCTTACTTCCGACATACTTTATTTGTGTCACACTTTAGTTCTGTAGTGGCATCATAACTTAGTCCTGTAACATTCCTTATTGTGCTTCTGTCATATTTTATTTGTGTCACACTTCAGTCAGTCTTGTAGTGGCATCATAATTCGGTCTATCAATAATATAAAAGTGATATAATTTGGTCCTTCTGTCCTGTGGTGGAAACATAGATATAACTCGATACTTTAATAATATTATAACATAGATATATTTCGGTCCTGTGGTGGCAGCGCAAAATTCGGTCCTGTGGTGCTAATAGCCTAGTCTTGCGATGGTAAAATTTGGTCCTGACATGACACTTCAACCTTCTGCACCAACAAATTATCCTTGATTGTAATTCACCAAACTTCTATCTCTGAAATTATCAAACTTATGTCTCTTCACTTTGAGAGAAGTTTAGATGCCTATTTATAGTTGTCTCCCACTAAAAATAAACCGACATGAGTTTATTTAAGAAGACGACGTGTAGAATACAAATTTGTAGGCCGACAACAAGGAGACTTGATGGAGGAAGAATTTGACATAACAAAATAGATTTGAATTAGAATTTAAAAATCCTAAAAGCCTAACTACCTGTCTGTCTCTGTGTGAATAATATTCAATTGTTTATTTTAATATGAGGCTTGCTGACGTGAAAATAGACCTTTACCAAAATTGTAAATTCAAAATATTGTAGATACGGTCTATCAAATATGATATGAAAACACTGTAGATCTATTTTATTAAACATGATATATAAATAATGTAAGGGAATCACTCACAACTTACATTAACATCATAAATATTGGTTATTTCATATTAGCATAAAGCTTCTGCATGCCTGCCATCAGCTCATCTAAGGATATAGTCCCCTTTTTATCTGCGTCCATCATGTCAAACTTATCTTTAATACCAAAAAATTATTCCACATAAAAAAATTCAATGACTACCTAGAAATGGACACAAAATTTAGTTGCAGTGTTTCAAACCGAAAATATACATAGCATTTAAAATTAATTTAAAACAAACCAAACAATTATCTGCAAATTATTTTGAAGAAAAACAACCTCAAAGTAGAACCAACCTTCAGTGCTTGCTTCTTGAACTTATTCATTGCAGAAAATTGTTTTAGCCTTGCTCTGATAATATCCCCAAGAGGAACATTAGGAACCTTCTTGAAATTTGGAGGCCATGTATGTTCTGAATAGGAAGCATGAAAAAAATGCATTGTTAGTGTTAGCATACATACCTTGCATACAAATATATTGATATACTATATATAAAACTTCATACGGAGAACATAACTTTGCTTCTCATGCTCCACATAAATGCATACCAAAAATAACAATGTCTACATTATATATATATATATATATATACACACACACACACACACACAGAGAGAGAGAGAGAGAGAGAGAGAGAGAGAGAGAGAGAGAGAGAGAGAGACTAACTTGGCGAAGTCACAATATGGCTCAACCTAGTCATTCTGCCTTGGATGAGTTACAATCATACAATATGGATAAGGAGAGTCTATTATTTAAATCAATATAAATTAATTAATTGTTCAATTAATAACTTATGGCTATATTAATTTCTTTACAACAAAGTAATAGAAATGTTTTTTCTGATTGAAAAATTTTATGTTTTTTTACATTAAATTAAATACATCTAATACATCCGATAAATACATTAAAAAAAAATCCATAGTGTGTAGCGTGGAGAAAAAATACAAGGACAAACATTTTTTCCCTTAAAAAAACACTGAATTTTGTTGGACGAATTTTCCTTTCAACTTGTATCATTAGAGGCTTGACACCATATTCTTACCTTTCAATTACTCAATTTAGACTGAAAACACTGATATCAGATTCTAAACCAACATTTAAATTCTTACCTTTCAATTACTCAATTTAGACTGACAACAATGATAACGGATTCTAAACCAACATTTAAAACAGTGGAAGTTTCAAATATTTCCATTACATAATAAACTACTCACCAATTTAAAAATCATTTTAACTTTCCTGAAAAAACACACTTTCTTCATTCCCAAAAAGAAAAATACACCGTCTTATTAAAAATGCTGAATTTTAATCAATACAAAATCCGTGATGTCGGAAGACACATTTCTTGTTTTGAAAGCTCATTTCATCATTAAAAATATATAATTTTTTTTTCTACTTTGAGAAAATTAGGATCATTTCATCATTATGAATTTGTTATTTTTTTTCCCAACTTCTAACAAAAGGATGCTCATTTTATCATTACAAATTATTATTTTTTCCATTAAATTTTGAGAAAAGCATCCATTGGAATAGTTTAAGCCTAGATTTCATAGTCAATCACTCCTCTAAGATTTACCCTTGAGACTAGGATAAAACCTCACGCAAATCAACTGATCTAGACCTCATGGATTGATCAACACAAATTGTCATGGATTCTCAACACATCGTTAATGAAAGCAACCTTAAAAACCATGTTCATCAATTGAATCTCCAATGTGGAGAGATACATGGAAAGCCATGATTTTGTAACAACTTGTTCATCATTTGAATACATTGGTAAACAAAAAAATTGTTGATGCCATTATTTTTGTAACAAAAAAAAAATCCTCCATTGAATTTATTCGCAACATATTTTTTTAATTTTACTCATTTCACAGTTTATAAGAACAATAATTAATTCATTAAATAAAAATGGAGAACTAATAACCAGTTATGTGTCTTCACAGATACAACTTGTTACAATATTGATTCGAATATGTAAATTCTGATTTTATAATTTTTTTTTTCCGCCTCGGAACCAAAAAGGATAGACTCCATGGCGTATACAAATCCAATTGACTATAATTGTACTTCCCTTTGTCATTTCATATAATTGTTCCCCTTGTATTGGTCTGGGATGTTAAAAGAATAAATGCTATTTGTTCCTCACTTTAGAGGGATTGTGTGGTGATGATGTCAATAGAGGAAAAATGGTCTTGTCAGACCATGGGATAAATGTCAGTGCAATGAAAAAATGGTGGACGAAGGTTGGCCTGACCATTTTTCAGGAAGAGGCGCCTACTGACGTAACTAGAAAATCAAATATGACTCAACATATACACATTAGGATATGATATGCACCCAAGGAAACCTTGGGAAATAAGTCCTAACAATCCATTTTTCATAATAAACTCGATGCACCCACATAAATCCATATAATTATTTCTTTGTCATCATGTTTTGACCTCATCATATATTCGTTTGTTGGTGTTAATCATCATGTCCAAGTGCGAGATATAAAATTCTAGGATAAATCCTTCTTGTGATATTCCATCATTCAATCACAATAGATATTTATTTTTCATCATTCTCCCATAAACTAAGGCATTTTCAATAAATAAATATATTATTATTTTATTGATTTTTTTTTACAAGGATCATAAAACCCATTAAACATGGTTGAAAAATGGAAATTATGCATTGAAGTCTCTTGTTACCCCAATCTAGGGCAAACAATGATTATTTATGTGCTATGCCATATTGCGACGAAAAAATCCTCTAAATGAAAAGGAATGTACCTTGAAGGACAACAAAAAATGAATCATATTATATTGCATTGATAGAAGGCTTAGGAACAACTAGGGAGTATGGATCCAATGGATTTTTAGTCTTCACCAATTTTGAACTTTTGTGCAACTAGATGAAAGACATGTACAAATTCAAAAAGGAGAGGTTGAAACAATTGCATGGAGAAGCAAAAAATATTGTTAGTCAATTTCAATAATTTAGTATAAGACATTGTGAAAATGTTCATAGGATGTCTAATGATCTATTGTATGGGGCAATTCCAATTTAATATTTGTGTATGAAAGACGAATTGGTGTTAAGAAGCTCTCCATTAAAATTTATTGATGGAAATTGTAAGATATCTTTGATATGTGTGTATTTTTTAGTTATAAATGTGTTGTTTTTAATGACCATGCATTTTTTTCAATACTATACTAAGTGTGCCCCCACTATGTAAGCACAACTTGGTGAACTTGACATGTTTTAGAAAAAAATGTATTTAATTCTCAAAATGTGCACTTCAACATTTATGTTCTTAGTCTTCAGTATATTTTAAATGAAGAATTTACACCAAATAATTTTGAAGAAACCCTCTGATAGTTACATTAATTTTATGAATTCTTGATATTTTTAAACAAGAATTTTAAATATTTTTAAATGGCTGAGGTAATTTCAAACATCAATTAAATGCATGAGGTAACTTCAAGGGTTACATCAATTTTTTGAATTCTTGATCTTTTTAAATAGCAATTTTAAATATTTTTAAATACATGAGGTAATTTCAAGGGTTTTTTTAAAGATAATATATATATATATATATAATGGATCCAATGCCTAGGCCACCACATGAGAATTTTCCACTTGATTCTTCGAGGCAAGCATCAATTGAGTCTCATACATCGACTAGAGGGCAACTTTCTATGCATGTTGACGAGATTGGTCATGGATCGAGGAAATTATCAAATGAATCGGGGGAGGTCCATCACTTGTTACATCATGATC
The DNA here is from genome assembly GCA_034641835.2 of Pinus albicaulis. Lineage (NCBI taxonomy): Eukaryota > Viridiplantae > Streptophyta > Pinopsida > Pinales > Pinaceae > Pinus > Pinus albicaulis. The sequence goes on from CM076581.1 coordinate 686,177,723, forward strand.
TTGGAATATATATGTTTATGTGCAATTTTTTAAATGATATTTTAATATAATCATATGAACATACATATGTTTTTTTTTTTCAATTTAGCTTTGTGAATTTATAACAAATTTCATTTTTTTAGGAGCACCTCTAACTAGGTCGAAGAGAGTATCAAATCAATCAATAGAAGGCCATCATTCACATCATCGTGGTATGGTATAGATATATTTATGTGCATTTACTTAAATTATGAATATGTAGAATCATATGTACATACATATATTAGATATATTTTTGTCAATCTAACTTAAAGAATTTATTATAATTTCTATTTTTTTAGAAGCTTCTCTCACCATGTCGTTGTGTGGGGGTGGTTAACATTCTCCCGGTGGTAAACAAGCTCAATCAAATCATGTACTTGGGCATGATGGTGCTTAACCATCTCTGGGTGGTCATTAATCTCAATCATATCATCACGATCCTCATCATTTTGGTAAATTTTATATATATATATATATATATATATATATTATGTTAAAACAAATTTGTACATGTAAATGAATTGTATGTACATATATGTGTAGTACATGTCTATCTTGCACGTGTATAAATAAGTTTGAACATTTTTTTATATTTATGTAATTATATTGATGCAGGGGGTGAAAATGTTGATCGAAGTAAACGCAGGCGAAGCAGGGAAATTCAAGAAGAAGACCATACACCAACTACAACCCATCCATATGATATTCCTGATGAGATTCCTTGGGACACAAACATCCAAAAATGTATGTTACAAAGGTGCATAGGTCATTATTAAAAATTGAAGAAATATCTTGCGAGTTTGGAGCTCCCTGTATAGAGTCGACAAAGCTTAGAAATAGTTTTTCACTCTCTAAGCTCATTTCTTGATATTTACAAGAAGCTTGGGCCAACAAATTATTTCTTTATAGATACGATGAGGCGTATAAAGGAAGTAGTGATGGGTCCCTGTTGTAACTCCTAGATATAGTCCTCGGATTGATTAGAGACTAGTGCCCAGGACATCTTAAGTGAGTGCTTCAAGTAGTCTGTTTGAATTCAATATCACACTCATCATCCATTCAATACACTTTGTTTATTATGGGTTCAAGAATATCCTTTTTTGAGACAATACATCAACTCAGAAATAAATGAATATTCAAGGAAATAGTAACATATAAAACTACAAATGCCGGTCTCACTATCTTATGCAATCCAATTCTTAAGTCATAGATACAGATGGGTGACAGAGGAAAAATAGAGGGAAAAACTCGACATAACAAGCTTGAGACTATAAGAATCCATTAAATCAAGCTCAGAGCAAGAAAGATGAAAGGAGTGAAGGCAGAGTGTGAGGGTATATGGAGCACCATTAAGGATTTTAGTTCTTATCAAACATGGAGGGCGTTTTTAATCAATTCTTGAGATTAAATGAATCTGTGAATTTACCAAGAACATATCTTGCAACTTCAAATACATAATACCAAAGAATTAATATGCATACTATATAAATTATCCAAAGGGATTCAATATTATCTTGTAATGTACTAAAACAAAATAACAAGTAAGAGAAAGAAATAATAATTCACACAACACAAGATGTATATGGGGAAATAATTTTTTTTTTTTTTTTTTTTTTTTTTTTTTTTTTTTTTTAACTGTAACGGATATGAGTTTTATTCATTTGTAAAAGGTGGGAGGGGTCTTTGCCAAGGCAGCCCCAAATACAAAGAAGACATCCGACAAATTTGGCTTATAAATTACATCATTTTCAAGTAATTTGAAAGGAGTTTTCGTTGTTTATAATTAGCTGCCCTTTCGTGAGAGAGCAACCTTTGTTCGCCATCTGGTCCGCTTCGCCATTCAGATTTCTGAGGATATGATAGAACTTGTAGGAGGTGAAGTCTTGAAGAACTCTTTTCAATCTGCCCAGAATTTTATTGAGTCTAGCATTGCTGAAGAGATCCTCCAAATTTAATTTTTTAATTAGGATCTCAGAATCTCCGAACACTTGGATATCTTTGACTCCCTTTTCTCTTGTTATGAGGCAAGCTTTGAGTAGACCAAATAACTCTGCTTGGTTGTTGGTTTTCTGGCCTAAACCCCAGCAGAAGCATTCTCTTGTACTCCCTGTCGGAGAATAAATGACCCCTCCAGCACCAGCAGTTCCGGGATTTCCTTTGGAGGCCCCATCAAAGAAGATTGTGGTTAGATTTTTGGACCTCCACCAACTTATGAAAGAATCCTCAGAGTCTCTTTTGCACCATTCCGGGTTAGCAGTTTGAGGGGTGAGAAGGAACTTTCGAGGAGAAGGCTCAAGGGAGCGGAGCCATCTCCTTTCTTCAGGTAGAAGCAATGAATCTTCTTTAAAAAACTATTGTTGGGCAGCTTCCAAGAGAAAGGCTTTAGCTTTAGCTGCAACCTGAAGAGGGGAGTGTCGGAATCCATTAAAGATATGATCATTACGGGCCAACCAGAGCTGCCAGCAAACAAATTTGGGAATAGCTGTCCAAAATTTGAGCCAGAAATATTTGATGGGAATGCTGTGAGGATAGAAATTGTTCCAAGAGGCAAACAAATTAGCAATTGTACTCTGAGGAAAAGCGGAGATTTGAAGAACCAAAAGAGTAAGTTCCCAAACTTTCTTAGCAAAAATGCAATCCAAGAATAAATGTTGGGCAGTTTCGAGGTTGTTTCTGCATAACTCACACCTATGAGGGCCTGCAATGTTCCTTTTCTATAAATTGTCTCCTGTTAACAGTTTGTTGTGGACCAGAGAATAGAAAAAAAAATTCACTTTTGGGAAGGCTAGATTGTCCCAAACTAGTTTCCAAAAAGCCGGAGTATGGCTGCTGATCTTTGAGTCCTGTAGAGCTTTGTAGCCTGCTGCTGTGGAGTATTTTCCAGTCTGTCCCCAAGCCCAACTGTCTCTCATGTATCGGTGTTCAGGAATGGAGTCTTCCAGCAACTCTATCAGCAAAGTTTTTTGGGGCGTTAACCAGTCAGGGACGCCATGGAAGTCCCATCTAACCCATTCTCTACGCTGATCCCAGACAGAGAGGTCGTATAAGTTATTGATACCTGCACGGATCAACCAGTCTCTGAGATCCGAAATGTCCTCATTCTCCTCCAAGGGGTCATGCCCCATGATTCGGTCATACCACAGATTGGTACGCTTGCCATTGCCCGGCACTCTGTACAACGAATTTTTAAAGAAGGTGCTGCTTTTACAGCAGAGGATCCAAAACTGCGTGCTGTTGACTGGGGGATCAAACTGCATATTTCTGAGAGATAGGTTGTGAGCATATTTGGACAATAGAGAAGTGCTGATCGGGTGATTGGGCTCATGTGCCAATTTCCACAGGAGCTTACCTCCCAATGCCAGGTTAACAAGGGAGGGATCGCGGATTTGGAGACCACCCTCTGCAGTCAGTCTTTTAACAAGATCCCAATTGGCCAGGTGCATTTTTCTTTCATTACCTTTCCCACCCTGCCATAAAAAACCTCTTAACAGTTTCGATATCTGATCCATAACGTTTTTGGGGGCTAGTAAGAAAGCAGCTTGGTAAACTGGGAGCGCAGATAACAATGACTTTATTAAAATAACTTTGCCTCCTTTAGTAAGCCAGAAGCCACCCCAAGCAGTTATTTTTGCTTTGATTTTTCATATGATATCAGTCCAGAGTGACCTCCTGTTTGGACCGTTTGTGATGGGGAGTCCAAGGTATTTGATTCGATCCCAGTGAGCATGCTCTCTATACCCAAGGATATTCGAGATGCTTAAGAGCTCTTGTTGATCGGTGTTCCAGCTGTAGATTTCACTCTTACTCTCATTGACCAGAGCTCCTGAAACTCTACAATAGCTTTTTAGGACTGAGTCGAAGGCTTTGGAAATTCTGGTGGACGCCCCTCCGAGGAGCAGAGAATCATCTGCAAAGAGCGCATGATTTAGAGGATCAACACCTGCTGTGGGTTTCAGACCAGGTAGGGAACCAGCAATTATTTCAGCTGTGAGTTTTCTACTGAGGGAGTCGGCCATTAAGATATACAGGAAGGGAGAGAGAGGGCATCCCTGCCTAATGCCTCTCTGAGCTTGAAAGAACATTGAAGGGCGACCATTGACAAGGGGGGCGATCCACGGATTGTCGATGTAGGCATTTATGAGTTGGAAAAAGTGAGGAGAGAATCCAAAGGAGAGGAGAACTTTAATGAGAAAAGAACGGTTTACTCTGTCAAACGCGTTTGCCATATCCAATTTTATCAACATACCTTTCTCTTTTCGCTGCTTGCTGGAGTGGATAGTCTCCTAAACTTGAATGACATTGTCGAGGATATGCCTGCCTTCCACAAAACCTCCTTGGGGGCTGGAGATCAGCCTTTTGAGCACAGGCTTGATCCTGTTTGCAAGAAGTTTGGCCAGAATTTTGTAAGATGCGTTACAAAGCGATATAGGTCTGAATCTTGCAAATGTTTCAGGATTGGAGTCTTTTGGAATTAAGGCTAGATAAGTGCAGTTGGTTCCTCCACCGATCTTAGCTTTTTTCATGAACCCCTTTATCATTTTTTGTAGATCAGATTTAATGATATCCCAGCAAGCTTTATATAAATGTATTGTGAATTCGTCTGGGCCCGGATCCTTGTCCGATTCCATGGACCAGATGACTTTGATGATTTCCTCCTCAGTTACCTCGCTGGACAGAGCAGCATTATCTTCAGGTCGGATAAGTTTTGGAATGTTAGAGAGAAAGTCGGCTGTTTCCTCCTCGAAGATCTAAGATTCATCACTGTATAAATTTATTAAATGTCTGTCAGCAGCAGCTTTGACTTGGGCGAAACCTTTGCTGTCAATACCCTCTGCTGTTTTTATTTCTGAGATATGATTTCTGGACAGTCTTTCTCTGTATTGTCTGTGAAAGAAGGAGGTGTTTCGATCACCTGCTTTTAGCCACAAACTTCTGGATTTGATTCTCCAATATTCTTCTTCTTTTCGGAAGGAACGGTAAGTTGCACATTGGGCCTTTATTTCTTGTTCCAACAGGTCCGATGTGATCTCATTGTTTTCCATGTTTGCTTGCAGGGTCTCCAGGGTATGCACTGCTTCTTTTCTTAAGCTGATAGGAGTCGGGACTGGTTTCCTTATCCAATCCTTTAGAGCATATTTAGTGGCCTTAAGTTTTTTCTCCCAAACAAAACTTGAGGACCCTGAGAAGGATTTGGCCCAAGCTTCTTTCACAATATCAGAAAAGCCTTCTCTCTCAATCCATAAGGGGCTGAAACGGAATGGAAGAGGGCCAAGGTATTCTTCATCTTCTAGGAGAAGCTGAATCGGCTTGTGATCGGAGGTCAGCTTGGGAAGAATCTTGGTCTTGACTATCTTTTTGTTCATCATAAGAGAGCTTTGGACCATAAATCTATCCAGGCGGGCATAAATGTGTTCCGTCCCAGATCTATTGTTGGACCAGGTGAAAAGTCCATGAACATGATTGAAGTATAGAAGATCCCAATGCTGTGAGAACTCTTCCACGAAAGCCAACATAGGATCTCTGATGCTGGAACCTCCCCTCTTCTCTTTGGTTTTCAATACTATGTTAAGGTCTCCTGCTATGATAATATTGCTTGGATTATGCTGCTCCAAATAAGCTGAGAGGGAGTTCCAACATTCTCGTTTTTCATTGTATATGACAGGGACATAAAGATTAAACAGAGAGAGAGTCAACTTACTTGCGCAGTGTGTCAACTCCGTGAAGATCCAGTGTTGAGTTTCATGGGATTTTTTTAACTGAAATAGTTCTTCTGTCCAGAGAGTTGCAAATCCTTCAGAAGATCCTCGTGAGCTTACTGCTTTGCCTGCACTTTTCTTCCATTTTGACTTGCTGATATCTAGAAGAGCTCGCCCTTCTATATTCATCTCTTGGAGCATGAGAATGTCTGAGGGTTCTATTTTCAGGAGATCCATAACTGCTTCAGCTTTGGTGATGTTCCCCAGTCCTCTACAGTTCCAAGAGGTGAGCTTCATAATTTACTTGAGGGGGGGGATAAGGCCTCCCTTAGAGGGCCTTGGTCTGGTATTTCTTCCGATGGACATTTCTATGGTGGACTGGCTTTTTTGAACTTTGAGTCGTTCTGCCTCCTCTTCCCTTAGTTCTTTGCGAGATTTTCTGCCTGCTCTTTTGGAAGGGCGCTCGAAAGTTTCATCCTCTGATGAACCTGAGCTTTCTCGCAGCTTGGTCGATGTATTTTCCTAGAGCACTACCAATGATCTGAAGATTTTTTTGGTTCCAGCAGTGAAGAGGTAGATGGGGAAGTCGCACCCAAACCGGGATGACAGAAGGGGATTCCTGGGAGGGATCAAAATCTGGGGACCATTTGTTTAGATACAGGCCTTGTGGTCCCATGAAATATGGGCCATTTCTGAAGATTAGACTTCGATCATCCTGGCTTTCGAAGACAAATACGAAGAAACCTTTGCCCACGAAATAGCTTTTGACCCCCTCCTTGATCAAGGGAGACCAGTTTATTTGAGTCCAATCCTCAACCGACTTGGGGGAGGGCCAAAGGCCCGTGAAATGGCCTATGAGCCCTCTCTCAGCTAGATTCAAAGCAGCTTTGCAAGTCTCTTCTTCAGGAAGGGCAACCGTGGGGATATAGTCTAACTTCTTGAAAAATTTCTGCTGACTGGCAGAGGGAGGGCGCTTTGAACCAGCAGAAATCGTAGCCTTGAACGCGGAAACCTCTGGAGGTGGGATGATGGGGGGGGCAGAGCCCCCACAGGACTCCATGAGGAGGGAAGTCAGATCAGAACTGTGCGGAGGCAGCCCCTAGGCAGCGCAGGAGGACACCCGAGGGCCCAAAAGCACACTGCGCTTACTCAGCATGCAGACGATTGGGCAAAAAAAATAAAAGCACCGCGCAACCTGATGCGCCGCGTAGGAACAGGGGTCGATTCAGTGCACTGCGCCAATGCGCCGCGCCACCCTGAGCGCCGAAACACCCTCCCAAAGCGTCGCGCAAGGAGCCAGATGCAGCGAGACAGCTTGTGACTTCGAAAAAATTTCTGTCTCTTAAGGAAATGAAAGGCGAAACCCACGGAGCAGAGGCCAGTGGGCCGAGGCAGGCCTGCGGCCACAATCGCAGAGAACCAACAGTGTCAGCTAGGTCAGAGAGAGAATTTTGAAGATTATTATTGAAGATTAGGGGAAAGAAACTTCTTAAAACCCCACTATCTGTATATTGCATAAAGTCAAGACCATGAAACAATATAATGCTATTTCCCTTACTGAGAAACCTCTGCACTGTGCTGACTCTCTCACTCTGATCTAGGAAAAATCGGTCCAATACTTAACCAATTCTCAGCCGCTGTCTGACTAGGCTTGCTTACGCATTCCTAGAGGAATTGTATCCTTGTTAATAAGGAAATTACCAATAATTTATTGTGAAATTACTTCAAGGCATCCTGATGACCTCATGCATGACCTGTATACTTTTCTAATTATACAACTGATAGTTATCTTCCATTTAACCCCAATCTCAATGGGGAATTCCTTAGAACTGACATGCAACAACTATTTATAGCGAATTATCAGTTAACTGATTGATCACAGCATGTGAATTAAATCAGATTTAATTCACTAGACCTATCACTAGCTCATCTCTAGGTTAGAACTAGTTAAACTGATTTTAACTCAATTAATTGAGTTAACTATTTACAACTCACAAATAACTGTAACTGGATCCCATAAAATCATGGGAGAACTATAAATGCCTCCTCTCTGATCCTCAACTTGAATTTCCTAAGATAACTAATCCTTCCTGACTCATTTAACTAATACAAGATGTCATGAGATGAAATTACAATTTTTCTTCTAATTTAATTAAGGGAAAATTAAATCAGAAGCCCCCTTGGGTGCCATTTTCAATATTTCTTGTTGCCATTTTTTATCTGAAATTACTGTATTAGTTTTGCTGTGCTAAGTGTCTTTTCAGTTTAAGAACATGTGCATACTTGTCTCATTACTTTGCATAAGGATTGAGGTGTTTTTCCATGAATTAGAGATGATTTTTAGTGAATTAGAAGAATAAAACAAGCTTAAATAACACTGAACAACAGTGTAAAATAGAGAAATAAGTCACCACATGAAATTTACATAGCAGGCATGATGAATCAGTTCACCTCTCATGGGCTACATCTGCTGGTCCAGCTCCCAATGGCATTTCCATCTTTCATTATGCTCAAAATTTTACTAATACATGTAGTTATAGTTCTCTAATGCCTGTTTTCTCTGCACCAATGGCTCTAGAATGCTCCAATTAGTAAAAAATGACTCTACATTCACTCAGAATGGGCGAAAATTGAGTCTCCTACTCTTTTGCCCAGTTTCACCTAGAAAAACTCCACTAAAAGTGGAGGACTCCACTTAACTGGAGATAAAATAGCAAATTCCGCCATTTTTTAGGCATGCTCCTAAACTACCGCTGAATCTAACTGTTGCATTTAAATTTTGCGGTTGGGGTGGCCACATGCCAACCCTAATCCTGTGGTTACCATGACAGTTGGTAGAACCCAAGGCTTAAATTGCGGTTGACGAGGTAGGAACTTTGGGTTTGATGTGGTTGGTTAGCTGACTATTGCATAAATCGCGCGGAGATGAAAATAAACAGTGGACATGTGACAACACACACGAAATCGTTGGCGGAGACTGCAGGTTGAAGTTTTGTCCACGGAGGAGTAACGTTAACTTTTGCGATGTTGTTATGTGACCATACCACGTGGGGACCGCTGGTGGGTTGGGACCGTCGGCGGTCCCCAACCCCAAAATACATTTAGACTAAACCATAAGTATAAACCGTGCCCTTAGGGGTTAAGAAACACAACATAAAGCTGGTGGTCAAACCCGTGCGTGCCCGATGGGAGGTCGCGGGGTCGATTCCTGTGGACCCTCAAAATTTTGATATGTCATTTCGGGGACATGTGGCAACCTCAGGGCTGGCCATGTGTCACCCTATGATTGGCTCTTAAAAAACCCATTCAACCAATAGCATTGTGACACTTGTCAAACAATGATTAGTCTGGTGGAAATGAATATTATTTGGAATATTTTTTTTTTGTGACTGTACCTCCACCTTGCTGACTGTGCATCCCAGTCAAACCTGGTCAAACTTTTCCAAATTTACCTGTTTGGCATTTCGATCAGAACACAATATATCCCTCATACGACATCGATTTTTCGAACTGTTTGAGGTGCCAGAATTAGGAAGACGATATCTACGCAACCATCATGGTTTAAACCCAATCCTGTAACTTTGAATTTTGAGAAAAATTTATGAACTCCTGATCATTCCTCCCCATTGGGAAGCTTTTGGATCCCAAAAGACTTGATTACCTGTTCAATAGATGAGGGTACAAATCCATCACCTTTCCAACCTCCATCCATTTTTCCTTGGTTAGTTTAGTGCCTTTGAGCCCAACTCGAAGGTAGTCAACACTTCCCCTATTGGATGTTGTTGTCCTCATGTCAAGAATTGTATCTTCTTTGAGCTCATCCAGAAATTCTGGCGAGAAATCTTCAATAGAAGGTAGTTGAACATCACTTCCTTGATCATCGATCAAAGGTGGCTCATACAAACATAAGTTTTCAACATTAACAACTGAATACATTTGCGTATAATAAGGCAAGTCAAGTTGGAATGCATTATTACCAACTTGTTTTATGATCTTGAAAGGACCATATCGAATGGGTTTGAGAATTTTACCTTCCCCTTGCATCCTTTATTTTCTAATGTGCAACCATACCTCATCTCCCAATGTTTGTCATGTGTCTCTTTTTATTTGATTTGAATTTTCTCAAGTTGTTCTTGAAGTTGTTGATGTATAATCTGAAATTTCTCAATGAACTTTCGAGCCTTGTCAATGTCACTATGGCCATCAATTGCGACATCCTTCCTAAAGATGAATTCTAATGGCGATTTTGGAAAATACCCAAAGCATGTTTCAAAAGGTGAGGTTTGTGTTGAAGAGTGCTTTTCCCGGTTGTAAGCGTGATGAATGTAATGCAGTTGTTCATCCCACAACTTAGGATGTTTGCTGCAATATCCTCTCAATAGATGCACAATGGTTCTGTTCACCACCTCGGTTTATCCATCTGTTTGTGGATGAAAAGCAGTACTCTTTTTCAACTTTGTGTCCATCATTCTCCATAGATCTGACCAAAAATTCCTAATGAACCTGGAATCCTTGTCACTAACAATAGAATTTGGCAATCCAAAATGAACCCAAACATGTTGAAAATAAAGTTCAACAGTTTTTTCAGCAGTAATGGTTTTCTCACATGGCATAAGTATACACATTTTACTGAATCTATCCACAACTACATAAAGATAATCATGCTGTTTTATTGACATAGGTAGACCTCCAACAAATTCCATGGAGACACTCTCCCATGGCCTTGATGGTACCTGTAGTGGCGTGTACAATCTAAGATTCCTATTACTAGGCTTTCTTGTTGCACACATAGAAAAACCTCTTATAAAACGTGACACATTATCTACCATGCGAGGCCAATAGCAATACTTTTGTAGATGCGCCACTGTTTTTCTTACCCCAAAGTGTCCAACAATAAGAGATGAATGAACTTCTCTGATGAAAATTAGCCTCTCTCCTTGTGGAATACATAGCTTGCCCAAATGAAACAACAAATTATTATGCATGTGATAATCTTTTTCTTTAACTTGATTCCCTTCACTTAGACTAGCATACACATCTTGAAAATAAATGTCATGTGCATATTGTTCTATGTAAATATCATGTACAACATAATCATTTTTGATTAAAGTAGACCCACTAATGATTGGTATTGAAAGAATATCTGCAAATTTATTGAAAATACCTTTCTTGTACCTTATAACCAAGTGAAACTGTTGAAGAAATCCCATCCACCTGAAATGTCTTGATTGCTGAAATTTTGTTTGCGACTGCAAGTAGTATAATGGTTGGTGATCAGTGTGCACAATAGTCCTTTACCCATCAAGTAGTGTTTCCACTTTTTGAAACTTTGTACCAACGCATATAGTTCTTTGTCATATGTAGGATAATTAGTAATAGCACCATTAAAAGTTTCAGAATGAAAAGCGATAGGCTTACCATGCTGCAAAAGTACTGCACCCATGGCATAATCAATAGCATCGGTTTGAATCTCGAATGGATGTCTCAGATTTGGTAATGCAAGGGCTGGAGCTGAAATTATCTTGTATTTTAAAGATTCAAAAGTTTGCTATTGTTTTCCTTCCCATTGGAAGCCTTTCTTCACACTTGTCACTACATGCATAGGAGCTGCGATGGAAGAAAAGTTAGCAATAAAATTTCTCCAATATTGAGCCGCACCTAAGAAACTTCTTACCTCGATTATTGTTTTGGATGTGGGTCAATTCACAATGGCTTCCACTTTAGAAGGAAAAATCCTCAATTTTCCTCCTCCTACTTTATGTCCCAAATAGACCAAAGAAGTCTTTCTAAACTAACACTTTGACATCTTAAGAAACAATTTCTCTTTCTTCAAAATATCAAGCACTCTATTCACATGAAAGAAATGATCTTCTCTTGTTTTTCTGAAAATTAAAATGTCATCCAAGTACACAATCACAAAGTCACCAAGGAATGGACGCAAAAAACTATCCATAACACGCATGAAATTTTCCGGTGCATTACACAAACCAAAAGGCATAACTAGCCACTCAAAGAGTCCTTGCTTAGTTTTGAATGTAGTTTTCCATATATCACTTTCTGCAATTATTACTTGATGATATCCAATTTGTAAATCTAACTTAGTGAAAAAATTTGTTTCTTTTAGTTGATCAAGAAAATCATTTATTCTTAGGAGTGGGTAACGATTTTTTACCGTAATCTTGTTCAAAGCTCGAAATTCTACACACATGCGCCAAGTCCCATCTTTCTTTGGTATCAAGACTATGGGTGAACAACATGGAGATGTGCTTGGCCTTATGATTCCTTTAGCAACATCTCCTTGATTTTCCTCTTTATTTCAGCATTCTCCATTATCGACATGTGATACATACCGATGTTTGGAAGAGGACAATCTTGCTGCAACTGAATCTCATGTTGAATCTCTCTTTTTAGAGACAATCCTGTTGGCTCCTGAAACACCTCATGATGTCCATTAACCGCATCATATAAATATGATTTCAACTTAGGATCACATCCCTCAAATGATTCATGATTAATATTATATTTAGGCTTAATCATAATAAGAACACAATTCTTACTTGAATTTACAAGGCTCTTTACCTGTCCAGAATTTACCATAGCAATGTTTGTCTTCTTGCAATGTGCTATAACAATGAACTCCTTGCCATCTTTGAATAAATGATATTTATTTTCATGGCGATGGAAGATCACTTTCCTGTCATACAAGTAAGGACTCCTTAATACAATACCAATTATGTCAAGCGGAACCACATCTAATTCAACCGTGTCAACAAAATTTGCAGTGATTGCAAACCACAATATACATTTCTTTGAAACTTGTAGATTTTCATCCTTACAAATCCAACCCAATGGATATGGTTTTAGATGTGGTATGGTCTCAAGGTTAATTTTCTTGACCAAATCTTCAGAGATTAAGTTTTCTTGTGACCCACTGTCAAACAATGCGTTAATCTTGGTATGCTTGGATATGACCCTCACATGAAACAGTTCTATTCTTTCTTCTTCATTTGGAGTGTTTATGTGACAATTTTATGTACTGGTATTGGGTTTAGTTTCAATTTATTTTCCCTTAATGTTCTTCAATCCCATGGCTGTAATCTTAGATTCATCACCTGAATCAGATCCTAAATCATGTTGAGTTGTAGCAGCAGTTTTCTGTTTCCCTTTTTTATTTTGTTTCTTTGACCTCATTTCAGGATGTAATTTCCAACAATGAGTTTCATCATGGCCTTCTTTTGAATAATGTTTACAAACCACTTTTTCTCCCTCTTTCTTAACATATGAATTCTTTTTGTTTTTACCTTTTGAGGTCTTTTCCTTGGCTTTACCCTTAAAAGGTTTCTTCCTACCCTCTTTAGAAATGTTCTTCCCTCTAGCTTCTAGATGTGTGGCCTGAACACATACTTCATCTAGACTGGTGGGGTTAAACATAAGAATAATATGTTTTAGGTTGCTATGTAAGCCTCCTATGTAATTGATAAAAGTATCTTGGCTCTGCAAATCTACTCCTAATAAGAGATCTCTTCTCCTAAATTCTTGGGTGTATTCTTGTACATTTTGTCCCTTTAATTGCCTAAAGTTCTACTAGTTTATGATGGATTTTTGCATATGAGCTAATGGATAAATTTTTTGTTTAGTAGCAGTAATGAAATCTGACCATGATAGAATAATCTTACCATGTTTCTTGATTTCTTCCTTTGTCTTGGCTTCCCACCAAACAAGTTCTGCACCTTTCATTCTCAATGAAGCTAATTGAATTTTGGTATCATCATCTTGAAGGTTTTGGATTCTCAAATAGACCTCCAATTTCCTAATCCAATTATCAAGTTTTTTTGCATTGACTTCACCATTAAAAATTGGCAATTCAAACTTAACATCAAGTTTTAAAAAAGGACTTTTACAAGTGCTCTTTGACTTGTGTGGCTGATGTACTGAAGAAGAAGTAGAGGATGACGATGATGAGGGTGAGGATGATGGCTCTCCATTGCCTCCATTCCCTTATTAGACTTATCTTCATCATGTTTATCTCCTGAAGATTCTTGTCCTTCTTTGTGAATTTTAGATCCTTCTCCTTCTAATCTCTCATTCCTTTCTTGATAAAGGATTCTAACCATCTCAGTCATGTCAAGGAATGCTTTCCTGAACACTCTTTCTTCCTCCTTGGGATCAACTTATTCATGGATTTCTCCTTCCTCTTGAGGCATGCTTGATGGAGCTTCTAATTTTTTAGGAGGTGAACTAGGTGGTGGAGATTGTGGCAATCTTGCTCTCCTTTTCTTTGGCTCTTCTTGAGACCCTTCTGCTTCCACCAATTTTCCTTCTCCTCTCTTGAGCTTGAGCCTTGTAAGCATCTAAAACTTGCAAACAGTTAAACAATTTTTTGCACTAAACAACACCAGAGAATAAACTCTAGCTCTGATACCAATTTGATCTGAAATTTCTGTATTAGTTTTCTTGTGCTAAGTGTCTTTTCAGTTTAAAAACATGTGCATAATTGTCTCATTATTTTTCATAAGGATTGAGGTGTTTGTCCATGAATTAGAGATGATTTTTAGAAGCATAAAACAAGCTTAAATAACACTGAACAACAATGTAAAATAGAGAAATAAGTCACCACATGAAATTTACACAATAGGCATGATGAAGCAGTTCACCCCTCCTGGGCTACATTTGCTGGTCCAGCTCCCAATGGCATGTCCATCTTTCATTATGCTAAAAAGTTTGCTAATACATGTAGTTACAGTGCTCTAATGGCTATTTTATCTGCACCAATGGCTCCAAAATGCTCCAATCATTAAAAAATGACTCTTCATTCACTTATAATGGGCGAAAATTGAGTCTCCTACTCTTTTGCCCAGTTTCACCTAGAATAACTCCACAGAAAGTGGAGGACTCCACTTCATTGGAGATAAAATAGCAAATTACCCCATTTTTTAGGTGCATTCCTAAACTGCCACTGAATCTAACAGTTGCATTTAAAGTTTGTGGTTGGGGTGGCCACATGCCAACCCCAATCCTGCAGTTACCGTGACAGTTGGCAGAACCCAAGGCTTAAACTGCGGTTGACGATGTTGAAACTCCGGGTTTGATGTGGTTGGTTAGTTGACCATTGCATAAACTGCGCGGAGATGATAATAAATCATGGCCATGTGACAACACACACAGAACCGTTGGCAGAGACTGCAGGTTGAAGGTTTGTCTGTGGAGGAGTAAAGTTAACGGTTGCGATGTTGTTATGTGACCATACCACGCAAGGACAACTGGCGGGTTGGGATTGCCGGCAGTTTCCAACCCCTAAATACATTTACACTAAACCATAAGTATAAACCGTGCCCTTAGGGGTTAAGAAACACAACGTAGAGCTGGTGGTCAGACCTATGCGTGCTTGAAGGGAGGTCGCGAGGTCGATTCCTGCGGACCCTCAAAATTTTGATATGCCATTTTGGGGACATGTGCTGGTGGCCTCGAGGCTGGCCACGTGTCACCCTATAATTGGCTGTTCAAAACCCATTCAAAAAATAGCATTGTGACACTTGTTGAACAATGATTAGTCTAGTGGAAAGGAATATTCTTTGATTTTTTTTTTTTGCTGAATGTACCTCCACCTTGCTGACTGTGCATCCCAGTCAAAGCTGGTTAAACTGTCAAAAATTTACCTATTTGGCATTTTGATCGGAACGCTATATCTCCCTCATACGACATCAATTTTTTGAACCGTTTGCAGCGCCGAAATCAGGAAGACAAGATCTACACAACCGTCATGGTTTCAACTCAATCATGTAACTTTGACTTTTGATCAAAATTTATGAACTCCTGATCAATTTTCAACACTCCCTCTAAAAAAAGAAAGGAATTCAATCTATCCCGATCCGGTAACTTTGGAATGTTCTGCTCCAATTGTGGCTCCTCCACAATTTTTTGAGACTGCATGTTGAGAGGAAATTTATGCTCCCTCTCAACCACCAATTTTATAACCTCTTCTTTTCTCCTCAAATCTTTGCATGCATATTTGACCTCGAGAGCATATAGGTTCTTGAATCATACACCGATCTGTTTCACCCGTCCCATGGCAATGTATCTAATGAAAACCTTTCCATTTCTAAATATCACATCATAGCCATGGTATTCCAATACCTCTACAGAAATAAGATTATTCTTAGTCCTAGAAAAAACAAAACAACTTTGAGTTTGAGAGGGGATCCAATCTCCCACTGAAAGGTAACTATACATATTTTGGTCGTGCTATACCTATCGTCACCTCCAAACTCTATGTTCTGTTGGAGGAGCTTCTCCTCTAAGTCACTAAAGACATCTATATTCCCTGTCATATGAAATGAGGCCCCAATTTTGAGATACCACATGCATCCCATTACAATGCTGACCATGCATGCAATGAGAGTAAAATCAAGCTTAAACTATGAAGCTAAAGCTTCACCTACTGCTGCAACTGTAAGCTCATTCTTTCTTGCCTTCTGTGGACATTTTGTGGCATAGTGCCCGTACTCGTGATAGTGAAAACACTTAATCTTGGACAAGTCTCTCTTGCCCTCTTTGCCTTGGGAATTATTTCCCTTGGCTTTCTTTCATTTTATGACTAATGAAAAATATTCTTCTTTGTGATTGCAACAGGTCCTGTCTCTGGTGTTCCGCCTTATCTCTTCTTGTACCAAGTCAGACCACAATTGCTCCCAGTCTGGTAGGTTGTCCCTCCCATTCACTGAGTCCTGGTAGCTATTCCAGCTCTTGGGAAGGACTAGAAGTGCTAGGATCACCAAATCATCCCAGGCTACTGTCACACCAACACTTCCAAGCTCATCTCGACATTGAGTGAACTTCGTCAAGTATTTTGGTATCACCTCGCCCTCCTCCATCTTGATCTTTCTGAGCTTGTCTTTCAAAGACAACTTTCTGTGGTCGCTACTATTTTGAAACAGATTTGTCAAGGCCTTCCACATAGAATATGTAGTTTCCTTTCCATCGAGACTCAAGAAAATATGATCTCGAATTCCCTTTAACAAGATCCTTCTTGCCTTTGCTACATTCTTCTTTCATGCATCAAAAAGTTGAGCATTTGCTGCTGTGGGTTGGGAAATATCACTGTGAATTAATGGCTTCAATCACTTTTCCTCTAGCACTTCATCCATCCCATCCTTCCATGATATGCAATTTGAATTTCCCTCAATGTCATATTCGAGTCTCAAGCCATTGAAAGAAATCTTGATTTGCTGCTGGTCTTGAAGAATAAATCTGCAAATTCGATGTACCTATTTAAAAAAAAAAATCTGGTTCTTATCTTCTATTGTGATTCCTAGTGCTTTTATACCATGTAGAAATTATCCAAAGGGATTAAATCTGATATTGTAATGTACTAAATCAAAATACTATATCCTTCTACAATTTGCAGAAAAAAATTCAATTGCATAATCACATAACAAGTAAGAGAAATAAATAGTCAATCGCACAACAAAAGATGTATATGGGGAAATCAGTTTCTCAAAACCCTAATATCTATATATTGCAAAAATTCTATACCATGAAACAATACAATTCTATTTCCCTTAATGAGAAACCTATGCACTCTGCTAACTCTCTCACTCTGATCTAGGAAAAATCGGTCCAATACTTAACCAATTCTCAGCCTCTGTCTGACCAGCCTTGCTTACGCATTCCTAGAGGAAAATTTTCCCTATTAATAAGGAAATTCCAGAGAATTGATTGCACAATTCCTTCAAGGCATGTTGATGAACTCATGCATGACCTATACAATTTTCTAATTATACAACTCATAATTATCTTCCCTTTAACCCCAATCTCAACTGGAACTTCCTTAGAACTGACATGAAACAAATATATATAGTGAATTATCAGTTAACTGATTGAACAATGCATGTGAATTATATCAGATTTAGTTCAATGGACCTATCACTAGCTCATCTCTCAGTTAGAAATAGTTAAACTGATTTTAACTCAATTAATTGAGTTAACTAATTAAAACTCACAAATAACTGTAATTGGACGCCCTAAAATCATTAGAGAACTCTACATGCCTCCTCTCCAACACTCAACTCAAATTTCCTAAGCTAACTAAGTATTCCTTACTCAGTTAGCTAATACAAGATGTCATGAGATGAAATTGCAATTTTTCTAACAATTTAATTAAGAAAAAATTAAATCAGAAGCCAACTTGGGTGCCATTTTCAATATTTCTTGTTGCCATTTTCAAAGCATACAAATATGAAAAATACATAGAAGCAATACATACTGTAAAACACATAAGAACAAAAATCACCATATATATATATATATATATTAGTCTTCCTTGAAGGAAACATTAAACAATGAGACATCATATTCCTCTTTCAGGAGCAAAATTTCTTGCCAAAATTCTGAACCCTCTTTCAGTCTTACATTATTCTTCATATAGGCCCTCAGAGAGGGTCCGTTATCAAAAATATTCTTTCTTGATTTTTCTAGTTCATAATCATTAAAAAAATCAAGCATGCTTTGTAGCACAGGTGGGCTAACTGAAATTTAAAAAAATTGATAGAAAACTGAATAATTACATGAAAGATAAAAGATAAAAGCAAAAAGTGTCTTCTAGACACGATCCAGAAATTCTCATTGGTGGTGGTGCAGTTGCAAAGTCTAAGCTAAAGGCTTAATGATCCAAACCATGGGTGGAAAGAAAAAATCCTCACATCTTTTCCACTGGACTGAAGATGACACAAGAGCATGTGAATAGAGCTGATACATGATTCAGATATGAGTCAAATCGGAATAATCCAACCTGGAATAAAACATATGCTTTATCAACCCCAAGAGTTGAAACTCCCTCCTCAAGTAAGTCACTATCGTTCTGCCTCAGCATGGACATTTTCTCATGGGAGGAATCCACCCTGCTCTTTGCTTCAACTAGCCCCTCATTGTACTTCTTCCATAATACTAATCCTCGTCCTTGATCCCAGTCATTAGGAAACCCTGCTCCGGTGATCCTCACGAACTCGGTATCGAAGACCCCGACACTTTTGATCACTGCATTCAAGCATGCCTCAACTTTAACCCTGAACTCCTCTTTGTATATGGCCCTCATGAATTCCATGACAATTCTCACTCAATTTACCATGCCTATGGGCCTCAAGTCACTAACTGGCCTCTCATTTATGAACTGGATGTAGTTCTCAGTGATCATGGAGTTCCTCACTCCAACCTCCTTTTTTGACACATGATTGAATTCGAAATCCTTGATAGTGAATTTATTCTCATTCATCAATATTATGTACTCCTATTTACACATCATCTCATTGATGATATCATCCCAAACTGACTTTTTATCTTGCAACAGGGACATCTTCCCCTTTAGCTTTGTTTTCAGGTCCATTATTTCTTGATTAGCAGCTTGTAAATTATTGGAGGTCAACTAAACATTCACTCTGGAAACTTCCAAAAACTTATCTTTCTTATACAATCCATCATCAACATCCAAGTTCCTTTGCATATTCTTGAGTTCTCCTTCGGAGAGCTGAAGTTCGGTCCAAGCCTTGGTGAGCTAATTAGTAGGATTTTTTGGGATCTTCAGGCACGACTACTGTGCAAAAATGTGTATCCATATTATGTTGAATATCTGGTAGTAAGCTAAGTGCGCTTGATTGTGGGAAAAAATTCATAGTTAAGTACGCTTGATCCAAAGGTGATCTGGGATGGGTGACCTCACGGGAAGTCCTAGTTATTGGGTGCAAGCCCTAGAAGTGATGATTGACGCTACATGATTCATTTCACTAGTTTCAATCCCACTTCTTCACCCGTGTGAGCATCACCCGATGTAATGGGTGCTAAGTAGACTATTTAAAAATCATGAGAAATTAGTTAGTTATGAATATATCTCATGGAAATGGTTATAGATTAATGAATTACTTGACACAGTTGAATCCCAAAAAATGATATCTAGATATAATCTCACCGTTCCTGTCGATGAGTTTCCTAGTTAGAACCTATTTTTCTGCTTCTACTCATGCCAATTCCTAGGTGTTCACATGTTCACTACCAGGCATTTTGAGCTTATGCCTCAACTCTTGGTTCTCATTTTGGGACCTTTTCAAGATGGTCACAATTGATTTAACTTTTGGGTTTACACCCATATTCACAATCATTTATTTTTAGGTATCCTTTTGCATGTTGAGGGCCTTGAATTTTCTTTCTCCTGCTTCAATCTAGTAGCATATTTATCCAACAAATTTTCTGCTTTATCAACAATCATTTTTTTTTCCAAGTTCATTATACAACATATCTCCTACCTTCTTGTGATGATTTGTCTTATCCACTAGTGGGACAGTGGCCAGATCCATATAAATATCCAATGCTTTGAATTGCGACCTTGAGGGTTAGGATTGAGTTGATGGATGTTGCAATGAGAATTTCATTTGATACTGCTCATGATCCATAGCAGCCATGAGCTTGATGTGATGTGTTGCAGAATGAAAGGCTATATTACTTCTCATCTCATCCCTCACCTTCTTGTTTATTTCATTGATATTAGACCAATCTGTCTTGTCAGCAAATTTACTTCCCTGTCACCCAAAATATTTACCTCAGTGGAAGTTGATGCTGCAACTGATGGAGGTTCCTTTCGGACAAATTTGAAACCTAGCCCCTTTGATCCTATTTTTACCATATTAGTAACAATATCTTCTTATTCCTCTTCCTCTTCAAGTCCTTGAGTACTAGCCTTCTTACTTATATGTACCTCCTCTTCTTCCTCGATATCTTCAGCTTGATAGACGGTCCTTTTGGGTTTCTTGTCCCTGCTAGTGGGCGTCTCAGTCTCCATATCTATATCCAAAGGCCACGAGTCAGAATTTGATTTCCATTCAATGTTAGGTCTAGGTTTATGTATATAGGTTGAAGCTTTTTTCTTTTCTCTCCTTCAGGAATTGAAACACTTAGGATCATAGTGCCAAACATCTCCCTGTTGAAACTCCATCTTCTTGAGAAGCTCCTCAATAGTTTTGAATGAATTTCTTGAGTTGATAATAAAGGGGCCTATAACATTTCCTAGTTTAAACATGTATCCTTTCTTTGGTGGAAAAAAGTGGATCTAGTCTACATTTATGCTCTGTCTCATTAGTTCTAGTGCAAATATCCTCATGGGCATGAATATTGGCAGATGATAAGGGAGTAGCTCACAACCATAGATCTCGAGTTCTGTGTGGTCCTAAAAAAAGTACCCATATCCTAAGCAGAAGTATTTTCTGATTTGGAGCATCTCTTTTTCTTGTGGTGAGATGTAGGGTGGAGGTGCACCGTGAATAATCTGGTCTGCAATGGACATGAACTTTGATATGAAGCTAGAATCCGTTAGTGCTAGGTCTCTTTTTAAATGCATCAGTCCATTCAAATACATAATTGACCTCCTTTCTATGAGTAATTTACTCAATCCTACATGCTCAAATTCATTGGCACGTGTGTACATAAACAGATAAAATAATAGGGAGTAATAAACGAAGCTAGATGAAGCGGCGAGGTGTTGAAATTGGAATTTGAAGGCAACAGATAAGTAGGATGGGATATCGAAGAGGTGGTCAGGCTTCATCATCATGTCTAGAAACCCTAGGTAGTATTTTTTGACCAAATTGGCGTCATATTACCCTAGCATATGATAAATTACAAGCATAATGGGTTGAACAGGTTCAACAAACAAGGAGAGAGGAAATTTGTTAGTTGGCGAGAGATTTTGTGAGTCTGGAACTACGGTTATCCACATTAAGGGTTGTTGTCTTTTAGCAGGGAGGTAGAAAAAGTGGTACATGAGGATAACATCAGTGAGCTGCTACGACTCAGAAGACGTAGGGTAAACCAGGGCGCTCTGGATGAGCTGAGGGGTAATTTCGAGTATCTTGTTTCCTGTGGAGGAGACCAAATACCCTTTTTTCTCAATGGAATCTTCTGCGATCTATGAGACGAACTCAGGGAAGTGATGTACAGTTGGGTCTATCTAGTAATATAGGACGTATTCGACCACTCAGAAAAGGTCTTCATCCCTCCAATGATAACCCGTCAAGTCATGACACAGGTTAGAGATGTGGTATGGGTAAATGGGGTCACATATCTGGGTTTCTATGCCCATGAGGGGTTCAGGGATAGGAGCAGACTTAACCTTGTAGGTTTTGGGGGTTTCTGGGATGGTATTTTTAATTTTAATAGTGTTGGAACTCGAATCACAGGTGTATAGAGGAGGTAGAAATACCTGGTGACTGACCAGGACGCTGAAAACAACGTCGGGACTGGTTCTGGAGTAGCTAGGAGATTGTGGAATTGTATTGTGGAGGTGTCCAACTGGATGGAGATTTTAGGAAAAAGAAGAGGGAAAATCAAGCATATAAGACAAGAGAGGCTAGACACTTAGGTGGAGGACAACAATGGTAGTATGACACAATAATGATGCTACCGGGCCTAGACCGTGTCTTAACCGGATTGGGCGGATATGGCAAACATGTGGCGGGAAGGTGGGCCCATTACCTTACCTTTTTTATGTCACGCTTGCTTGCTATAGGGAATCATGGATTCAGGACGTGGCACAGGTGTCCCCCACTGCTTCTCAGAGGGTCGACTAGTGATCAGGAAGATGGGATCTAACCCCCCATAATAGATCTCAACTGTTGATCTTTCGGTTGACTTTTCAAAACCCAAGGGGAGGGAAAGTGGTTAACCTTTGGGTATGTTTCCCCGCAATCTGCTTTTAGGATGGCCCTGGGCTAGGATGGGTGACGATATTTCAGGAATATTCATAGACTTTAATCGCCCCGTGTGCGCTTATACAATATTTTCACTTTGATTCTTTGTTGTGCATTGGAGGTACCTATGAATTGGCCTAAATATATTCCGTATACGGTGTTTCCTTCCATATGAGTGCACAAACTTGGATGAACTTGTGAGGTGGGAGGGTTAGCCACCCTTAGCCATATTTTGTTGTCACGAAACATTAAGGCAGGCTATAACATCAGATCGATATGTGGGCAACATGTTGGATGTAATATGCTGAGAAACTACAACTTAGTGCTTTGTTCCTTTGGGTAGGGAGTCATATTATTTAAAAATTTCACTTAAAAAAGGAAGAGATGGAAATATAGAGTAGAAATAGCTATGTAAAAATAACCAGATGGTATATACAATGAATGGGGAAAAGGTTCCCTTAGAACTAAAAGTAGGACTTGAGAAACTGCCCGTTGACTCGCATCTCAAGTATTTCACCTTCTAGATTGTCCAACATGAAGGTGTTGTTTCCCTTTACTTCAAAAATTATGAAGGGCTCGAACCATAGGAGGTCGAATTTACCATGCTTTCCCTTGTTCACCCTTCTCACATCCCATATGCTGGGTGTGTGTTATATTCTTTCCATGAATAGCCCCACACGCATGATGTTTTTCTATCTATGGTATTTTGTAGATCCGATCAAGGGAACTGCGATTATGTTCTAATACAGGGATAATGGATTGGGGTTTATGAATTCTTCAACATGTATATATATATGTATTTTAACATTGAAAGGAATATAATAAAAAATTAAGTTAGTAGTACCATTTTTTGGATTCAGGGGAAAATATTTGTGTATATTTGTTTTATGTTTTATGCTCTTGCTATTGTTTGTTTTTATGTTTTAAGAGTTAGTTTGCAGATAATTTGTGTACAGGGTTAAAGCCTACGTTTAGTATCAATTTTTTTTGGCTTCAAGGGGACACATTTACTGTTGAGGGGTTTTTCTAGGGCCTCTGGTAGACCCTGTTCAGTGGGAGATCTGTGGGGGTGATTCTTGCGGTGAAATAAGATGGTGAGTAGTGGAAAGATAGAGATTGAGAAATTTAATGGTTGGAGTTTTGAGTTGTGGAAGCTTAATATGGAGGATTTAATGGTGGATAAATATCAATGGATCATGGTAGATCTAGGTACTAAACCAATGAGAACGTCACATGAATATTGGGCGAAGTTGGATCAGAAAGAAAATAGCACAATTTAGTTGTGTATCTCAGATTCGATATTGTTGAATGTATAGGGGAAAGCTACGACGAAGGCTTTTGTGGGACAAGTTAGGGACTTTGTATCAATATAAGTCTCTAGTGAATTAATTATTCACGTGGAAAAAGATGTATAACCTAAGGATTAAGGATGGAGACTCGGTGACAGAGAATATGAACGCCTTCAATACTGTGGTAAGCCAATTGTTATATGTTGGTATTAAAATATCAGATGAAGATAAGTGCATCAGTTTGTTGTGTTCTCTACCAGATTCATGGGGTAGTCTAGTTGTTGTAATAGGTAGCAATACAACTACCTTGAAGTTGTTGTCTCACTCTTGCTATCGAAGGAAACGAGACAAAAAAATATGGAGGGCCATAATGGAGATTCCTTGTCTGTACGAGGATAGTCCCAAAACATAAACAAAAATAAGTTCTCGAGTGGGATATATAAATCTAGAGGGAGATCTAAATATCCAGTAAATCCTATAAAGGTGTGATGGAAATGCGGAAAGAAAGGGCACTTCAAAAAGGACTGTAGATCTAAAGTTCCTGAGAAAGGAAAGGGATCTGATGATGCTCCTTCTGCAGAGGCGAAGACCACCTCAAATGAAGGTGGGGATGTGTACTTGGATTCTTCTTCAAATACACATGTACATCATGAGGCATGGTTGATTGAATCAGGTGCATCCTTTCACTTCACTCCTCAGAGGGAATGGTTATGTGAGTATGAGAAGTATGATGGTGGTGATGTATTCTTAGGGGATTATAGGAAGGAAATAATGGTCAGACGTGGAAAAGTCAAGCTGAACTTGCAAGGTAGAAGGATTAGAACACTTCCTGGTGTTCTGCATATTCCTCCATTGGCTAGAAATCTTATTTCTGTAAGCAATATGGATGATGATGGTGCGAAAACAATGTTCGAAAAATATACCTACAAGATGGTTCGGGGAGCACTGGTATTGATGTGGGGAGTTGGAATTGGAAATATGTACAAGCTTATGGTAGCACTATTATTGATGGGTGCAACAGTTCTGTGGTTCCTGAAAGTGGAGCAGAAAGCTAGTGGTCTTTGGAGAAAATAACAATGGCATCAAAGGCTTGGACATATTGGAGAGAAGGGCCTTTCGATACTACAAGGTAATGGTATGGTAGAAGGTATGCCAAATTTATCTATGGATTTTGATTTCTGTGAACATTGTGTATATGGGAAGTAGAATCGGGTGAGTTTCCCTTTTGGTGCTAAGAGGGTGTTGAAGGCTGGAAGGTGGCTGCCTCAACATTGGGGATTCCACCCGGTCGAGAGCTTAAAGCAACTCCTTTTCCGTTGAAATGGTGGGTCCGAATAGGGATATAGGGACCAATTTCCCGTATAAAGAGAGTTAATATGAATAAAAAAATGAAATAGAATCAACACAAGCAGGGTGATTTATTTCTAATGATAACATAAATTACAACTAAATCTAACTACTTCCTGGGATCAGACTCTTTTATATGATTATAGAGAAAGGTTTCACAAGCATGAAAATATATAGATCATTTCATACTTAATGAATATGCGCACATGTAAGATACTAAATCAATTTAATCAATTTAGTTGATGAAGAACATCAATCACATAAAAGACTTCTCATTTTCACATCTAACAACAAATTGTTCAGTATATTATATTAATAGTAATAAGAACATATATCACTTCAATGCTTATCATAATGAAACAAGTAGACATAAATAATTTTTCTATAAATCTCAGAAACATAAAACAATTAATACACAGATAATAGTACCCGCTGCATCATATCTTTAGATCTGAAAAAGATAGCTTCAGGGTTCAGATTTCCAATTAGATAACTTCTGTTCCAACAATAGATCAAGTTCCAAAAGCAACCTTCTCAAAATTCTGGACCCCTTTCTAAATGCATGAAAGGGGTTTAAATGATAATTAATATTACAAAAATAGAAGGCTTGTGAAAGAAGTCTCTAAAACTACTCTAAAAATATATAGCTAAAAACTAGGAAAATAAATTGCATCAGTTGAAACTGTCTCATTACTGTTTCCCAGATTCATTCTCTAACTGATCCTTGAGCTAGCACACTTTCACCATATGTTCAAGCTGGGGGGATGAATTGGTTGCATTCGCATCTTCCCCACGAATACTGCATACTTTAATGTTGGAAGAAGTTGATTTGCTGCATTGGAAAGACACTTCAACATTAGCCATTGGCTATGAGGTTTACTCAACAAGTACCAGTAACTTTCCATATTTGATTTTGTCAGGCTTTGAATGTCAAGAGCTTTTCTTCTTGATGTTTCTTGCCAATATTGCCATAGGAATTTGATATCTGGAAAAGTGTCTTTTGGACAATCCTAACTTAGGCTGGCTTGCAAAAGAGAATATTTTATGTATTCAGAAATGATGGAAGATAGATTCTTAGCTCTGATAATAGCTAATTCAAGACTTTTCATTTTTATGTCCCAATCTCCAAATACTATGTCTTTGATTGATTCTTCAAGATGAAGGAGATCGACCGCTCTACCCTATGCAACGTATCTCCAATCTATACACTTAGACACTTCATCATCAATATCATCGTAATAAGTCCTCAAATATGATATCTGAGTGACTAATAGATCACTGGTTTTAACTAGCTCTTGAATTTGGTTTATCTTGTGATAGAAAACTGTTTGTTATTTTGACAGTAATGAATCCAAATCTGCTACTTCCTTCTTGATTGCATTGATTTCAGGATTTTCCCAGAACTTCTCAATTCTCTACTGTAACTGATGAATCAGTTGATATTTTCTTTAAGCTCGCTCCCGAGTTTGAGTTTAAGACGCTCAAACTCTTGCTGAAGAGTAGTGATATTTATTTGTAGCTCCTGCTCAATATTTTTCTTTTCATTCAAGAAAATTTGCTCCATTTGAGCAATTTTATGGTCCTTTTCTCTGATTAATGATTGAAGTTTTGCTGCTTTATGAATGGTTGCATCTGCGTAAGCACCTGCAAATTGAGACAATTTATGAATTTCTTCCTCTGGAGCCGATTGAGTCTCTTTCCAAAGGACTTGCATTGGTGTTACATTTGGAGTTAGTTGTGAAGATTTCTCCTACCTTCACCTCTTCTTTCATCTGGTCATGAAAAATTTATGTTTTGGACTATAGAATATGTCCAATGGAGGTACTTCCTCAATGTTGAGGATTATTTTCATCAATGGGGAAAGCTGGGATGATTTCCATGTCTTGTGCAGATGTAGATTCTTTATTCTCCTCTATATCACTATTTCTTTGGCTTTCACTTTTCTCAACACCTTTTTTAGGAACCTATGTAGTGAATGAGGTTTCTTTTCCTTCTTCTTGACTCTTCAAAATATATTTATCAGTAGAAATGTGCTGTACACCTGGCTCTACTATAGAATCTAATGAATTTGTAGTGCCAAGAATAAGCGTGAAATATAACTAAATAATATCATGAGGGTTTGGAGTATCAACTGTAGATAGTACCTTCTCAAACTCTTCCGAGTCTTGGGTGGGGTTTTCATCTTGATCAATATTTGCAATTCCTGTCTCTGCAATTGGTACCCGAGATGAAGACGTTGAAATTGCAATATGTTCTATCTCTGGTGCTGGTCTTTGGAACAAATATTTTAACAAATGAGCATTTCTTTGTTCTCGATACTCTTTAAAGCTTAACATGTCTTCAGGACTCAGTCTTTCCGCTGCAATTTGCTGAACTCTAGAAAATTCAAAAATTGACTCGAACATATCATCAAACCTAGCAGGATTGCTTGGAAATGCTCGAAGCTTGACCTGATTTGTTATTTCTCTAGCAACACCATAAGAATCATAGTTTATATTGGGAAAAACTAGGAATTTAAATGGTTTTAAACGATCAATTTCAAGAAAGGCATGCTTGAAATTGTTTAGTGCGTATGAGCCACATGAAAAAGGGAAAGTTGGCCACATGGTATATTTTGCATCCTTCAAGACTTTTGTCAAACCATTGCCAATTGCTTCATAATAAATATTTTTAGCCAATAATTTGTCTGGTATGTACAAAGGTAGGACATGTGGAGGGGCATAGCTTCAAAAAACATGGATGTACGTAAAGTACTTTTCACCAAACCACCTACCTATATACTTGATACTTTTATCAGCTTCAAGGGTTATTATAGGGATTTTGACTTCAAAAATAACTTGGTAAATAGGGAGCATTATTTCATTGCAGGTTTTGAAAATATGAGAGTAGTATTTTGATTTCCAAAAGAAATCTAACTGGACAAAGATGGGGGTTACTATTTCTTCGATCCATTTCCATCCAAAGGAGGGAAATTCACAAGGAAAATAGACTGCATCCATGATATAAGAGCTCATGTAAAACATAGGGGCTGTATTGGTTGTAAAATTTTGATTTTCCCTATAGGCTGTGATGAGTCTAATCAAATTATCCGAAAGAATGGTTACCCAATTTAGAATATACCCATCAGAGGCTGCTTCTATCAAGGGTGTACAATTCTCTTTAAACTTATTAGTATTTACAGACCCAAACAAACGACACATCATTGTAGCTATTTGAGATTAAGGAATTTTAAGATAAGCGACTGAATACATACCCTTGTCATCACGCTTATTCCGGTTAGGGTCATTTATCCACTCTTTGATTACTACTGCAAGATTTTCGTTCTCTTTCATGAGCTTTTGAATGAATTGTGAGTCATATTTCTTCTGAGGTTCTGGTAATTTATACATCTTCCTTAAATCTATTGGCCTAAGGGAACCAATGACAATTTTGTTATTGGTAACAAATTGTCTATCCCTTATATCCACATTTTCTAACACCCATCTCACTAAGTTAGTGTATGGAAGTATTTTTGGACGAGAAAAAATTCTATGAAGAAGGGAGTTAGTTACATCTATCCATGATTTTGAATCATTGGAAGAAGTATCATCAGCTACGACTTTCCTATCTGGAATTATGTGAGGTTTCTTATTTCTCAAAGAGTTGGAAAATCCATTCCCAACTTAAAGAACCAATATCTAGATTGCATGTGGTATCTGCATGATTAAGGGAGCCATTTCGTTGTTCTCCTCTTGCTGCATGACTAACTGTGGCAGGGTGGTGGATTTCCTTCGTGCTTTAATTAATCGTGACATGCTTTTATGCCTTTCTTTTTAGAATTATCCTGTTCAAACAAAACCAGAGATGATAAACCCAAATCACTTCGAAACGCTATTAACGGTCTTATCAATTGAATTCATGAGTAATGGGATTCCTTGGGTATTTAATTTTAAAACTAAACAATCAATTGCAAACCTCAAGATTAAAAACACACATGAATGAAAATTAAATTCAAAAGTATAGGTCCACGTGATTTTGAAAAATGGCATTATATCGGGATGTTTCATCGATGATTTGATAGTTGACAAGCTTTAGTGATTCAAGAAATCTGTGAAATGTGAAACTGCGACTGTGCGATGTTTTAGACAGAATGTGATATCGGTATATGTTAATTGACAGAATGCGATATCGATATCCATTAGATAACGGATTTCAGTGTTTTTGCATTTCGGGAATTCGTTACTTTGGAACTCGGTGTTTCGGAATTTTGGCTATTAGTTGCTTTGCAATTCACTACTTCACCGTTAAATTTATTGCAAC
The DNA here is from genome assembly GCA_034641835.2 of Pinus albicaulis. Classification (NCBI taxonomy): domain Eukaryota; kingdom Viridiplantae; phylum Streptophyta; class Pinopsida; order Pinales; family Pinaceae; genus Pinus; species Pinus albicaulis. The sequence goes on from CM076581.1 coordinate 686,207,102, forward strand.
TTTGTCCCATTATATGCTTTTTCTTTGAAGTTTTTTAGTTTAAAGCGTTTTTTAGCGATTTTATTTTTTATAAAAGAAAATTAAAATCTTAACCTAAGAAAATGCTAACTTGGGTTTTATTTTTAAGAATTGAATATTAATTATATATATATATATATATATATATATATATATATATATATATATATATATATATATATATATATATATATATATATATATTAAGGGTCCCCATTATTATTTTTAAGTTACTTTCTTCGATAATAGGAAGTTTTTGGAATACTACAACGTAGGGAAAATAAGATATTAAAGATTGTGCATAGTGATGTGTTTGGACCTGTGTTGGTTCCATCACTGGGTAACTCTGTGTACTATGTTTCATTTAAAGATGAATTCTCAAGGAATACATGGATATATTTCCTGAGGTATAAATCTGAAGTCTTTGACAAATTTAAAGAATTTAAGGCTCATGTAGAAAACTAGACAGAGAATAAGATAAAGGTGTTGAGGACAAATAATGATAGAGAGTACTACAAGAAGGAATTTGAAGAGTTTTGTAAGAAGCATGGTGTAGCACGACATAAGACTACTCCATACACACCTAAGAAAAATGGAGTTGTAGAAATAATGAACATGACGTTGATGGAAAAGGCAACAAGCATGCTCAATGGTACCAGGTTAGGGAAAGAATTCTAGACAGAGGCAGTGAAGACTGCATGCTGCCTGGTTAGCAGATCACCTTCATCAATGAAGGAGGACAAGACTCCACATGAGGTATGGACTGGTAATAAACCATCTCTTTCACATCTAAGGGTATTTGGCTATGATGCATATGTACATGTTCCATAGGAGAAAAAAACCAAGTTGGATATTAAATATGAAAGGTGAATCTTTATTGGGTATAAGGATGGTTTAAAAGTTATAAGATTTGGAACCCAGAAACAAGGAAGGTTGTGTAAAGTCAAGATGTGGTGTTTAGAGAGGCTAAATATGTTATTAAACATGAATTCCTACCAAAGGAACATGATAAGATAGATTTTGAGCTAAAGGAGGAAGAATCAGACTCTACAATAGAAGAATATTCAGAAGAGGAAGAGCCACAAACTCCAGCTGTGAGAATATCAGTTTGAGAAAGAAGGAAACCATAAAGGTATAGTCCATATGATTTCTATTCAAAATTTTCTTTATCTATCACTGATGATGATCCAAGAATTTCCAGGGAGGCAGTGGATTCATAGGATGGAAAAATTTAGAAGGAGGCCATGGTTGATAAAATGGCATCCTTGCACAAAAATGAGGCATGGGATCTCATGAAGTTCCTAGCTAGAAGGAAGCCCGTTAGAAGCAAATGGGTGTTTAAGAAGAAGATGAATGCAAAATTCAAGGTGAAGATATAAAAGGCTCAGTTAGTAGTAAAAGGTTATTTCCAGGTTTCGAGAATTGATTTTGGTAATATTTCCTCTCATGTTTCCAAGGTAACTTCTATTAGATTACTTTTATCTGTTTCTACTGCATTTGATTTCGAGGTAGAACATATGGATGTGAAGAAAAAATTTCTTCACTGGGATCTGGAAGAGGAGATCTACATGAATAAACCTGAAGGCTTTGCGGTGAAGTGTAAGAAAGAATTGGTATGCATGTTATAAAATTCTTTGTATGGGTTAAAACAATCACCAATGATGTGGTATAAAATTTTTGATACATATATACGGGGACTTGGATTCACTAGAAGCAAAGAGGATCACCATGTGTATTTTAAATTAATTGGTGACTATGTTATTTATTTGGTCTTGTATGTGGATGATATGTTGCTGGTTGGAAATGACAAAGAAATTTTCCATGATTTGAAGACCCAATTGTTCTCCAAATTCAACATGAAGGATATTGGTGCTGCAAACTATATTTTTGGAATGGAAATTAAATGATACCTGGAAAAGAGGAAGATATGTTTAAACCAGAGGAATTATGTCGAGACAATATTGCAGAGGTTCAATATGCAGGATAGTAAACTGGTGAAGGTTCTTATTCTTGTAGGTGTAAATTTATCTGTTGAACAATGTCCCAAGACAAAACAATAAGAAGAGGACATGTCTCGTGTTACATATGCAAGTGCAATGGGTAGCTTGATGTATGAAATGGTATGTACTAGACCAAACATTGCACATGCAGTCAGATTATTGAGCAGGTTTATGTCAAAACCAGGGAAGGAGCATTGGAAAAAAGTGAAGTAGGTTTTCAGGTATTTGCATGGCACTAGTGATTATGTTTTATGCTAACAGGGAAGACCAATATTGGACAAAGTTTTGGATGTACGTGGCTTTTTTGATGCAGACAGGACTGGTGATCTAGATCATAGATGATCTAAAAGTGGGTATGTTTTTAACCTATTTGGAGGAGCAGTTAGTTGGATGAGAAAAATAAAGTATGTAGCGGATTTTTTAACTACAAAGGCTTAATAGATGGCAACCACTCATGCAAGTAAGGAATCATTTTGGTTGCAGAGATTGTTTTCAAGTATGGGGTTGGTGCAAAGATCTATATGGATAGACTGTGATAGAAAAAGTTCAATTTTATTCACTAAGAACCATGCTTATCATTCAAATACAAAACAAATTGATGTTGAGTACCACTTTGTGAGAGATATGGTTGAGGATAAAAAGGTGTTGCTGGTAAAGGTGGACACTTTGAAGAAAGTTGCAAATGCATTGACGAAGTCTGTGAGAACTGAAAATTTCTCTTGGTGTAGAGAAACAATGGGCATTGTAGGGCTGGACCAATGACTAAGCTCTCCTGTGCCCCCCTGTGAAAATAAAAAAACAAAAGGGAGAATGTTGGGTGTGTGTCATATTCTTTCCATGACTAGCCCCAAGCGTGAAGAGGGGGGTAAGAGGGGCAGAAATTGATCCCCCTTTTCTTGTGCCGGGTGAATCAGGGGGGTAACAAGGGGGGTGCAACCGCCCCTGGGAAAATTTTTGGACCCTATATTAGGTGGACAGACCTACCTATGGTTTTGTGCTTTGGTTTAGCACATGGTTTTGGGCATGATGGTTTTATGTCTATGGTATTTTGTGGATCCGGTCAAGGGAATTACGATTATGTTGTAATATAGGGTTAATGGATTGGGGTTTATGAATGATTCAACATGTATATATATGTATTGTAACATTGAAATGAATATAATGAAAAATGAAACTGTTAGTCCCAGATTTGGGATCCAGGGGAAAATATCTGTGTATATCTGTTTTATGTTTTATGCTCTCGTTATTTTTTATTTTTATGTTTTAAGAGTTCGTTTGCAGATAATTTCTATATAGGGTTAACAAATACACCATCTTCATATTAAATCCCCAAGTTGGAAACCTCTGTCTTTAGCCTTCCTATCAAACAAGGATTTCATCTTATCTTTATAACTGATCAACCTGTGATTGACATGCTCTCTGCTCTTCCGAAGCTCCACCAATTGGTTTATCCTACTGGTTAAAGTATTGGGCTCTTATTTACATTCTTGTAAGAATTTGGCCACTGGAATTTCCAATTGTATAGGAAAAATAAAAACCTTTTCATAGACCAATTCGTAGGGTGAATTTCCAGTGGATCTCTTGGTGGTAACTTGCTAGCCCACAAGGAAAAATTTAGCTGCGAGTCCCAATTTCTCTTCTTTCCTGCTAGTTTTCTTTAGAATCCTTAATAGGGTCTTGTTTGAGGATTATTCCAACCCATTCCTGCAAAGTTAATAAGTAGTGGAGTGACCTAAAAAAATGTTATATTTCTGACAAAAGTTTATGAAGTTTTCTGATTTAAATACTTGAGCATTTTCTATGATGATTTTATAGGGGAAACCAAACCTAGAGAGTATTTTTTCTTCCATGAATTTTATGGCCACCACATCTGTTGCATTCCTTTCTGGAATTTCTTTGACCCACTTAGTGAATTAGTTTGTTGCTGTATGTATCCACCAGTGCTGGTTGTTGGAAGGAGGATGTATTTCCCCAATAAAATCTAGTCCCCATTGCCTGAAAGGTTCCTCAACACAAACTAGGATGAGATGGAAATATGATAGCTTCTACTTCTCGATGAATACTTGGAATTTCACACAATCCCAAACATAAGCGTGGACCTGCCCAAATAGTTTTGTCTAGAAGAAACATCCCTTAAGGATTTTGTGTGCAGTAGCCTTGCAACTGTAGTGTCCTCCATATATACAACCATGAAATTCGTTCATCACCTTCTGAACCTCATCTTCCACCAAGCCAATAAGTAAAATTTCGACGGGGTCCCTCGAGTACAATTGTCCATTTGCAACAACAAAATTTTGGGCCCATAATCTCAGCGCTCGATATTTCACTTTATCAAAATTATTCGGGAACCTCAAGAAAATTAGGTATCGAACTATATCTTTGTACCCACAGGAAGTAATATATTTCAATTGAATTTTTTGGGCTGACGCCTTGATTATTTGCTGTGTATCTAACTCTACATTTTTAGCCGATACTTCGGCCAACAAGTTTATCCCCAACGCCTGAAAAATTTCATTAGATATGATTTTAACTAATCCCTGCCATTTAATGAGTTTCGTGAGCTTGATGTACATATTGTGTTCCTAGATTATGGAAATCCATTTTCCTCTCCTCCCCTTGGTGTTCCCTTGTACCAGTATGTATTTGACGACAACTGTGGGGACATATGAAACTATGTTGGATTGAAGGGCATAGATCACAAAGGCCTTAAGAGATTTGACCAGTGCGCAATCCTGCTTTTATAAAATATTATAATTTAGTTCAACCTCCCACAACACCTAATTGAAAAAGGCTATTGGTTCCATTTGTCCTTCACCATTCTTCTGTAATAAGACAACAAACACTATGTGAGGAGAAGAAAAAGAGAATATAAAAAATGGCTTCAACTAATTGGGACTACTAAGACCAGGGACTCAGCAAAAGCTTGTTTGATCATCGAGAAGGATTCACGATATTGTGGAGACCATTTCACTTCATTGTCTTTTCTCGGCATCTCAGTGATAACCTTAACTATCTCTGCGTAATTTGATATAAACCTCCTCAAAGAAGTTGATTCTTCCCAAAAAAACCTATATTTAGTTTTTGTTCCTTGGTAGCTGGATTTCATTTATGGATTATACTCGTTTTGGATGAATATTCACTCCCTCTTTTGCCGCTATATGTCCTAAAAACTTCCCTTCACTGACAGAAACTTGTGATTTCTTAGGATTCAAGGATAAACCATATTTTTTACACTTATCAAAAGTGAGGCATAGATGTGTCACATGGTCCTAATTTGTGTGAGAGAAAATGGTAATGTCATCTAAGTAGATCATAACAAACTTGTCTTGCTCCCCCATAAAATATATATCCATTTTGCTTTGGAACATGGCTCCTGCATATATGAGGCCAAATGGCATCCGGGAATACATGAAAGTCTCCCATGGCGTGGTAAAACTTAAAATCAGTAGTCTTCTGATCTTCTAGGTGAAAAACCACCTGATTGTACCCCGAGAAACCATCCATCATGGACATTCGGGTTGATCCCACAATATTTTGAAATATGTGATCCATTTTCCGCAATGTATAATTGTTCTTCAGTGAGAATTTATTTAAACTTATCTCCCCATTCTTTTTCCTTACAGGAAATAAGTTCGCCACCCAATTAGAGTACCTCAATGGGACAAGAATCTTGGCCTCGAGAAATTTTCTCACTTCCTTCTCAATGGATAGAAGGAGAAGGGGATTGATCTACCTAAGCTTCTGCTTACGAGGTTTTACCCATCCTTTCAAAGGAATCTTATGCTGGATGATGTCTATATCAAAATTTTTAAAATCTTCTCAAGACCAAGAAAATACATCCCTATAGTGCTTAAAAATATCCAAATACCTCTGTTTGAAAATGAGAGGAACCTATTTCGCCAACTTGAATATCATGGGTTCCTCTTCTGTGCCGATCTTATAATCTTCCACTTTCTCCTCAATTTCCTGATCAGTTGGTTTGGTGGCAACGTTGTTGGGATTAAACAATATTTCTAAAGGGAAAATCCCCTAGGAATATCGTTTCCCTTTAACTACAAATTTTTTTGGCATGCAATTATCTCTTTCCAATAAGCTTGATGTGAATTTAACATGGTTTTCTCCTCTTGGTCTATGACAAAATTCAATAATTCTCCAATAACTTCTATGAAACGTTTGATTTTCTCCTCTTCCTCAAACACCTTTTAATTCTTTACATTATCTCAAACTGATGGCGTGTACCTCACTTCAACCTCATATCTTAGGAGTGGGATATGCAGAGGTTTAAAATTAATAGCTGCGATAGCCATATAATCAACCATCCAGTTTCGTTCTCTAGGTAAGAACTGAATATTGAAGGCTGAGAATAAATTGTCAGTTATGTCCCATACCTCGTTTTGGTAATATTTTAGTCTTAGATGCTTGGTATGACAATGATTTATTATTTTATTCACTACTAATTATGAGTCCCCAAATACATCTAGGAATTCAATATTGAGGTTCTTGGCATCTTTCAAACCCAAGAGTAAAGCCTCATATTCAACTACATTATTTGTGGCTTTGAATTCCAGCTTGAAAGAGAGAGGAATTAAGATACCTTCTGGGGAAATTAGTAGGACCCCAAATCCATTTCCTTCTTTGGAGTAGGCACCATCAAAGAATAACTTCCATACCTTATTCCCTTCTATCAACCGCTAGTTCAGCTGAATTGAGGATTGGACCTGTGTTTCTTCTAGAATTAAATCATCTTCTTCTAGTAGCAAGTATGAGAACTCCCTTTCCTTACCATATAGTTGGGTGTTATTTGAGCAATCAGCTGTAGTGACCATATTCACGAATATTGATTACCGTAGAGTCCGCTCTCTTCTCCCCCGAATAATGGAATGGTGGCATAACTCAAGTACAACTTTATGGAGCCTCCAATATTGGATCCGCATGACCAATATTGGAGCTTACCAAACCTCGCAGGAATATCTGCTACCACAATATCCATTACCAAATTCTTCACAAGAATTTGAGCCAAATTGACAACCAGATATTTGATCATACCTAAGCACTTCACCCTCTTAGATTCAAAGGAATATAGGTCCTTATATGGTTGGGTAATATTTAATCCCAACTTCTCCATGATGAATAGAGGCATCAAGTTGTGGGAATGTAATGTCCCGAAATGGAAATCAATAGGATTTTTCTCCACTGAAGTGTTCCTTTGTCGGAAATATTAACAAGGCTATGTCAGAGATGGACTGAGATGGATTTTACCAGTTATTTCACCTCTAAAGAGAGGATGAGAACCAGAGGCTTCCTGGCCCTTACTCAGACTCTGCCTATAGCTTTGAAAATATTCCTTCCTTCAGGAAGATATTGCTCACAAGAGATGAACTAAAACAATACACAAACATGAGCTGGAAATAGCAGGGAGTGCAGAAACTTCAGAAAATGAAATAAACCCTCATAGTATTCTTATTAATAATATGATAGCAGAAATGTGTACAAGATCTTGAGGAAATGATCACTCAAGCTAAAGCAACTCCTCCTCTGAAGACACAAGTACAATGAACATGAAATACACTGCTACATATATTATGCCCAACTATGACTACACAGTCACTGAAGGAAGACTGCTGCAAAATAATGATACAATGAAGATATGGAAATAATAAGCTAAAATAAAGAAGGAGGAGCTGGATCTCATCCCCTAGAAACTATAATAAACAATCCCCAAAGGGATTGGCTATAATACATACAAAATGACATTTCTGTAGAAATGCCGGAGTAGCTGGAGTAGTTGCTACTCTAAAATGAGAACCTGAAGGAGATGGCTAAATAATGCTGCATAAAATGTAGAGACCTCCTCCAATGTAAATCTAGAGTGAAAGGCTGATCCTTTCACCAAAGGTCTCACTCTCCAAAATGATGGTGCAACCCCTCACTGCAATTGCACTCAAGAACTGCGTAGTCAAGGAGAGGAAATGCGCTGTAGATGATGGGAAGAGTTTGGCCTCTTGCCAAGATATGAGAAATGGAGCTGATATCTCCCCTACTGATCTCCCGGATGCATGAGAGCTTCTTCCTCTGAAATCTGAGCTTCGGAATGATGGTGTGAGAACCTCCACTACAACCCCAGTGACACAATGGCTCTTGCTGCAAGAATCACTGCAATGAAAGGAATAGCTTTGGCCTTGAGCCAAGATGTGGAGAAGATGAAGATAAAACCCTCAAGAGCTTCTCAAGAAGGGAGGGAATTCTTGAACATGAAATCCCTTGTGTTGAACAACACAACTATCACAGTGTGCAACTGTGGAAAGCAATTTGAAATATCCAAGCTAGCTCAAAATGGTTGCTTTCCCCTCCTTTTATGCCAATGAAGACTCCTTAGACATGGACCCCACACATTAGGGTTTTCTCCTCCTCATGCAATTTCGTAGGCTTCCCAAGCAAGCTACACCTCCAACTATTGCGCAGTTTGACTTGGTCAACATGACCTAGCCCCCTTTGCAATTAACCCTTTTCACACATGGAGTGTGCAAAAAAATCTCCAATAATGCTCATATTTCATAATGTGAGGGATTTTATTAATGTTTTTCATAATCATGGGCCTCCTTACCCATTTATTTAGCTACAAAAATATAAAATCAAAATTCTAATGTTCCATTTAGCCATGTGCTAAAATGGGAACATTACAGTCCTCCCCTCCCAAATGTTGCTTGTCCTCAAGCAACTGCAAGGATAGAACTGAAAGAACCTCCACTCAAGGCATGAAGTCTGAAATATGTTGAGGAATATCTTCCTCATGTAGATCCTCCATCCCCCAAGCAATGATCCATAAAAAGTGAGTGGCCTCCCAACACGACAACTCCTGACAATCATCTTCCACCTTTGGCTCCTACAATATAGGTGGGCTGAAAATCTGATCTTGGTAGACAAAGTAGCCTACCCCACGCTGTCCTCCTCTCCACTTAGGATAAGTGTAGAGTATATGATGATCCTGGGCTGCAATAAAGTTTCCTTCCAGTGGCAAGTTGAAGACTAGACCTCCAAATATCTCTTCTCCAGCGTTATGAAACATGATGTCCAAAATCATCTCATATGTGATGAGTTGGTAGTTATCACCATATGGCATCCAATCAATCATATGGCTCACCTCAAATGGAAAAAAATGTGTTGCTGTAGTGGCCACATGTCCTCTCATGTTCCCATTAGAACATGCAATGCAAATAATGTGGGAGGTTTCTCCCCCAAGGGACACATCCAACCAATGTGCCATTCCCCCCATCATGCTCTCAACAAACACAAAGACATCAACATTATAATGACCCATAATGGAAACCATGCTTGCTGTCATATGTAGCAAGGGAGAAAGACAATGGTCCCTCAACTGTGACCAATGCGGTTTGACCCTCAACTGCATAAGAGTATGCGAAAAGGTGTGGCCTCTCAACCACTTGCTTGTTGTCTGACTCTCCTCAAATGTATGGAGGAAGTGAATGATATATGGTGCAAGATGAGTAGGTCCTCCAAAATACATTTCCTCCCCAAGTCCTCCTAGGGAGTGGTCACCAAAATTGCTCATGGCCTCAAGTAGACCATGGGGTCCAAAAAGAAGAATTCTCCTCCTTGGAGCAACATCCTGTACATATATGGTTAAGGGATGAAAATATAAATCATCATGCAATAAGAAATTCCATTACCATAAGTCCTGCTCATGCAAATGGAATGGCTCAAAATTGAGTCTCCCCTCATCCTCAAAGAGGAAAGAGGTGGTTGTGATGACTCCTCCATCTGCACATGATCTGTGCATCTCCTCATATGCTTATCTGTCAATATCATGCAAGAAAAATGATCCTGGGAATACTCCACCAACAATCCGGAGCTCCCCCATGGATCCATCCTACATAGTGACAGTGCTGTTGATCCCTCATGAAGAGCATCTATCAAATGGTAACCTCCTCCTTTGACATTCCTTATGCCAAAGATGCAAATTGGAAGGCTGCTAAACTTCCCCTGCTGCTTCTGCCACAACACAGAATCTGAAATGAGAGTGGGTACCAATGATGTTGAGAGAGTGTGTCTCTCCTCCCTGAGTCTACCCAAGACTCTCAGCGCTGTAAAGCTGTATCCCAAGGTTTCCATTCCTCTGAAATCAATGAGTGGTGCCCCAACATGTGAAGCATCTCCTATCAGCTGGTGATCTAGTGGTCTCCTTGTCAAAATGTTTCCATGCAGTGAGACATTATCCTCAAGAGGTGACTACATAGATGAATGAACAAATCTGTACATGCTTGTACTGCGCAATCCAATCACCCTCTTAGGTGCATCATTCCCCAAAAATGAATAGGGATGTGTACTCCTCATCTCAAGATGCGGGGTCTTCTCCCTACCTCCTCCTTGTGTCTCAATGGTGATACACCTCCTCAACAGTGGCACATGTGTGCCTTGATCTCCATGCATGAGATCCTAGGGACTTCCTTGCAAGAATGCAAGAGTCCTTCTCCTTGGAGTAAGAGCTCCTCCTTCCTCTGCATGAGGCACTAGATAGGCTCTGGATAGCACCGCGCTGTTTCCCTAAGCTCCCTCAACATAAATGGGCAACCCTCCAACAATGCTACTGCAAACATGGAATCTCTCCCAAGGTGGAAGTAGTTCCTGATCATCAAAGGCCAAGGAGTATCCCCTTTGCACCATGGTAGTGCCATCTCCTACTCCTGCAACATTTTACATCATGTGAGAGCACATATGCCTTTTCTCTCTCCAACACCACCCAAGCAACAAACCTCCTTGCTGCCTCCTCCTACTCCTAGAAAGAGAGTATGCCAAGTGATGGCCAAACTCCTTCAAGAGTAACCAGCGCAGCCAAGCCTCTTGCTATCCGGTATCATAAATATGCAAGTGGCCCACTAGCCCCTTGCTTCCTCTCCACCACATCCACTCAGCAAGGTGTGGATGTCTCTTTCCTTCCTTCATCTTGGTACTCCTCCCTTGAGGACTACCCTCATCCAAAATCAAATCTCTGCATTTCATGGTACTTTGAAATACAAATCCCTTGAGGATCAATTTGACCCTATGAGGATCCAAATAGTTGGTAGGAAAAAATATCCCATCATGATATGTGTGGCACAAGGAATTTCCACCACAGTCATGAGAGAAGATATCCATCCAAAGATGTCCCCCATCTCCTATTTGTTCCTGTGAGAAAGTAAAACCCTCCTCCAACTGTTGAAGAACCTTGCACTCCAAAAAGTGTGGGAGTGCACCTCCATTGAAATCTCTCTGTGAGATCTCCTTTGCATCACTGCTCTTGTACAACACAGTATCATTCTGCTGCTCTAGGTCACCTGCATGCAATGATGTAGACCCATCCAAGGCGTTTGCTGAAATGACAAGAAATGGATCTCCAATCATATCTTAGTGAAACTTGGAAGCTTCCTGCAAAGCTACAAGTCACTGCTTCCCCATGGGTATTGGCCTCCAAAACTGCTGAAGTTGAACGCTGCTCCTCCATGGTCTCAACAGCGCTGGTACATGCCTCATTAAATGATGGTGAGGGCTCCTCCCTCTTTTTGCCAAATCTGCTGATCAAACTTTGGGAAAACTCAACAAGATCTGAAACCCTTGCATGGTCTAGATGGCTGACCCACCAAATATTTGCTTCACCTTCTAAGTGCAGCATTGTAACTTCTACTGCCTCTTTGTCTGCTATAGGATGTAGCAGGAAAAAGGCCTCTAGCTTCTTTTCCCAAACCTCTGCTGCACATGTGAGTGATCCATAAAATGTCGACAATAGAAATCTATTGCCTCTCATCATCTCATGGTTGTGGGGTCTTTCTTCTTCTTTCTGCTAAATAAACTGTGGAAAAGATAAAGTCTCTTGGGAGACTCTAGGGTTTGCTCAGTATTCAGCTAGGTACTCACTTAGAATTTAAAATTCCAAGTGTCTTCCATGCTTCTTTTCTGCTTCTCTGTGAGAATAGGAAGTGCATGGTACTTCCTCTTCTTCCCCTTCATTTTTCTTGACCTCTTTGGAGAGGTCTCCTCTAGATCTGAAAATAGATGAGATAAATCTCATCTTCTTCATCCTTGGGCTCTCTGCTTCTGAAATTTGAACTTCAGAGGCTGTGCCAAGTTCGATGCTCTGATACCACTGTAATGTCCCGAAATGGAAATCAGCAGGATTTTTCTCCACTGAAGTGTTCCTTTGTCGGAAATATTAATAAGGCTATGCCAGAGATGGACTGAGAGGGATTTTACCAGTTATTTCACCTCTAAAGAGAGGATGAGAACCAGAGACTTCCTGGCCCTCACTCAGACTCTGCCTATAGCTATGCAAATATTCCTTCCTTCAGGAAGATATTTCTCACAAGAGATGAACTACAACAATACACAAGCATGAGCTGGAAATAGCAGGGAGTGCAGAAACTTCAGAAAATGCAATAAAACCTCATTGTATTCTCATTAATAATATGATAGCAGAAATGTGTACAAGATCTTGAGGAAATGATCACTCAAGCTAAAGCAACTCCTCCTCTGAAGACACAAGTACAATGAACATGAAATACACTGCTACATATATTATGCCCAACTATGACTGCACAGTCACTGAAGGAAGACTGCTGCAAAATAATGATACAATGAAGATATGGCAATAATAATCTCAAATAAATAAGGGGGAGCTGGATCTCATCCCCTGGAAACTATAATAAACAATCCCCAAAGGGATTGGCTATAATACATACAAAATGGAATTTCTGCAGAAATGTTGGAGTAGCTAGAGTAGCTGCTACTCTAAAATGAGAACCTGAAGGAGATGGATGAATAATGCTACATAAAATGTAGAGACCTCCTCCAATGGAAATCTAGAGTGAAAGGTTGATCCTTTCACCAAAGGTCTCACTCTCCAAAATGCCGGTGCAACCCCTCACTGCAATTTCACTCAAGAACTGCGCAGTCAAGGAGAGGAACTGCGCTGTAGATGATGGAAAGAGTTTGGCCTCCCGCCAAGATATGAGAAATGGAGCTGATATCTCCCCTAATGATCTCCCAGATGCATGAGAGCTTCTTCCTCTGAAATCTGAGCTCCGGAATGATGGTGTGAGAACCTCCACTGCAACCCCAGCAACACAATGGCTCTTGCTGCAAGAATCACTGGACTGAAAGGAATAGCTTTGGCCTTGAGCCAAGATGTGGAGAAGATGAAGATCAAACCCTCAAGAGCTTCTCAAGAAGGGAGGGAATTCTTGAACAAGAAATCCCTTGTGCTGAACAACACAACTATCACAGTGTGCAACTGTGGAAAGCAATTTGAAATATCCAAGCTAGCTCAAAATGGTTGCTTTCCCCTCCTTTTATGCCAATGAAGGCTCCTTAGCCATGGATCCCACACATTAGGGTTTTCTCCTCCTCATGCAATTTCGTAGGCTTCCCAAGCAAGCTACACCTCCAACTATTGCGCAGTTTTACTTGGTCAACATGCCCTAGCCCCCTTTGCAATTAACCCTTTTCACACATGGAGTGTGAAAAAAAAATCTCCAATAATGCTCCTCTTTCATAATGTGAGGGATTTTATTAATGTTTTTCATAATCATGGGCCTCCTTACCCATTTATTTAGCTACAAAAATATAAAATCAAAATTCTAATGTTCCATTTAGCCATGTGCTAAAATGGGAACATTATAGGGAAGCACCTGAATCCAACATACAATTATGTAATAAGAGGTCATTCATAACTAGAGTAACATATAAAGGAGCAATGGATGGGTCTTGTTCTTCAACATGAGGTCTGAACACTACCACGAGCCTTTCTTCTTGAAGGTTCAAACTATAAGGCAAGGGGGATGTAATGGGAGGACACATGAATTGAGACACCTGGGGCTTGTAATTTTGTTGTTTTAGCAGTTCAGTTAATGGGATAGATATTTTGACCTTTTCAAGTTCCTTTTGGAGATTAAAAGTAGTAGGACCTTTTTCATTTATCATGACTTCAGTAGACTCTTTTTCTTTATTATAGGTAGGCTTGGGTGGGAGAGGATACTTTTATGTTTTTGAGACCTCAAGCCTATGGGAAATGGGATATGGGGGAACCTTCTCATTTGGTGTTGCAGGATCTAAAGGTCTCTTCCCTTTTTATACTTTCTTGGGAGAGTTTTTAGGGGAGGAGTCTTCACTTTGGTCTTGCATCTTAGACCTCTTTCTAGAAGACTTCAGATCATATTTATTATGTAACTGTGCCTGCATGAAATCAACAATTTTTCTAAAATACTTGTCAACTTCACCATCATCTGGAGGTATATCTAGATCATCCTCACCCTCTTGATGCACTTCAACATCACATTCTTCATGATAGAAAGTAGAGAATTGGTTCTCTTGGCTCCCTAGATCTTCTTCTATATGCTCTTCTGGATCATCCTCTAAATATAATGGCGACTAGATGTGATCTTTCTTCACCTTTGTCTCTCTCTATAAGAGTTTCAAGGGAGGTTTACTATACTAAGAATTTAAATATCGGTTAGGGACTAGTTGATTTTAACGAGGAGGATTATTGTTTTCCAACTCCAGCTTCACTATTTTGTTAGAGAGACTCTTTATCAATTTATTCATTTCCTCAAGCCTCTTCTCCTGAGTTCTCTGCCTTGATTTTATGAGCGAACTTCCTCCTTACCCTTTATCCTTTCTCCATGGTCATTTATTCCTCTCAATCTCTTGGTGGAAGTGAAATTTCCCTCAACTTCCAAAGCATATATCCAAATCTGGTCTAAGGTCCGAGACTTCCTCTCCCTTAGTGTGAAGCTAAACTCTGGCTCAAAATTTCCAACAAAAGCTACTTTTGCTGCTGCTTGCAGAGGCTTAATTTCTACAGGGAGACTGTTGTACAAATTATTGAACATTTTTATAAACTCTGGGAAATCTTCGATATGTTTCTTCTTCATTTCATTAAACTTAGTGAGGATGTACCATTGATTCCTCTTCTCCCCCCATTTCTATGTGAAAGAGTTTTCCAACTCTTCCCAAGTGGTGATCGAAGTGTTTGGTAATTACTTAAACCACTTACAAGCTTCACCATCCAATGATTCGACAAAGCGTCACAACACTACATCGATATGTTCGACGTTTAGGTTCTCTACGAATGCACAAAAAGTTTTAATGTGCTTTTTAGCAATGCTGTCATCTTCTCCTATAAAATTGGGAATAAGTTTGAGATATTCTTGCAACATATCATTCAAAATATATGGTAAGGCCAACATAGCATATTTATTCAAAAGGAAACCTGGGATGACCATATTACAAACAAGAGTAGGAGGTAATTGTACCAAAAATCGGTGTAACGCGATCACCTGAGGAGCAGTGAGCATAATTTGAGTAGAGATGTTATTCACATTATGAGTAAGAATGTTTATCAGGATATATTTGACCTGTTATATTTCAGGAAATGGGTGAAATGAGAAATATGGTGTGCTGACATATTCTTCTTCGTGTTTGACTCCGGAGAAGAGTGTATCCAGGAGTTGGGAGTATGCTTCTTGAGAAAAGGCTAAAAACCTAGAGGGAAAGTATGAACAATCTAATACTGCTCCTTGAGAACTAGAATAGGAGGATTATGGGAAATATGACACAGGATAAGGAATGATCGGGGTCCTTTCTTTCTAGATCCTCCACGATATAGTTCTTTCAAGGTCCAACATAGAAGGCGTCTTTTGCTGAGAGGTGTCTAAGCGAGAATCTTGCCTTTTTAAAGCCAGAGTGTTAAAATGGAAATCTAAAAAGTGTCCACCCACCTATTCCACCTATAGCTCCATTCAAGTTCATCAGTTTCCTTTTTTATAGCAGTATTTACTATTTTTAACAGTTTTTCTAGGTCCTAAACTTCCGGAGCAGATTTTACCCCCTAAACGACATTTTTTTGAGGTCTACAGTAGACCCGTAGTCGTGGGTAGGGGCTTGTGACAAAACTCGTAGTACTTGAAGAGATATTTATGATGATATATCATACACATCAAATGGAGATAATATGACCAAGTTATGACCCGAGGAAGTTTGCTGCCCAAATAATCCTAATGAGGCCCAAAAAATCTTGGCGTCTCATCTCCTGCGGTTAGGGTTTTGGTTGCTTAGGGTTTTCCTATGTTGTTCAATAATAAAAAGGCCCTTGAGATTTATTGTAACACAATTCAGAGGTTTTTAGCCACCAAATATCTTCTCAGATATAAGCTACCAACACCCTATCTAGTTTATTTCCATTCTATATGTACGCATTTTTTAGTTATTTGATATTAATGAAATGAAGTGTTATGTCTGTTGCATATCTACGTTTGTGTGTATTTCTGTATTTTATTGTGTTCCTGCATAAGTCTGGATAATAAATATTCAATACACACCCCTTTTTTCTCACCCTATGAAAGGGTGTACACATGTCATACCCAGGGAAAATATTTTGATTCGTCCCCGACAACGGTGCCAGAAGATGTTGTAACTCCTAGAGACAATCCCTAGATTGATTAGAGACCAGTGCCTATGACATATTAAGTGAGTGCGTCGGGTAGTTTGTCTGAATTTAATATCACACTCATCATCCATTCAATACACTTTGTTAATGATGGGTTGAAGACCATCCTTATTTGAGACAATACATCAACTCAAAAATAAATGAATATTCAAGGAAATAGTAACATATAAAACTACAGAGGCCAGTCTCATTAGCGTATGCAGTCCAAATATTAAATCATAGATACATATGGGTGATAGAGGAGCAATAGAGGGGAAAAATAGATGTAACAGGCTTAAGACTATAATAATCCATTAAATCAAGTTCAAAGCAAGAAAGCTGAAAGGAGTGAAGGCAGAGTGTGAGGGTATATGGAGTTCCATTAAGGATTTCAGTTCTTATCAAACATGGAGGGCGTTTTTGATCAATTCTTGAGCTTAAACGAATCCATGCGTTTACCAAGAATAGATCCTACAACTTCAACTACATAATACCCAAGAAGAAAGATGCATACAAATATGAAAAATACATAGAAACAATATATACTATAAAAAAAAAATGAACCAAAATCTCCATAGATATATACATTAGACTTCCTTGAAAGAAACATTGAAGAATGAGACATCATATTCCTCTTTCACGAGCAAAATTTCTTGCCAAAATTCTGAACCCTATTTTTCTTTTACATTTTTCTTCATATAGGCCCTCAGAGAGGGTCCGTTAGTGAAAATATTATTTCTTTATTTTTCCAGTACATAATCATTAACAAAATCAAGCGTTCTTCGTAACATAAATCGACTAACTAAAATTAAAAAAAAATGACAACTAACTGAATAATTACATGAAAGATAAAAGATAAAAGTAAAAAGTGTCTTCTAGACATGATCTAAAAATTCTCATTGGTGGTGATGCGACTACAAAGTCTATGCTGAATGATCAATGATCCGAATCATGGGTAGAATGGAAAAATCCTGACATCTTTGCCACATGAATGGAGACAACACAGGAGCATGTGAATTGAGTCGATACATGATTCAAAGATGAGTTATCTCAGAATAATCCAACGTGGAATAAAACAGATGCTTTATCAACCCCAAGAGGTGAAGCTCTCTCCTTAGGTAATTCACTATCGATTTTTCTCTCAGCATGGATGTTTTCTCGTGGGAGGAATCCACCTTGCTCTTTGCTTCAACTAGCCCCTGATTTTATTTCTCCCACAAGAATAATCATCCTCCTTGATACCAGCAGTTAGGCAACCTTGCTCTGCTGATCCTCGCAAGCTCGGTATCGAAGACCCCGACACTTTTGATCACCGCATTCAAGCATGCCTTAGATTTAACCCTAGCCTCCTCTTTTTATATGGCCCTCATGACTTTCATGATAATGATCACTCAGTCTACCACGTATATGGGCCTCAAGTCGCCGACCAACCTCTCATTTATGAAATCGATGTACTTCTCAATGATCATAGAGTTCCTCGCTCCAGCCTCCTTGTTTGACACGATATTGAATTCGAACTCCTTGATAGTGGCTTTATTCTCTTTCATAAATGTTATGTAATCCTTGTTATGATTCATCTCATCGATGATATAATCCTAGATCAACTGTTTAGCTTGCAACAGGGACATATTCCCCTTTAGATTTGTTTTCAGGTCCATTATTTCTTGATTAATAGCTTGTAAAGTCTTAGAGGTGAACTCAACATTCGCTCTGGAAGCTTCCAACAACTTATCTTTATCAGCCAAGCCATCTTGAGTAGCATCCAAGTCCCTCTGTATCTTCTTTAGTTCTGATTCGGAGAGCTGAAGTTCGGTCAAAGCCTTGGGGAGATGATTAGTGGGATTTTGGTGATCTTTAGGAATGACTACCATGCAGACATATGTATCCATCTTGTGTTGAATATCTGTTGCCTGTTTTTTGAGAGATATAATCTCATTTTTCTTATCGATAGTTTCTGGTCAGAGCCTATTTTTCTGCTTCTACTCGTGCCAATTCCTGGGTGTGAACGTGTTCACTACCAGGAATTTTGAGCTTATGCCTCTAATATTGGTTATCCTATTGGGACCTTTTCAGGATGGTTTCCACAAATGATTTATCTTATGGGTTTACACACATATTCACAATCATTTCTTTATAGGTATCCTTTTGCATATTGAGGGCCCTGGAATTTTCTTTCTCTTCCTTTAAACTGGTAGTAGCTTTCTCCAATAAATTTTCTGCTTTATCAATGGTCATTAAGTTTTTGATGAGTTCATTATACATCATCTATCTTACCTTCTTGTGAATATTTAACTTATCCACTAGCGGGACACTGGCTAGATACAGAGAGAGATCCAACGCTTTGAACTGTGATCTTGAGGGTAAGTATTGAGTTTCTGGATGCTTCAATGAGAATTTCATTTGATCCTGATTAAGATCCATAGGAGCCATGAGCCTTGTGCAATATGTTGCATAATGAAGGGCTATATTATTTATCATCTCATCCCTCACCTTCTTGTTTCTTTTATTGATATTAGACCAATTTTTCTTGTCAGCATATGTACTTTCCCAGTCACCCAAAACAATTACCTCAGTGGAAGTTGAAGCTGCAGCTGATGGAGGTTCCTACAGGACAACTTTCAAACTTGGCCCCTTTGATCCTGTTGTTACTAGCTTAGTAACAATATCTTCTTCTTCCTCTTCCTCTTTAGGTCCCTGAGTCCTAGTCTTCTTACTTATTTGTAGCTCCTCTTCTTCCTCGATATCTTCAGCTTGGTCCACGGTGCTTTTGGGTTACTTGTCCTTGCCAATGGGGGTCTCGGTGTCCAAATCTGTATCCAAAGGCCATGAGTGAGAATTCACTTTCCATTCAATTTAAGGTCTAGGTTAATGTATATAGGTTGAATATTTTATCTTTTCTCTCCTTTAGACAATGACACCCTTAGAATCATAGTGCCAGACATCTCCATGTTGAAACTCCATCTTCCTGAGAAGCTCCTCAATAGTTTTGAAAAAATTTATTGAGTTGATAATAAAGGGACCTATAAAATTTCCAATTTTAGACATGTATCATTTCTTTGGCGAAAAATAGTGGATATGGTATGCATTTATGCTTTGTCACATGAATTCTAGTGCAAATATCCTCATGGGCATGAATACTGACAGATGATAAGGGGGTATCTCACAACCATATATCCTGAGTTCTGTGTGGTCCTCAAACAAGTACCAATCTCCTACGCAAAAATCCTTTCTAAGTTGGAGCAACTCTTTTTGTTGTGGGAAGATGCGGGGTGGAGGTGAACCATGAATAATATGGTATGAAATGTACATGAACTTTGATATGCAGCTAGAATATCCATCAATGCCTAGCCTCTTTTTGACTGCAACAGTCTAGTCAAATACAAAATTGACCTCCTTTCTACGAGTAAAATTAATCAAGCCTACAAGCTCAAATTCCTTGACATGATAGACAGAACAATAGGGAGTAATATCAGAAGCTGGATGAAGAAACGAGGTGTTGAAATTGGAATTTGCTGCGGATAAGTAGGATGGGATATTGAAGAGCTGGTCAGGCTTCATCATCATGTCCAGAAACCCTAGGCAGGCTTTGTTGACCAAATTAGCATCATATTCCCCTAGCATAACTGAAATTTTGGACATAATGGGTTAAAAAGGTTCAACAAATAAGAAGAGAGGATTATTTTTATTTTTTTTTATTTATTTTATTATTATTATTTTTTTAATTTTTAATTTTAATTTTAATTTTATTTAATTTTATTTATTATTATTATTATTTTTTATTTTTTATTTATTATTATTATTATTATTATTTTATTATTTTATTTTATTTATTTATTTTTCAGTTGGCGGGAGATTCTGTGAGCCTAGAACTACAATTATCCGTAGTAAGTATTTCTATCTTTCGGCAGGAAGGCTGAAAAAATGGCACATGAGGGTAACATCAGTGAACTGCTACAGTTCAGAAGATGCAGGGTAAACCAGGGCACTCCAGATGAACTCGGGGGTAATTTCGAGTATCTTGTGTCATGTGGAGAAAACAAAATACCCTTTTTTTTGTCAATGTAAGGTTTTGCGAGCCATGAGACAAACACAGGAAAGTGATATAGAGTTGGGACTATCTAGTAATATAAGCCATATTCAAACACTCGGAAAAGGTCTTCACCCCTCCAATAATAACCCATCAAGTTGTGATGCAGGTCAGTGATGTAGTATGGGTAAATGGGGTCACATATCTGGGCTTCTGTGTCCATGAGGGGTTCAGGGCTGGCAGCGGACTTAACCACACAGGTTTTCAAGGTTTATGTGGTGGTATTTTTAATTTTAATAGTGTTGAAACTCGAATCATAGGTGGATAAGGGAGGTAGAAATACCTTGTTACTGCGTAGGAGGCAGAAAATGACGCCGGGACTGGTTCTGGAGTAGTTAGGAGACTGTGGAATTGTCCTATGCAGGCGCCCGGTTGGAGGGAGAGTTTAGAAAAAATAAGAGTGCCAATCGGGCATATAAGGCAGGAGAGGTCAGACACTTAGGTGGAGGAAAAAAACAGGAGGATGATGCAATAATGACTCTATCAGGTCTAACACATGTCTTCACCGGATTGGGAAAATATGGTGAACATGTGGTAGACAGGTGGCGGGAAAGTGGAGGGAAGGTGGGCCCGTTACCTTGCCATTTTTATGTCACACTCGCTTGTTGTAGGTAGTTGTGGATTCGGCACACAGTGCAGGTGGCCCCCACCGCTTCTCAGTGGGTATAATGTTAATTGGGCGGATGGGATCTAACCCCCCGTAATAGTTGTCAACCGTTGATTTTTTAGTTAAATTTTCAACGTCGGGGGGAGTGGTTAACCTCTAGGAATGTTGCCCCACCAGTCCGCTTTAAATATGGCCTCCAGCTAGGATGGAAAACGATCTTTCAGGAATATGCGCAGACTTTAATCGCCTTCTGTGTGCTTATAAAATATTTTTGCTTTGATTCTCTGCCATTCATTGGAGGCACCTGTGAGTTGGCATGAATATATTTCTTATACAATGCTGCCTTCCCTGTGAGTGCTTAGCCTTGGATGAACTTCTGGGGTGGGTGGGTTAGCCACCCTTAGCTATATTTTGTTTTCATGAAACATTAAGGCAGATAATAACATCTTTCCATTTTGGAGCTCCCTGTAAAAAGTTAACAAAGCTTGGAAATAGTTATGCACTCTCTGAGCTCATTTCTTGATATTTACAAGAATCTTGGGCCAACAACTTATTGCTTTATAGATATGATGAGGCATAGATAAGAAGCAGTGATAGGTATCGATAAATGGGCCGAGGCAAGTAGAAGGGTTACAAAATCACATGAAAAATCTATGTTCAATTTCAAAGAAGGGCCGGAAAGGAAGATGCTCAAGGTGAAATATTTCAAGCACCCTGAAATAGCCCACCATTTGTATGATTGGTTCCTTGCAGCGTACAAAAACCCGCCATGGAATGACGAGGCTCCACATTATTTTGCAAAATTATTTTTGGGTATGAGACTTGATTATACTGACTTTCCATATGAATTTTATGGTACTGGGAGAGGTCATACATATGAATGTAAGGGTGCATTAAGGGATATTGAATTGTCTCGCCCTCCGCCACCTTTGGTACCTCAACCTCCTCGTATGGTAACTTTGCATTCAGAGATGGATGCCACTTCTTAGATTGGTCGAGAATCAAGGGATGCCATTATAGACAACATCTAGACTACATTAACTAGAATTGGTGTGGGTCTAAATAGAAAAAGAGCACGAGATAGTGCACATGCTAATTTTGTATATAAAATAGATGAGGAGATATATAATATGAATATAGAAGAGGATAAAGCATATGCAAAGGGTTGTTGTGATGGTTTGCAAGACCTAATTGGCCATGAGGAAGAGGGCTTGGGACTAGTATGCGTTAATGGTTAGGGTGGATATTTCAATGTAATGTAATGTTTTTGTTAATTTTGATTCACATACATTTCGTTAATTTTTAAAAATATAATCTAACATGAATGTATCATAACTCATTTGTTGAATGAAAATTTTGATAATATTGCAATCCTAGGTTCAGGTTCCAATCAAGATATGTTCAAATATCTTTATCTTTATCCATTAGAAAATGTGGCATTGTTAGCCTGTTAGTCGTTCCTTACCGCTATGACCTTGCTATTACCCCTTCAAGTTAGCTGTTCATGAGGAAATTTAGAAGACATAAAAAAAACGTGAACTATGCCTTAAAAGGAATTTCAATGGCCATTGAAGCGATTACTTCCTTGCCTTATGGTAAAGCTTCACTTTCCTTCCATTCACTTTCGATAGTGCTTCCTTCATTTCCTTAACGATGAGAAAAATATGGTCCATCTCGTAATAACTAGGATGGTGGGAGTCAGGTATTTATTTATTTCTCCTGAATGAAATCATACCAGTAGAAAGAGGAGAGGAGCTGATACATCCCTTCTTCAGTAATGTTCCGCTAGAAAATATCCTCTCCTGGCCACACTCCTCGAGAGCTTATAAATTCCCTCTTATAGTGGCACTACCCTGCCTGTGATTGAGGGGCGAGTTGATCAAGTGCTAAAAAAAAATTCTCAAAAACAAAAGTTTTCAGAATGGTGTGGAACATAAACAACCAAGAATATCTTTTCGTTCTAAATTCAGCGCAACTCATTTCGTGAAAAATCGACCCCGTATGCTCCCAGAAACACATTCTGTTCGTTTTCCCAAACATGAAAAAAATTCAAAAAAATGTTAGCTAACTGAGTATTTTGGGCCAATGGAAGGATGCCACATGACCTCTTCTGTTTGGTTTAAATTTGATTTTTTTTAGGCCAATCAAGCCTCACCACTTGTTCGAATCTGATTAGTTCTTTGTGGGCGAATTTTCAATGGGTGGTTGATGGCAAACCACATGCTGCCACAGGGCCCAACCAGAGGCCACCACGTGGCAACACAGGGGCCACCAAAATTAAATTTAGTACCAAATTTCACCTCATGAGAATCGATGCCGAGACCTCCCACATAACAATGCCAAGCCTTACCAATGGTCTACAAGAATCCTTATTAAAACATATGTTACAAACTTTATATACAGGTTACGTTTGCAGAGTTCGAGAGTAAGGGGTCTGGGCGAAGCCCCGAAATCCCCCCCACATGTTATTGCATAAGATCATAGTGGAAAAACTGGGGACGCAGAGGATAGGCCAAAGCCTAAACCGTCACCTTAACCGCCCATGTGAACGATCAACCACTAACCGCCCGAAATTTTTATTAATTTTTTTTTTATTTAACCATATTATAATGGTTTTTTATTTGTATTTTCGGTGAGATTGTGAAAATTAATGTTCCGACAAATTCGCCCAGAATTCCAGAAATTTATTGCTCGGTTAGCCAAAAATAGGGTGAAATTGTAGGACCAATCCAAATTTTGGGGAATTTGTGGTGCAATTAGAAAAAAAACTAGGGTGGCTCATAACTTCAGTTTTTGACCAATTTTAGATAAAAATAGGCTAGACATGCATTTTTGGGTCTTTTGAAGCTGATGTAACAGGTTTTGAAGCCATATGAACACTGTAAATGTATGTAATCACCATTTTGAGAATAATGAAAGAGGGCCAAGCCATTGGATGCTGGAACAAGGAGATGTAGCCCAGGAGGGGTCAACTCCTTCATCACTTGTTGTGTTGTGGTTATTTTTATGGTGTATTTGTTTGCTATTTCTACATATTTCAGAGTTAATTTCATGATTTATGTGTTTAATAATTTAACATAAAATCCCACAAAAAGTCATTTTTTAATGCTTGCAATTTACAAACCCTCAAGCACATTTTCATTAAGATATCATACAAATCAAGTTTGGTATGAGAGCTTTGGTTTTCTTTCCTGCTATGAGGATTTAATTGTTTTCAAGTGTTTATGACGCTTACAAGGTTGAAGCTCAAGAGAGGATAAGAAAAAATTGTGGTTGCAAGTCATCAAGTTAGGTCAAGGACAAGGAGAGCAAGTTTACCACAATCTCCATCACAAATTCTTCCTCAATTGCAGTTGAAGCTTAATCAAGTATGTCACATGAAGGAGAGCTTGAAAATATGTTAGAGGATGAAAAATCCTTCATGAAATCATTCTTTGATATGACAATAATGGTGAAAGTTCTCTATGAGGAGAGAAACACAACGATGCAAGGTGAGAGATCCAATATTACAAAGGGAGACAAGTCTCCAAAAGGTAATGGGAATGATGAAAAACCATTTTTGACACCACCATTCTCCTCACCACCATCTTCAACATCATCTTCTTCCACAACAAGCCCTTCGCAAACACCTCCAAAATCTCCAAAAAGTAATGGTAAAACTCCATTTTTGAAGCTTGACATTAAGTTTGATTTGCCTATGTATGATGGAGAGGTAGATGTTGAAATATTAAACAATTGGGTACATCATCTTGAACTGTATTTCAGGATACAAAGAATCAAGGATGATGACACCAAGATTCAACTTGCTTCACTAAGATAGGAAAGTGCAGCTCTTATTTGGTGGGAAGCAAAAACTCAAGAGGACATGAAGAAACATGGTAAGGTCTTGACCTCTTGGAATGATTTTGTTGCTGCCTTAAGGAGACAATTTTATCCATTAGCATACATGAAAATGGCTATAATGGACTAAAAAATTTTTAGGCAAGGTAAAGGACAAAGTGTGCAAATGTATAGTCAAGAGTTTAGGAGAAGAGCACTAATTTTGTGTGTAGATTTGACATATCAAGAAACTCTGTTAAAGTACATCGGAGGTTTGCATAGTTACCTAAGACATACTATTCTCATGTTTAATACTTCTTAGATGAAATATGTGTACATGCCACACATATAGAGGCAAGAGGGAAACATGTTTTAGAGGAGACAAGTGAGGATACCTACGAGTTTGAAGAGAAAGGAAAGGGTAAGTTCAAGGGTAAAGGTAAGAAGAATGCTTCCATAAATATGGAGAAAGAAAAACTCACATGCAAACACTGTTCCAAATATGGGCATGATGAAGGTTATTGCTGGAAACTTCATCCAGAGATGAGATCCAACAAGCTTAAAAACAAGGAGAAGTAGAAGACAACTGCAACAATAACACATGATTTAGGTTTTGATTCCGGAGATGAAACAAAGATCACCACAATGGGTATGAAAGGTAAGGAAATTGAAAGTAATAATTCTTCAAGTTGTTAAATTAGTACTCAAGATGATGAAACAAGAATTGAAATTTTCCATGTTAGAGTTATTTCAAAGCATACCAAGATTGACACCCTATTTGATAGTGGTTCACAAGAAAACCTTATTTCTGAAGACTTACTCAAGAAGTTGAATTTAGAAACCATTCCTCATCCAACACCTTATCCTTTAGATTGGATATGTAAGAATGAAAATATGCAGGTGACGAGTAAGTGCATAGTTAGATTTGCAATCAATACAAACTTTCTTGATGAAGTTGAGCTTGATGTTGTTCCACTTGATATTTCTGGTATTGTTTTGGGTAGCCCATATCTTTATATTAGGAGAGAAATATTTCATTTCCATGAGAATAAGTATTAATTGTTTAAGAATGGGATTGAGTACATTGTTAGAGCACATAGTAAGAAGACAAGTTTGTCTCTTATGCATGCTGGACAAATGAAGAGAATTGTGAATGTTAGTCAAAATTTTGCTTTGTTAATGTTCAAGCATGAAGATGTTGTGAATGAGGCCTTTCAAGGTGATGCATCAAATGAAACTTATGATTTCATTAACGTCTCTAGTGGTTGTGATAATTTTTTTTCAAAATTCTAACATGTTGCCTTCAAAAAGAGGTCAACAAGATGTGGTAAAATTGTAGAAGCATGCATAATTATTGAGAAGTGATGTGAACAAGATGTCAGTGCAAGAGAGTGAAAATATCAAAGAGAAAGCACCAAAGAAATTTGACAAAGAGGGAATTGGGTTCAAAAATTATAATTGTGGGTTTCACAATGTATTGTATTTGAAATGTGATGCTGCATGCCGATGGCGATGACATTTGGTCAAGAGTTGAGCCAAGCACAAGGCAAGACAAACTGAACATCATCATGTCGACAATGTTTGAGGTGAGAATAATTTCAAGTTGTTTAAGTTTCCTTCGATTGACGACCGAGGAGGGAACACATTTATTTATTCAAGGAAAATTTTTTGTTTTGCAAATTCTGGAAAATTGCAGCAAGATGGTATCTACAACAGCAAGACAGGGTCTCCAGAATAGAGGAAAAAGATCAGTTTTAATGAAAATCTCAAATTAGTGAAACTAGGAAAATTCTAGTGGATTGAGACTGTAAGGGTGAGGGGGTTGGACCCTCATCCAAATTTTTAGTAATGAAAGATATTTTGGGGTCCAAAAGCTTCCAGTGGGGAGGTGTGATCAGGTGCTCAAAAAAATGCTCAAAAATGAATGTTTTTGGAATGGTGTGGAACCTAAAATACTACGTTGATCTCTTTGTTCTGAATTCAACACAACTTGCTTCGTGGAAAATTGACACCATATGCTCCTGAAAATGTGTTCTGTTCATTTTCCCAAACTGGATTTTTTTTCAAAATTGACAGCTGCATGGGTATTTTGGGCCAGTGGCAAGCTACCACGTGGCCTCTTCTGGTTGGTCGAAAGTTAATTATTTTAGGCCAATCATGCCTTGCCACTTGTCCGAATTGAATTGGTTATGTGTGGGCGAATTTTCATTGGGTTTTTGATGGCCAATCACATGCTGTGTTAGGCGGATAAATCATTCTTGCGGACAAGAAGGATCTCCTAGTATCACAAGGATAGCTAGAAACAAACAGGACAATTTGTAAACTATTTTCTCTAGATTACATATGATTTAGAATTTTTTATGATGAAGAAAGGACCTACCTGTGATCTAATGCTAGTTGAATTATTCTTTCTCGTTGCTCCAAGAAGTCACCTCTTAAGATCTGAAAACAAAGACATAGAAGAGGAACAACAACACCTACAACATATACTAATTCAGAAATCACAAATCTATCTTAATGATCAAGGAATTTAAGAAATAATCTATTTAAGTAAATACATAAAAAACTTATTGAGAAAACAAGATCCAATTGTATTATCTTTAAATAAAAGAAGGAGTCTTACAACCGCGTACGCCTTGATATCATACAGGTCCTTCCGGGGGTCCGGAACAAGCATTTTCCTTTAGTCTGACAAACCCTTCCACTCTTCGAACCAGCCTAACTACGAGTATGTAATCATTCTCGCAGCTAGCAAAAGAGTATGTTTGTTCAACAATTCCCTTCTCTATCATAGCTACCAAGTACAAAGAAGGTACTAAGTGTATACAAAATGCATAGAGAAGTTTTACATATGTGAGCATGTACCCTTGAGACTGAACCAAAGCTTCAATTTATATGAGAAGGAAAGTGGTTACAGCTCCAAAATGGAAGGGATAGAGTCCCCTTATCAAGGTATTAAGTTCCAAAATCCAAGAAATAGGCTCCTTTAGTGAAGGAATGAATGTTCATGATAATGGAGGGAGTAAGGCTTTGACTAGATAACACATTCTAGAAGCTTCCAGCTGGGAGAATATTCGACCTGTTGGGATTCTAGAATTTACTTTCACCTTCATTTTACATTTTACAGGGGTCCACACTTTTAATGAATAAAACGTGCGGTCGGCTCCGCAGGTTTTGGAGCAAAAGAGTGCGGTGCTGCAGGTAAGACTAAGGAAAAGTACGGTACAATTATTTTTATGATTTTTACAAGCTTTTCTCCAAATTCAGAACTTGGTTTAGGAACTTTAGGAGCATTATTGAGGTATTGATGAACCCATATAGACATTAAAATGTCATGGTGACAAAATAATGTATAACAGATTGCCCCCTAAAGCACGGAATCTGAGATACTTCGAAGAGTGAAGTGCTTTATCATTCTAAGGATTGGCTTGTGGATGCCGGTTGGAACCTGTAAAAACATTCAATGCAAACATATATGTATATATATATCATTGCTGAGGTAGGAACTCCCATACTCAGAGAAAAAACTAACTAAATCAAATCTTAACTAAAATGTTTTGGTATAGAAATGATTCTAATATTATATCAATAGTAGACACAGTATGGATGCAACCATCTGTCATGAATAGTCTACTGCATAATGAATAATAAAATTCCTTGCAGCCTAAATGGTGGAAACTAGATCTAGGGTCTTGATTTATGCTACCCGAACTAGTACGATTCTATCCATGCAATTGATTGTGTCGAAGTCGAACATGGTAGAAACCACTTGATTACCAGTCAATGATGTGAACTGTTAACAAGTGTGAGAGAAACCACCAATAATGAAAATAGTTATGAAAGTACTCAGCACAATCCAGGAAGTGCGAATAAATGAATTGAAGTCGAACACTTCACGGAATCATTCGATCGAAGATCAATGATGCAATCTATCGTCGAAGGTGAGAAATCTACCATTAGGGCATGCAGATTTCAAGGTACGAAAGGATTCTAGATCAACTTCCTAGATGATATGCTGTCATCGATAGAAAGTGATCCATCGTAGGAAAGCCCACGTCACGAAGCCATTAGATCAAGTTTTGTAGAAATATTTTGCAAGGACTGACTCAGGGATGGTGAACGCGAATGGAGACACATGTTTGCAGATGAATGGTTTGTTTGAACTATCCTCTTGAACACATAACGACACTACATATGGTTTGGTGACAATTTACCTAAAGCTAATACACAGAAACTGGCTAAAGACTTTCAATGTGGTTTGATTAACTGATAGGCAAAGGATTTTCCCAACCCAGGTGGAAGTGTAACAAAAAGTGTCATGTTCAAGAGTGGTATACTAATTTTAAACAAAGTATGACAACTGGATCCATTTTCTCTCTTTTCCCCCACCATTTCTGGTAAGTACCTCTTTATTTTTGACAAGCTTGAGGAGGATAACATTTGCTTGTTATATAAGCTCATCCTTCGAATGAGTCCAACTTAGTTTAAAAATCGAACCCTAAGAAGGAGTGGTTCATTCCTGTTTGTAATTTACAGGTCCTTTACTGTTCAAATTTTAATGAGTCCAGTATAGGAGAAACTCGGTGTTTTTCAATTTTAGGGAGTCAGAAGAAAAAATTAAGGAAAATCTGTGGGTGTACTTTTTCGTAAATTTAGTCTCTCAAGCCCGAAAAAGGATAAAATAATACAGGAGAGAACTCTATTGACCATGATTAGTCAATGTATACCTTTTTCGTAAATATTCCATTTCAGTCTGGAAAAGGGGTAAACTTATACTGAAGGGACGACTGCTCATTTTCTTTAACGAGTTTGAATAGTCAAGTACTCGGAAATATTTTCATACTTAAAGAGTCTGAAAAGGGATTAAAAGAGAACTCAAGTTTTCTCTTTTTCATAATTTTTACCGAGTTCGAAAAAGAGATAAAAAGTGTACTCCTTTGTCAAAAATGATCATTTTACCAAAAAAATCCTGTATTCTGCACAAAAAACTCAAAAATTAAACATACCTGTTTATGATTAGTAAAAATAATTTAGAAAACAACTTTTTAAAGTGAAAAATAAACAAAATTATATTTCATTTATTCAAAAAATCTTATAAAAAGGATTTTTTCTAAATCATTTTTACCATTTGATTCTAGAGTGAAATTTGAAAGCTTTTGGTGAAAAACGTTCCAGAGGAGATTATGGAAAATTCGCCCATCGGAATAAAAAATCGTCAGCTTCAGGTAATCCACATCATCCTTGCCTTCATTTTTGTCCGTTCACTTTCTTAATTTAGAGCTTAAATTTATTTTTAAGGAGAAAAATATGTTCAAAAATTCGCTCACGGGGGTCCGCAGGAAATACATATGACACCTGCGGACCCCGACAATTTTTCAAAGAGAAAATTGTCGTGGTCCTGCACTTTATGCATAATACGCATGCAGATCCACGCACTGTTTTTGTGCAAAAAGTGCGGAGGCACCCTGAAGAAAATAAAATGATTGATTTTCTCCAAAATAAACCAAATTCCTTCACTCAAATTGTTCCTAATATTTTAATTTGTTCATTGCAAGATATCTACAATGCTTGAGTGGCGAGAACGTGAACATGGAGAGGTTGACGAGGCTGCCATGGTACATCCGCCCACATTACGCGTATTGAGGGAATGTGGTTTGTTTAAATTTTGGGCTATTCAGGGCATGAGGGCCCAATTAGATTTACTTACATGGTTAGTAAACAAATGGGATGTCCAAGAACAATGCTTCATAATTGGGGATCATCGGCTCGAAATTGAGCTAGAAGACATATATTTTTTCACTGGTTTATCAAAGAGAGGTGAACCAATTTCTTTGTTTGGGGCTAGGGCTGGTGGTCAATCTGTCACTAGCCTTCAACAAGAGTTTTGCAATGAGGAGGCAGATCCAAAAGATAAATAGAATGATATAAAAACAATCATCCGTATTGAACTTAAAGTGGTTGCATTTACTATAACCCGATTGTGTGGAGCGCAGCTCCGCACGTTGCTACTAGTCCCAGATGCAGACTGCTGTTGATTATTTCAGAGGCACCATTTTCAATTGGTGTGAGGCAGTATTGGCCAATGTAAAAGGCCAATTAACCAGGGAAAAGAATGCAAAGTTGAAAAACTTTGGGTATGGAGCTATTGTTGTCACATTTTCTCTAGAGAGAATTCCTTCACTTGCCCCACAACTTATCTTAGTTGATCATGGTAGAGTCAAGGAGCCTTGGATGGTCAGATGGGTTGCACTGATGGCCCGTCATAGTGAGGGTGGCGAGATTGTTTGTTTTACCCTAGATTATTTCCATTGGTTAGAGAATCAAATCTTCGACATAAAATATTTCCCATATGTCGAGATAGACTTTTGTGGCGATCGAGAGATGTCTCTTCCTCTAGGAACACAGTGGGATGACTCAGGTAAGAAACATTTTGACATGTTCTGATCTCTAATTTTTATTTGTTTTTGTTTAAATTGTCCAATACTGATCACAAAAATTTAAAATGCAGATGTTGGTCCATGCAAGCCAGCCATGCTCCGTCGCTTCAACATGAAGCAAAGAGAGCCCATCGCACCACCACAGGATCAGGAAGCTGAGATTCTAACTGACTTGGAACATAACCTAGAGCGGTTGAATTTGGATATCCTAGAGACTTCGATAGACGATGTCCCTCTCCGTCTTCAAAGACATGTTATTGGTGTTCCTAGTCAGTTCAGGAGATTCCTGAATGGAGTAGCATGAGCAGTCGTGTACTATCATGATCATCACCACGGATAGTGGATGATTGTGCAGACTATGACATTTTTTTTTTTTGTATCACTATTTTTGTCGATTATAAGGTATTTTAAACCTATAATCGAGGACAATGTAATATTTTTGAAAACATTACTCTATTATATGATATTTCTACTATTTCCAGCTATCTGTTCAACATGTTTATCGAATGTTGCTTTGAATTACTTCTTTTAAAGTTGAAAATGTCTGTTTATAACACTAGTAGCTAATGCATCAGCTAATGTGTTTA
Organism: Pinus albicaulis; assembly: GCA_034641835.2. Taxonomy (NCBI): domain Eukaryota; kingdom Viridiplantae; phylum Streptophyta; class Pinopsida; order Pinales; family Pinaceae; genus Pinus; species Pinus albicaulis. The sequence continues at coordinate 686,239,130 of CM076581.1, forward strand.
AATTTCTCGGAATGTGTTGAGATTCAATGTAATCAAACTCTCGTTCCAAGAGACGTACCTTCAAAAATAATCTCAATAATACTGGGTTTTTAATTGCGTATACTCGATTTAAGTGTAATATAATGAGTTCAGAATCTAACCTAACGATCAAATGTCGAATTCCAAATGAAATGGATTCAGATAATAAATCAATCACTGTGCTATATTCTGCAATATTATTTATTTTTTGACCGAGGCTTACCCCATGCGTAGATATTAAATCATCAGTGGGTGAATAAATAACCCAAGCTGCAGAAGAAATGTTCCGTGTACTATGAAAAGCACCATTAGCAAAACCAATATACGTTTGAAGGGATGTCGACATTTGAAATATCAAGAGTAATCCAGATAAGTAGGGATAAAAACAAACTTAAACTAGACACACTCTTCTAATCTAAGGCACACTAGCTACGAAAAGAGCTAATATAGAAATAAGATCTCCACCACACAATATTTAAGCATAATATCTCTTCAGATAAAGCCCATTTCAGGGTTTGTCTAAAGAGACCCCGTCATAATTAGTCAATTCATAGGCCCCTTTTGCAAGCACTCGCTTGACAATATAAGGACCGTGCCACATGGGTTTGAATTTCCCAGCTCCTAGCTTATCATTAGCTTGGTTGTATACCAATACTAGGTCACCCTCTGAAAAAACACGAGGTGTAACATTCCTATCATACTGAGCTTTATTTCGTTTTTTATGAGCCTCGGTAGCTAATGTAGTGGTGCGTCGAGTCTCATCTAGTTGAGCTAAGTGTAAAAATCATTTTTCCTCTTCAGAGGTAGCTGGTAATAATTCTATGGCTAATTTGAGTGACATTATTTCACATTCAATCGGTAACACAACTTATAAACCATAAACTAGCTGAAAATGAGTGAAACCTGTTGCAGTTTTCGCTAAGGTTCGATATGCCCAAAGTGCTGAGAAAAGAATAGTATGCCAATTCGATTTATGAATTCCAATTATCCTTTTAATCATAGTGGTTAAGAATTTATTTACAGCTTCAACTTGACCATTAGCCTGCGGGTAATATGGTGTAGAACTATCATGGCACAGGCCAAGGTAGTCGGAAATTTCGGTCATCATAATGTTTCGAAAATGGCACCCATGATTAGTAATGATAGCTTTGGGTACACCAAATTGAGCAATCACGTGATTGAAAACAAAAGTAGCTGCAGTTTTTCCATCTGCCAGTAGGAATCACCTCGGCCCATTTGGTAAAATAATCCACTGCAAGAATAATAAACCCATGCCCCCCGGCTGAGTGAGGGTTACATGTAATGAAGTCAATGCCCCATTTTTCAAAAGGACTGACAACAATGATTGGGTGAAGAGGAGCTGGGGCTGCACGCATCTTACGATCAAAGATCTGACAATTGTGGAATTTTCGGATGGCTAGAATGAAATCTTTAAATAACGAAGGCCAAAAATAACCAGCATGCAATATATTTTGGGCTACGACATACCCACACATATGACCGCCACATGCTCCAGAGTGACAATAATTTACGACCTTTTCAGCCTCTTCATGTGTTAAACATCGTCGAAATATAGAATCTGCACCATGACGATAAAGCGTGTCGCCAACAATATAGTATTGTTGAGACTGGTAACATATATTTTGTCGTTGTAAATGTGAGAGTTCAGGCTGAAAAGTTTGGGTTTGGAGATAAATGATGATATCTCCATACCATGGATCAATGGTACTGATAAGAAACAAAGATTCATCAGCGATTGGATGTTCTACCACAGTTTCTATCTCAGTATTTGGGAAGTCACACATTAGTTCAGTGAACACTAGTGATTTCTTTGATTTAGATTTTTCAAATTCTAAATCAAACTCTTGAAGGATGACGATCCATTTAGAGTATTTTCCCCCTAGTAATTGTTTGGTCAAAATATACATCATAGGTTTGCAATCAGAGATCACTGTTGTTTTTCATAACAAGATGTAATGACGAAATTGTTGGACAACTTGAACTGCTGCCAAGGCCAATTTCTCCACATGTGAGTATTTGATTTCAGTCGGATTTAAATTGCGACTGAGATAGTAAATCACATGTTCATTATGAAATTGATCTTCCTGAACTAATACCATTCCAATCATGGAATTAGAGGCTGCTAAGTATAAAAAGTAATCTAAGTTGTAATTGGGTGGATGCAATAATGGTGCATGGGTCAACACTTGTTTTAGAGCATCAAAAGATCTATCAACGATCTCGTCCCAAATGAAAAGAATATTCTATTTCAACAACCTGGTAAAACCTTTAGTTAACTCAACATAGTTAGGAATGAATCTACGCAGAAAGTTTGCTTTCCCTTGCAAACTTTGGAGTTGGCGAAGTGTAGAAGCAGGAGGTAAATTGATAATAGTCTCAACCTTCGAAGGATCAACACTAATGCCTTGTTTCGAGATGATAATTCCTAGTAATCAACCATATTGTACACAAAAAACACATTTGTGCGGATTCAGGCGAATCTTATAATACCTACATCTTAGAAAAATTGCTCGTAAGTGTGTTGGATGATTTTCTCTGTGTAAGGAATGAGAAGGTATATCATCGAGATAAGGTTGCACAATGTGTTTAATGTCATGGAAAGCATAGGACATAGCCCTTTGAAAAGTTGCCCCAGCATTCTTAAGTCCAAATGGTAATTTACAGTAAGCGAAAGTTCCCCAAGGACAAATGAATGTTGTTTTTGTTTGATAAAAAGGGAGTATATTTATTTGATTATAACTGGAAAAACCATCCATAAATGAAAACATTTCACTTCCGGCAGAATCGTCAATGATTTGATCGATATAAGGGTTGGATAATTGTCTTTGGGACAAGCTCTATTTATATCCCTATAATCGATACATACTCTAATTGTTCTTTGTTTTTTATTAATAGGAACATTATTAGATACCCAATCTGTTAAAGGGATTGGATAAATAAATCCCGTGCGAAGTAATTTTTCAAATTCAGCTTTGATTGCAGCAGCTTTTCATGGATGTATCTGACGTAATTTTTGTCTAATAGGTTTAGCATCTGGGTATGTTTTGATTTCATGAACAACAATTTTAGGATCGATTCTTGGCATTTCTTCATAATACTAGGAAAAAATGTCGTGGAATTCTTGAAATAGGGCTTTGTATATATCAATTTCATCTTTTGTACAAGAAGTGCCTATATGAATGTTTTCAAAAATTCCTGGTTTTACCGATATGTCAATAGGAATCGTGGAAGAAATATGCCCCAAATTCACTTCAGAGTTTGAATGTGTGCTTGATATTGGATTATGGGGTTCTTGGACATAATCAATAGTGAAAATTGATGAAAAATTATCTTCAAATTTATCAAGCTCAGGTTAAAATGATGATCTATGATGGAGATCATCCCAGGGTAGGTCATCTATGGACAAAAAATCACGAATGTTTTCGTCAGTATAAAAGACTTCTGGAAAAGTATCCAGAATTGATGTGTTAGCTAAGCTTGAAGATGAAAATGATTTTTCATTGACCACATTCATAGGGTCTGAATCAGTTGAAGGTAAATTGGAAAAAGACTGTATTGCTTGATATGCCAACTCAAATGGACTCAAAGGCATCGTGCCTTCAAACGAATCCAGTTATGACTCTAAAGGCACTATCCAAGTATCATCAAATGGAATAGTGCTTGATGTAATCATATTGATATTAGCTATAGTACGTGGTACGTTAGGTGGAGGCAAAGAAAAATTTCCCAACAGAGTGGAATCTTCAATTAAGCCTACTCCTACATCCTTATAAGGGATAGTTGTTTTTCCAACATGCTGAATGCTATCCCTAGAAGCTGGATCAGATGAATAATATGAGAGCTAATCGACTTTCACAATATTTCCTTGATGAGGAAACATGATGATTTGAAAGACGGAAGATACAACAATAGTCATAGCATAAGACCAGTTACGACCCAAGAGAAGGTTGTAATCTAGAGGGGCATCAACTACTTCCACATCTAGATTAACAGTTTTTCCTTCGACCTCTATAGGTAGATCCTGTAAAATAAAATAGGGATGGAATCCTCTTCCATAAAAAGCTTTGAGGATGGTCGGAGATCGATTAAGCATTGGAGAACCAAGTGATTTCCAACAACTCAATGATATTATACACATAAAGGTCCCCTCATCAGTCATAGTACGAAAGCAACGTGTGTTTTTGACTAACACTTGAATCTGGAAAGCCATTTGATGAGGTAGGCAAGGTGTAAAATTTTCTAGATCAAAGATCATAAGATTTTAATCCTGCAGATCTGCGGCTCCTAAAACTGACAATAGTAATTTCCTTTGTGTTGGACATGATTGTAGCACTTCCAAAGCTGACATTGCCGAAGGGGAAATTGCTAAATCTTCGACGATGTTGTAATTCTGAGCAGCTCTCGCATGTGGATTGAAAGCTGATTTATGAAGTACACCTTTAGGAGGCGGTTTGATTACTAAGTAAAGATTTGGTTTCTCGATGTGAAGTGGATCAGAAATTGAAGTAGATGCAGCTGGTGCAGAATTATAATTTTCTACTTCTTTACTTGTAACAGGATTTTTACTACCATAATCTTATGATCGAGTTGCAACCATCAAAATATCTGCTAAAGTATTAGAAGAAGATGCAACAATTTTACTATCTTGAATTGGAAAGGGATCCTCAAGACAGAAGGAGTGGGTGAACCTTTGACGAACTTAGAAACTTCATCCTTATGCGAACATTCCTTGGTGAAATGATCCTCATCACAGATAAGACAAGGATAACGAGGTTTCCGTTTGTCATCAGTTGAATCAGTTTTATCAATTTTTTCTTTAGGAGGTGAGGTCTGTTTATTCTTTTTCTTCCCCTTTTTCTTTTTTCGAGATTTTGACTTAGTAGATGAATATACAATGTGAATATCGACAGTAGTTTCCAAGGAATATTCTCCTTTTGGTGAATCAGGTAAAGTTATTACAAGATAAGTAATATTTGAAGATTTCTTCTTATTTTTAGTTGTAGTAACTAAACTGATTACACCATCAACGGCATGAGAGCCTGAAGGAGTTGTAGTTAACTAACCAGGTCATGGTAAATTGGGGATTTTCTCATACAAAGTTCCAGATTGGGTATATACCAAGTCTAGATATTGAGCTTGAGCAATAAATTGTTCTTTCGTAACAACTCTTGCTTTGGCTACATCTTCAATGATTTTTGGTAATAATGATTTAACAAACCATTCTGCCAATATTTGATCCGGGATAAAAACTTTTACCAAACGTCTTCTACGTCTCCATTCATGAATATGATCTGATATATAGGTAGACGTAGATTTTTTTAGTGAAGTTAATAATTCCGTGCCATTGTCATATCTGACGGGCAACTGAAAATGAGTTAAGAAGGAATTTGCTAGGGCATTGAAATTGTTAAACGAGCCTTGTGGTAGTTCAATATACCACTTAGCAGCTAATCCTATTAACATTCTCTGAAAAAGTCGAAGTCGAATAGAATCGTCAATTAATGAATTAGATGTGCACCAAAGGTGGTAAGTCATAACATGGTTGGAAGGATCCTCTCCTGTTTTTCCTGCAAATTTTGGGATATCACTGGGCAACTTATGAGGCATCGGTGGCCAATATGGATGATAATAGATAGGATGATTTGTAAGGTGAGATAAATCCGATAAATCTAAAGTTGCTATGAACGACAATCGACGGGTAGGGTCTTGTGGATAACCTTGTGAAACTAAACCAGTCCCAGGAGGAGGATATCTAGGATAACCTGGAATAGGATGTGCATTCGGAATCATATTACCCCCCAGATAAACAGGAATAACCGGACCATACTAAGGTTGAACATGTGTTTGATATGTATATCTAGGGTACGGTTGTTGTGGGTAGCCTGGAGTTTGTGAAACATGTCCATATTGATATGGCCCCTGATGAAGTTGATAAGTAAATTGAGGTTGACCCGTTATGACTATACTTGTACCAGATTGTCCTGCAGGTATCTGAACAGTAGTATGAATTGTCAGTCCAGACTGCAGAATATAAACCTGAGGAATCTGTATCGAAGTTTGAGGGGCAAAGGTAACATGAACTGTAGACACTGCAGGAATGGGTGTGATAGGTTGAACAGAAGTCTGAACAACTGTTTGTGGTGGAGTACAAGGTGAAATCAGACCAGGTTGCTGAATAAGACCAGATGCAGGTATTGGATTTGAAGGCTGGACTGGTTGTTGGGGTTGAGTATAACCAACATGTTGTCCTGCTTGATAATAAGGTACTTGCATATTTGGTTGTAAATTCTGTTGGACTTGGGATGGATCCCACACCATTCCAGGATATGAGGGTCCCATTGAAGGTTGTACATAAGACGACCCATAACTCGGTTGGACAGATGGATGATAATTAACTGGATAATTTCCACCTCCTTGTAACATTTATTGCTCTGTATAGAACTGGTGTGCTGAAGGAGGTTGCAATCCTTGAGCAGGATACTGCCATTGAGGTTGATATTGACCTTGAGGCATGTACTAACTCTGGGGTTGATATTGACCTTGAGGTATGTACTGTCCCTGGGGTTGATATTGACCTTGAGGTATGTACTGTCCTTGAGGTTGGTATTGACCTTGAGGTATGTACTGTCCTTGGGGTTGAGATTGAACTTGAGGTATGTAAAGTCCTTGGGGTTGATATTGGCCTTGAGGTATGTACGGTCCTTGGGGTTGATATTGACCTTGAGGTATGTACTGTCCTTGGGGTTTCCCCCAGGCTATATCTAGCTATTTTGAGGTTGCCCCCAGGATGTATACTACTACCTTGAGATGTGGGGTTTGAAATATTTCCAGACATCATATAAATTTTCTCATTGTTTGAAGTTCCAGTATTCGATTCATTCAAATCAGATGATGACATTGGTTTTCTTGGAAAAGGAGATGCTCCTGAGAATGTACCAGAGAGCGATTAGTAGTCTGTAGGAATAGACAAAACACCATAGAGGAATGTTTCTGGTGATTCAGAAAACATAGATGACTCACCTGACCTGTTTAACTGAGGTCTATGACCTATTGGTGTAGTGTAAAAAGGTATTCGGGGTGGTGAATATTGAAGACCTACATTTTGCAGAAAATCTGTCAATGAAGAATACCAAGCGTCTTGTCTAAAAGGACTGTAAAAAATTGATTCACGTTGTCTAAGTTCTAAATTTTCCTAAGTTGAAGGGAGAGGGACTTCTTCTTCTGTATCAGTGATTTCCTCAATACTAATAAGACCAGGAGGAAGAATTTATGTAATTCGATTCTTTACTCTGGTTGAATCAGTATAATCAATGAATTCTAAAGTAGGTTTCGATGTAGTAGGTTCAGTTTCTGGTTCAGAAATTTTAGGTTCTTCAGGAGATAATTCACTTGTTGTAGAAGCAACTTCGGTTAATTCGGAAATGGAAACCGTTTGTGGAGGATGTTTTTCTACTTGCGATTGATCTACTTCGAAATCAATATGAGGGATAATAGATGATTATCCTTGTTTTGTTAATCCAGTTCTACTGATAACATTTGGTATCATAGATTTAAGTCCTTCTAGCTGGCTAGGTGTGTACTTAGGGGGTTTCCCCTAAGTTCTGCGTGATCGTCTCGGTAATTTAGCCACGATTAAAATTTTTAACACACACAATCAAAGAAAATTTCAATAAAAATGCCTAAAGTCGCTAAGAAACAAACAAATGTTCACATGCCTATAGAATCTAGGAGATCAAACCACACACAAAAAGTAGATTCCCGCACAAAAAACACTAGTTGGTGATGAAATCCAACATCATAGTATTTTAATGTAGAAATGGAGGTTGGAACAGTTACCCTAACAACCTTCTTAATTAAACAAAACGGTGCAAGTTTCTTTACTGAACACATCTCGAGTGAAGATAACCCTCCAGAGAGTCCAAGTGAGTCTAGCCGACATCTGTTCTAGGTACAGTAAGATCTTCCCTCCACTATCACCTTGGGAAAGAATCCTAGAGTTTATGGCCACTAAGGTCACCAACAGGAAAAAATATACCTGGGGGAGCAGTCTACGATCTAATACACACGCAAGGGCAGAGTAACAAAGCTCAATCCCTTTGAAGGCTCCTTGAAATAATCCAAGGTTTACCGACAAGTGACCCCAGGCTCCTCGACAATGGTCAATCCGAGGTTTACCGTTGTTAATACGTGTATATTTGTTATCGTTCCCAATGAGGAAGGATTGATTACCCCACTGGTTCGGATATGATCTCGTGCTTGACTCCTTTAAGAGGAGCTTCCTAGAGCATACATACTACTATTGGAATTTCCCTACCGCAAGATCGACTACTTGTTTGTTTTTACTTTCTTGGAGAGTTAACTAAAACCTATTCCAAGACACTAGCCTAAGATAAATTGGTGGAAAGAGCCCTAGAAAAATAAAAATTGCTAGGCTGATTTTAATTAAGCGTTAATTTTAATTGGCTGTTTCTTAGGACAATGGGTATGAAAGTGAAACTTCAATGGTGTATAATGACCTGACTCCAAAAAACACTAAAATGCATCTATATGAGAAAAAAATTGTTCCTTTTCAATGAAATCGATCTAAAAGAAAGAGTTGAGGAATGCAATTGATTTAAAACTTCAATCCTTCATTTTAAAACAAGAATATATGAAAATAAAATTTTTCTATCAGAACTCAATGATTAATTGCTTAAAAAGAAATCCCTTTTATCGTTCAAGTCTGAAACTACAAATAAAACAATTTCCAAAAGAAAAGTATGATTACTTAAAACAAAATTCAAAACTAAAAACATAATTTTGAACTTTAAAACTAGATCTAAATTTTAAGACTAAAAACTCTAAATTTTTTGAGGATGTTTTGCTCAGTTTGTAATCTAGCCAAGAAATTCTTTGCTTATCCTAGCAAGGAATCAAAATCATCCAATGGTGGTTTTGAAGTGAGATTCAAGGCTTATGGAACTAAAAGTCTCTTAAGATTTGCAAATAAAAAATAAATCTATTTTTTTTTAAAAGCAAGTTCTACCATAAAGTCAAAGTCTCAGTAAGAAAACAATGAAATACCAGTGATCTAAGGTATCTAAATTTCCTGATCTTAGAGAAACTCAAAGAGAAAACAAAAATCACTTGTAAAATGAAAATATTTAGAAAATCACTTAAAACTTAGAAATGATAGAAGAAACTTTCACAAGAGGCTTTTGACAGTGAATACAAGTCTAGGTAATCACAGAGAATCTTGTAAGCTAGTACCAGAAAACATAATTTTTTGTTTTTCAAAAATTTTCTCAAGGTCCGCAGGTTGCAGGGTACAAAGGTGCGGTGCCGCACTGTTCACACAAAGAAACTGCGGAGGTGACTGCACTGTTTTGAAAGAAAAAGTGCAGAGACCATAAAACTTAAAGAAAAATAAAAAATTCTAAATCTAATTTTCATGGATTCTAAGGCTAATTTACCCAAACTAGTACAAACTAATCAAAATCAGAAAAAATGGTTTCAAAAGTCAAACTAAAAGAAAACTAAGTTTAAAACAAAATTTCCCCAGTGGAGTCGCCATTTTGTGAGGCGGATAAATTGTTCTTGCAGACAAGAAGGATCTCCCTAGTATCACAAGGATAGCTAGAAACAAACATGACAATTTGTAAACTGTTTTCTCTAGATTACATATGATTTAGAATTTTTTATGATGAAGAAAGGGCCTACCTGTGATCCAATGATAGTTGAATTCTTCTTTCCCGTTGCTCCAAGAAGTCACCTCTTAAGATCTGTAAACAAAGATATAGAAGAGGATCAGCAGCACCTGCAACATATACTAATTCAGAAATCACAAATCTATCTTAATGATCAAGGAATTTAAGAAATAAGCTATTTAAGTAAATACATAAACAACTTTTTGAGAAAACAGGATCCAATTGTATTATCTTTAAATGAAAAAAGGAGTCTTACAATCGCGTTCGCCTTAATGTCATACAGGTCCTTTCGAGGGGCCGGAATAAGCGTTTTCCTTTAGTTTGACAAGCCCTTCCACTCTTTGAACCAGCGTAACTACGAGTATGTAATCGTTCTCGCAGCTAGCAAAAGAGTATGTTTCTTCAGCAATTCCCTTCTCTATCGTAGCTACCAAGTACTAAGTGTATACAAAATGCATAGAGAAGTTTTACATATGTGAGCATGTACCCTTGAGACTGAACCAAAGCTTCAATTTATAGGAGATGGAAAGTGGTTACAACTCCAAAATGGAAGGGATAGAGTCCCCTTATCAAGGGATTAAGTTCCAAAATCCAAGAAATAGGATCCTTTAGTGAAGGAATGAATGTTCATGATAATGGAGGGAGTAAGGCTTCCACTGGATAACGCATTCTAGAAGCTTCCAACTGGGAGAATATTTGACCATCTGGGCTTCTAGAATTTACTTTCGCCTTAATTTTACCTTTTACAAGGGTCCGCACTTTTAATGAAGAAAACGTGCGGTCGGCTCCGCAGTTTTTGGAGCAAAAGAGTATGGTGCCGTAGGTAAGACTAAGGAAAAGTGCGGTAGAAGTATTTTTATGATTTTAACAAGATTTTCTCCAAATTTAGAACTTGGTTTAGGAACTTTAGGAGCATTATATAGGTATTGATGAACCCATATAGACATTAAAATTTCATGGTGACAAAATAATGTATAACATGCTGCCACATGGCCCAACTGGAGGCTGCCACATGGCAATGCGTGGCCACCAAAATGATGTTTAGTGAAAAATTGAACCTCATGAGAATTGATGCCGAGACCTCCCACATAGTAGTTCCAAGCCTTACCAACTGTTTACCACAATCCTTATTAAAACATACGTTACAAACCTTATATAAAGGTTATGTTGGCAGAGTTCAAGGGTAAGGGGCCAGGGATAAGCCCCGACCCCCGGCCCCACCCCTCCCCACCCCCCCCCATATGTTATTGCATACGACCATAGCGGCAGAAATGGGGGCGCGGAGGTTAGGCCGCTGCCTAAACTGTCACCTTAACTGCCCATCTGACTGATCACCCACTAATCGCCGAAGGTTACATTAACTGCCCGAATTTTATTATTATTATTATTTTTTTATTTAACCATATTATAATGGTTTTTAATTCAGATTTTGGGTGGAATTGTGCAAATTAATGATCCGATAAATTCACTCGAAATTCTGGAAATTTGCTGCTCGGTTAGCCGAAAATAGGGCGAAATTGTAGGATCGATCCATATTTTGGGGAGTTTATGGTGTGGTTAGCAACAAAACTAGGGATGCTCATAAATTCTTCAGTTTTTGACCAATTTCAGATCAGAAAGAGGCTAGACATAAAATTTTGGGTCTTCTGAAGCTGATGGAACAAGTTTTGAAGCCAGTTGAGCACTACAAATGTATGTAATCACCATTTTGAGCATAATAAAAGGGGGTCAAGCCATTTGAAGCTGGACCAAGGAGACGCAGCCCAGGAGGGGTGAACTCCTTCATCACTTGTCTGCTGTTTCTGCATATTTCAAAGTTAATTTCATGCTTTACGTGTTTAATAATTTAACATAAAAGCCCAGAAAAACTCAGTTTTTAACACTTGCAATTTACAAACCCTCAAGCACATTTTCATTAATATCTCATATAGCTCATGAGCCTTTTGGGAGAAAGGGTCACTTTGAGCCAAGGAGACAAGGAAGTAGTGCCATGTGTGCTTGCTTTGAATCATATGTATACGTCGCAGAGGAAGTGATGCGAATACTCACTACTCTTTGTTGTGAAGTTCATTCTATAGTACTATCCTTTATGGTTCAAGTCAGGTCTATCTATCCCTATATATGATCTATCTGGGGTTCTGCCCCATAAAAATAAAAAAAAAATGGCTCAGAACAAAATGAGTTACTTCGTACTTTCGAATGACTTCGCTCTATAAACATATGTATGTAAGAGCTATAGAAAACTATATAAACATACACTCCTAACAGAGTAAGGATAAACAATAGGTTAGTCCGCACCTTCCTAAGCCAGTTAATTCACTCTGAGTCATGTCCTTTCTTGAGTTAGTTCACTAAGGATGCCATAGTTCTCTCAGTAAGGATGTCATTAATTTGATAATTGGCTATTGAGTTAGTTCGAAAAGGTGGGTTGATTAATCCACATCCATATATCAGTGGTGAGATGGAGAGCATTGGGTTGGGCTTGGGTAGGTGGGTTGGCCCTACCTCTATTATGGCAGAACACCCTACCTCTATTTTGGTGGGGAAGAGCATTAAAGGGTGTGGGATGGTCTCTCCTCTCCCTTTGGTTGAGCAACTAAAGTTCCTCTTCAACTATCTTACCCATCTACAATTTGTATATTGTTATTGATCAGTATTTTTCACCTGTTGATGATGACTAGTTTTTAAAAGCCAAGTTTTCTAGCAGTTGATCTCCAATTTGTCAAATTTGCCAGCTAGAAAACACCCATAAACATTTTTTCCCTCCTACCTTTTGAAATCAGCCCATGATGAGATAAAGCCTAATTGTCAAGCCCTATCTATTCTCAGTCATACAAACTTGTCCATCAGCTCCAAAGAGAATACTCCAAATATGTCCAAAAAGTCTCCCCTAAGTTAAGTAGTGGCGCTTTAGGTGATCCTCCCTTGGAAAACTATCCTAAAGCCAAAATAACCTATGTATAATATCAACCAGTCATAGATAACCTTCCTATTCTAAAAATAAAGCTTGATACACCCTTAAGTCGCGCCACTAACAAACCTTGATGTCTCAGTAATGCATATGCCACAGGTCAAACTGATATTTAGGTGGATTTCCAGTGTTTCAATGTCTTTTTCAAGAGCAGAAGTGTACCAGTGTTCTAGAAGACATTATTAAACTTAAAATGAGAAGACAACTGCTTCTCATGCGGTTTTGAGCCTGGAATGCAAGTACTGGACAGAGAGGTATTTCAATGAGCTCCTGCAAACACAGTCAAAAGGTTAGTGACTTATGACTAGCAAGTATTACTCTGCAGATACTGGTCAAGTTGCTTCTGATGTCTAAATATGCATAAAGGTATTTTAACAACAGGATTACATATCTCAGAGAATTTCCCCTCATGGCATATTGTCAATTTGTCACTTCTATTTACTTAACTGTGAATAGGCACTACAAAGAAAGATGACATAGTTTAACAAAGAGATGAAATAACATGACTGTGTGAAACCTCCTCCAAACATGAGCAGAGGGTTGGTGACTGTGAAAACCTCCTCCAAGTATGAGCAGATGGTTAGGTCATTGGTTAAGACCTCCTTCATTTAATAAGCAGAGGGTCAGGAACAGAGGTATGGCCTCATTTAAAGGCACAAGGCTAACAATGATGCAAACTTCCTAAAAAATTGTTTAACACCTTGTCTCCAATAGATGAAAACCACTAACACAGCAGTGGTGTTTCAAAGATTGATTATGTGGTTTCACTGATTGAAAGGCAGACTTTAAGTGCAGTGGGAAACAATTGAAGGCTTATGAATAGAAACTGGTGTTAAAAAGATGACAAGCAGTAGTACTATAAGAATCAAAGAGGTTTGGCGTTACTTCTATCAAAGATCTCCTTCAAATGAAATCTAAATCTAAAGTGAAAAAAGCTTGGACAGGCTCATCAATGTGAAGGAAAGGATATGACACCATGATTCAAACTCAAGACAATATTCAAAGAATCAAGCCATGTCACTATCCCAGTCAAAGATCTTTATGGACATGTGAAAAAAGCCTTGCTGTTGCATATGATTGCATTGTAGGTATCTAAAGGCCTTTTTACTTGATAAATAGATATAGGTAAAGCCATGGGTGAATGCAAGTAAGGTTTTTCATCCACAGTCAAAGGAAAAATATCCAAGGGCACCTTGCAGTTTTGATCAACTTCACAATGGGCATAATCATCATCAAACACCAATAGAGTCCAGATTGTCAAAGTAAGTTTAGATTTGTGAATCATCTCTTTCCAGGATATGGCAAAGGATGCATCAAAAGTCTTGGATTTGACTCTTAAGCAACGCTCCTTTAAAGATTAGAAATAGGAAAACAGTGAAAAGGGTATTGCCTTGATGAGAAAACACTGAGAGAGTTTTTGGCTTTCAAGATGGTTTCTTCACTTTGAAAAGGGTCATATCTATGAAGATCTTCAAAAGTATCATCCACAACACTTTTAGGAGTCCTGGTCAACTATTGGCTTTTGTGATGTTTTAAAGATAATAAAATGACAAAAGTAATGATTCATGTTTTGATGAAACAAACATGCCTTTCAAAATAGTTAAACCCTCCAAAGCGTAATATAAAAGCATTTAAAGTGTCTCTTTCAAATATTAAGGTGAAGAGACCGTTGCTAAGTCTCATTAGCAAAATTTTAAAACACAAACAATCGCTCTCCTAGCTATTCACTGGAGAAAGCCTGGTTTTCGGGCAAAAATTTCAAGTTTGAAGGCTTAAAGCCTGCGTAGTGCGCCTGGAAAAGTGCGCGGCGTGCTTGTGAGCACACTTGCACAGGGTTTCAACGGCTGCGCGGCGCGCCTGTAGCGCCAGTCACCAACTTCCCGAAGGCCGACCCGACACCCCTCCACTGCGCGGCGTTTTTTCCTGTGAACATGCCGCTCACCCTAAACACCTTCAAAAAATCTTTTGAGAGTTGCTCAACCAATCAAAAAGGGCCATTAAGCGTTTTTAAGGTATTTTTCTCACTCCGTGACAAATTTTGAGTTTAAGAAGTGATGTGCTCTTTCTGTGTTTCCAAGAGACAAATAGTGTTATAAGGTGGGGTGTTTTGGTCAAAAATCAAAGGTTCTTGTTGACTGTGAGTGTCAAATATCCACACTGTGATAGGCTATGGTGTGTTTAATCAGTTTTGGATAGCCCTAAGTGCCTTCAAACACGGTGATAACCCACAGTTGCTACAAAGAGCAGACTTTGCCAAAAATTCAGAGGATAAAAACAGTGACTGAGAAAGGAGGTGTGTTAGACCAAAGTTGAAAGCTCTTCTAGGGTTATTAAAAAGCCAAAACTAGCCCACAGCTGCTAGACAGATGAACAAAGGTGCAGAGACCACAAAACATTTTTAGGTGATCATCTATACAGTGGCCAAAAGATGAAGGCTTGGTAAATATAGAAACTTCCTGTTTATGTTATGAGACAACAAACTCTATACAACATCCATACATTAGGGGAATTTTGAGGTCTAAAATGGGCCTCCTAAGGAAATTATAAAATAATAGTGGAAAGAATCAAATAAGATTTGATGACATCATCAAATTTTAGAGGGAAAAATGAAAAAACTACTTTTTCAACTCATATTTTCAACTTATCTCCCAAAGTTTTTACTCAAATTTCGAGCGGGAGCACTCGTTGGATGCGAAATTTAATTTCTCATCCAAGGAGTACCCATGTTGCATACTTTTGATGGGTTATACTACATGAAAAATAAGAAATACATGAAAAACGTGATTGTAATCACATTTTTTTTATGTATTTCTCATTTTTCATGTAGCAAGGTTCATCGAAAGTATGCAACATGGGTACTCCTTGGATGAGGAATTAAATTTCGCATCCAATGAGTACTCCCACTCGAAATTTGAGTAAAAATTTTGGGAGATAAGTTGAAAATACGAGTTGAAAAAGTAGTTTTATTATTTTATTATTTTTTAATATTTTTACCCTTTTATTTAAAAAATGGTAAAACATCCCCCATGGTTGACATCATCATCTTGAATCCTATTGGTTGTTATAAAGTTTATTTTTTTTGTACATTTTTCTTAGGAGGCCCATTTTAGACCTCAAAATTCCCCTAATGGTTCCAAAAACAGAGTCTGTGAAGGTCTTTTCAAATTCGCTGAGAGAGTTTTGTCTACCTTTGTAAAATAAATAGTGAATAGAAAAAAGGGTACTGATTGAAGAGAAAGCGTTCTTATCAAAACAAAGGTTCCTTCTTCACCAATAACTACAAACATATCTTTTCAAATTTATTTGCCCAAGCACAGTGATAAGATTGAGTTTGTTTCATTTAACAAATACTTGTTGTTTGGCATAAAAGAGGAAAAATAGTGATTTATAAGGAGGACAGGGTGTGTGCTTGAGAAGCCATTTCAAGGACCATTTGAGACAAATTTTTTGTGTTAGTCAACAAAGAGTGTTCAAAACAAAATGCCTCCTAGGCAAGATAGTAGAAGTGGCCTTCACAAGAGGTTTGAACCTATTTCAACTAAAGAGGTAAATGCTCATCCATCAGTCCTGTTTAACTTTCATGAGGTTGGATGTCTAGATTTTTGTCAAAGGGTGTAGGGGGTGAAAATCTATTCCCCTTTGACACATATTTGTGCTTTGAGATTTCAAGGGAAACACTTTCAGCTAGCAGGCTTGGATTTCAAGTTCTCTCCTAGGTCCATTTCCAAGGCCACTAAAATCCCTTATGTCGGAGAGAAGTGATTTAAACAAAACCACCTAGACTCAGAACAATACAACCTTTTTTGAAGCCTGAGCATAGAGATACATGTCCATCCATATTTCCCTTCTCATATCTGTTGAATAGTTATGCCCCCCTCATGAAGATAATCATGAAATACTTCACTTGTGAGGGAAGGTTCTCCAGGGTCTATGCTTACCATGTCCGGTTGCTCATGCATTTCACAAGAGCCAAATTATTAAATCTCTCTTTCTTCCTCCATAGAAGTATTGAAAAAATGGCCTCCACTGTTCAGAAAAAACCTCCTTCTTAGCAGTCAGCTTGCCTTTTCCGTCACTCCCTCATCAAGGTTATCATTCTTCATCAGCTTGAGAAGAAGGAAATCTCTTGGGATACTTTCATTGCACATCCATATTTCGCCACTGTTCCTTCATTCCATACATCTCCTTCTCCTTCCAATCACCATCCTTCACCTTCTTCAAGCAAGCCCATTCCCAAGAAGCTCAAATTTCCCATTGAACAAGAAGAAGAGCATGATGAACAACAGCATGATGAAGAGGAAGAGCAGCATGATGAAGAGGAGAAAAAGCATGATGAAGAAGGGCATCAAGATAAGGAACAACATGATGAAGAGGAGGAACAACATGATGAAGAAGAGCATGATGATGAGCAGCAAAACGAAGATGAACAACAACAGCATAATGATGAACATCAACAACATGATGATGAACAACAGTATGATGAAGCAGGGCAGCAAGGGGAAGAAGGGCATCAAAGTGAAGAGCATCACAGTGATAATATGCAACAAAGTGATAAGGAGCAGTGCCATGAACAAACTCAAAACAATGAGGAGGGAAATGATGAAGAAATTGAGCATTTTGATGAAGTTATTGGTAGCCCTCACAGCAGCAAAAAGGATGAGGATGAAGCCCAAAACATTGTAGAGACAGAGCCTCAAAGTCCTAAAGACAACAAAAGCAAAATTAAAGAGGGTAGCCCTTAAAAAGAAATGCAATCCATGAAGAAACTCAAGACAGTGGCAAGAATAATGAGGAAAGTAACAAGGGGAAAGAGCCAATAGAGCATTTGCTAGCTGCCTCTCCTAGGCAAGGGGCCATGCTTTCTTCTCCAAAAGTGGCCAAGCCCCGAACATAAAGAAAAAGGGTGCCTAAAGCTGTAACTCCAAATGTTACTAGGGCCCTCTGAAGCAAGGGGAAATTGACCAAGAAGCCCATTGTCGAATTTCCCAAGAGGAGGAAGACCAAGAGAGCCACCCAAAGCAAGGAAGAGGAGAAAGAAGAAAGCAGCCATGAAAAGGAGAGGGACTTCGACATAATTCAAATCCAAAGTGATGAAAGCGACAATGAGGCCTGAATTTTAGAGACTCTCTTGATCAATAGAGAAAGCCAAATTGATGCTTTGAGGGCAGATCTAGAGAGGGATAGAAACTTCAATCACTTTTTGCAAATTCAAAATAAACAGATGAGTGTCCACATGGCGGTATATGAAACATGGGCCATAAAATACAAAAAAGAGGCCTCCAAGGCGCAAGTTAGATTGGAAGAACTCATGGGTGAGTTCAATGATAGCGAAGATGAAGATCAGCCCCGGAGAAAGAGGCCAAGAACCATGGGACTCAAAAGAGCCCTTGAGAAACAAAAGGAGGAAGAAGCTGCCCTTCTCCAATCTTTTCCTCTCTCTACTTTGTTCGCCCAAGAGATAGAGAACAATCGAGAAGCATGGCTTGAGAGGGTAAATGATCACTTGGAAAAGAAGTTGGAGAAGGCCAATAGAGATTTGGACCTTCAACGGAAGATGACCGGGCACTATAAGAAGCTCAATCAGTTTGCTCAGTGGAAATTGAAGGGCCACATAGGAAAAACTCAAGTAAGCACAAAGGAGGCGCCCGACACCAAAAAAGAAGAAAGACACCTTAGAGCTCCAAATTTTGGCCTCAGCTTCACAACATTTTTCTGAAAACCCTTGAGGGACATGCTCGCCAAAACTGGGCAAAATTCAACAGGTTTTGGTTTTTTGTCATTTTTGGGTTTTTGGCTAAAACTCATAGGCACCGCCATTTCTGTTTGGGGCATCCTAAAAGGATGAAAATGGTATCATTGGATGCCATAATTTTAGGGGCATATAATCAGCAATTTTCAGATCAATTGAAGATGATTTTCTCCCCCAAAATGGCGGAAAACACTCACTTTTTCCACACTCTGCCCCGTTTATCAGCAAGGTCTATTTTTTGGGTTTTTACACATAGGTCATTTTTTTATGGACTTATAGTGGTTAGTTTGGAGAAAACTAAGAATTTTCAGAAAATATACATTCAGATCTTTCCAACGAGCCATCACAGGCCTCGTTTTGACATCGGGAAGGCCTCCAAAAGTTGCCGGCAAGTCAAAGGACTTTCTGCTGATATATTTCTTAAGTATTTTTGTAAAAAATGAACCTTTCTAAAGTGACTTTTCCTCATGTGCGTTTAGCTATTTTTGGGCATGATTAGTTATGAAAAGTCAATATATTTTCCTTTTTTAACATTTTTGAGATATTTTATTAGATATTTTGTGCCTTGGGCTTTGCAAAGCCTCAAGGACAAAATCAGATATTTTGGATAGACCAATGAGATTGTAAGTTGAACTAAGAGGTTTTCCTCACTTTGGCCTATATATTCCAAAGGCTTTCATTGTAAATAAGGCTGAACTTGATGAATAGAAGCAATATATGGTTATAAAATCTTGGAAGAAACACTTGTCTCATGCATTGGATAGTTTCTTGAATGTTTTTGGATGATGAAGGAGGTCTGTTGTTGGATTCCTTGACTTGGTAAAATGGTATAGTGTCCCTCTCTGTTTTGCTTCTTAGTTTTCATTCATATTTCCATGTTCTTTCTTGCTATAAGACAATAGAGAATAGATTTGAGACATGCCCTTGGAGGCACCTCAAATTTCCTGTTTCTTTATAGCTTCTATGTTTTCTTCTTTCTTAGTCATATCAAAGAATCCTTGATTGCTCTTTGATAACTGAAGAATATTGTTTGCTTGTTTCATTTATGGTTTTATGCATGCTAAGTATGATTCACGGTATGCCCTGCTTACTCATGGCTAGTCATAGCTCCACCTTTGAAACCTTTCTTTGATTGATTAGATTGTCATTTGTTGAACCAAGGAGGTCTTGTACTGATCTTTCCCTTTGCCTAAAACTATGCAATCTTGCTTCAAAGTTCCCAATAGATTTAAATACTATGCTTAGGTGTTTCCTCATAGTGATTTGAGTTGTTTGTTTGTCTTAAATGTATTTCCCCAAAGTCTGATAGCCATTTCCTAAAGTTAGAGAGTCATATATCTCTATGCATGGCTTGAATGTTTATTTCTATGCATTGATCAGTTTGTAGTTACATTTCTCATGATTAATGGTTAGCCCTACCATGGTTATGTCAGATATTAAACTATTTATGTTTGAAATCCTTTGTTCTTCACAAATTTAATGTCCATCCCACTCCATTTTACCCAATTAAGATCCATTTTACCTTGAATCAAATCGGCCCTTCAACAACCTTGTATCACCATCTGAAAGCTTTCTTGACCTTTTCGACCCCATAGCCCAGTTGATCCGACATCTTTTTACCTATCTTAGTCTTTGACCAGTTCATCCCTCACAAACCTAAAAACCAAAACCAAAAACCTACTTCATAACTAGCCTAAAATCAAGAACACAATAAGAAAACACACAAACATCCCTTACATAAATAGAGAGTCCTCTCTGAGTCTAGGAAGGCTAGGTCCTTGGGCTCCAAAGACCGGTTTGATGTTACACTGTCATTTGGCTTGCCAATCAGCCAAATCACGGGACCCTAACATATATGATACCCTCACATGATTCAGTCAATAATGGTCACTCTAAGCTTCTTCTAGTTAGTTGAAAAGAAATTATTGATGAGGAAATTGAGCCTATAAATCTATATAATAAAGGAAAGTGGAATATAGGTAAGTGGAATCACCTCCCCTTTCAGTTCCAATAAATTAATCTATTCCTAATCTTAGTTTCCAGCCCGAGTCACAGTTCCCTGTCCCAGTTGAATTAATCTATCCCATGATCCCAATAATTATGGTTTCCCAAGACTTATAAAGGATTTAATTCCTATCAATTGATCCCAAGACTTATGGTTGAGTTTACCAAGATCTAAGCCAAGTTTCCCAAGCCTAGTTTATGAGTTTATACAGGAGATATCAATCCTTCGAGTACGGTGCCTCGTACGTCGAAAAGTTATGGAGTATGGGAATGTATGTAGAATTTAGAGGAAATGGATACCCCAAGATAGATTCATACACATGGAGTGGGTTCCTTCTAGATATATCTACCTATGTTTGTACCAATCCCCTTCGACCAAACACCAAATTTCGCTAGCTTGACACACCAGTGTGAATGAAAAAGGAACGTTTCTTATGCAGGAACCTAAGCATGGGTAGAAATAAGGACTAGACAACCAAAGGAAACTACGCAGGTTTCACTTGACCATTAATTTAATATGGTACAGGGGATCTAAATACCCTTGAAATATTATCCCCACTGACTTTACGCGGGTTCAACTAGATTTCAAATACATTATGCCTTTCCCCCCTTTCACTTTCATAGGGATGGCATATATTTCTTCCCATAGAATAAAATAAAAACTATCTTTGGCCTATTCAATGAAGATCATGCCATTTGGAAAGACAGAATGAATGCCGTAATAAAACACTATAATGATAACTCAAGGGCCATCCCACTGGTTTATTCCCAATTATGACCCTAGGGATTTCATCCACATACAAGCTATCCATTTATGGAGGATTGAAATTTTCAGGCCAGGTCCGCAGAAACAACTACGATCAGGCCTGGGCCTACCTAACACCTACCAAGAACCTATCTGCAACTGAACTAGACATGGATCCAATAGCCTCTCCTTCCTGTATGTCTGACCTTGGCTGGGGAAATATTGACTTTACATTGTATATGGTAATTCGGGGAAAGATAGGAATGAGAGGAGAAGAAATAAATCTATACGTCCAGAAAGACAGAAGGGAGCAGTCCCTTGGCTACAGGATTTTTAATAAAGGCTAAAGGTTTGGTGAAAGGGTGGGGGATAAAGAATCAAATGAAAAAGGGGAGGCATGGAATGAATCATATCCATAATAATTTTTATGAAGACTAGTGTCGTTCAAATATGAAACTAAATGTATAGGGTTAGGATAATATCCATAAGAAGTGCTCTTCATTATCTTTCCTTTGCATATTCAACAGAAGGTTCAGTTGCTTGATAATAGCCATCCATTAAAATACTATGGAAGAGTCCCAATTAATGGAAGTTGTTGTACAAATCAATTGGTTGTGGTGGGATCCTTTGAGGAAGAAATGCCTTAGGAACTTTATTATCATTTTTTTAGTGAAACTACCGAATGCATAATTACATATATAATATATGAAGTATCTGCCTCCCTCTCTAACCGGAAAGAACAAGTATTTCCCTTTGGTCGAGTCATTGTAAAGAAATATCATGCTATCTAGAAGAATATGGATCCATAGGATATTCGATATTGATTAGGCCCACCTCAGTTGGGTAACGACCAAATCAAGGGGTGGGAAAAAGGATCTCCCCTCCCTTATGGATAAAGCATATACTGAAGGTGAAGGAAAGCCTCACCTGATACTATTCGGAACCAGAGAGATCTATTACTGAGGCACTCGCATGCACTTAAAATGCACCTCAGAGGCAAGAGAAAGAAGAAAAATATAACTACTATAAAGGCAAAGTTATATCCATTGATTCAATAAGTTGCGTTGTATTGCTTCTCGACCCATTGATTTAATGGGGTTCAACGTAAATGCTGGTTAAGCTATCATTTCCTCTCTACACTGCCGCTTTAGTCGCTCACTTGTTCTCCACTTTTTTATCAACTGTTCCCACACCCTACCCCTAGTTGGCAGACAAGAGGCCACTAATTTTGTCAGAAAGATAGACCGGGCCAGAAATACAAAAAAAGCAGGAAATACAAGAGACCATGCCAGAAGGAAAAAAGACATAGCCAAAGTGGCACGGTAAATAATAGACCCGGAAAGTCAAAACAATTCTATTTGACCCGCTCCCATCGCATCATATAATAATATGAAATATTGGGAGGGGGAAAAGGATAAAGGGAAAATGAATTAATTTTTGCATGGCGTAAGTGACTCATCTATTACTATTTCTATTATTTTATTGGCTTGGATCCGACCCCTCAATCAGGTAAGTGATAACCCTTCACAGAGTCGGCGAAGAATAAGACGAAGACCAATAGAAGTACAATGATGAATCGATCTATGATATTTATTCCTATTTATTAAGAGGGTGAATTATGAGGAGGAAGGATATTTGATTCAACTAAATACTCACTCATTTTCATTCCCTCTCCCATGAATTGATGATCAAAGAAATTCCTATCGATCTAATTCTATTGCAAGGGAACATTTCAATTTATGGATAGATAACCCTTCGATTCCCTATCCGTGGTCTAGTCGTGGAAAGAGAAGTATTGTGGGTTATTTCTCCTATCTGTTGAAGAGTAAGATAGAAGGGATATGAAGTATAAAGATCTATGGATGGATAATAAATAAGGGGGTCTCCCTTCTCCGAGAGAAGATTGATTACCACTTCAACATCACTCATTCAAGCCAGAATTTTCACACGCCTACCTCCCTACAGTACTGAGAAGGAAGGCATGCATCCTTGTATCTCGCTATTATTTGCATGCACGTGTTTTACTCTCCTTCCTCTTGACCAATAATTTGAGACTCTTTCTATACCTATGACTTATGAATATGTATGAACGATGGAATATCCCTATATATCGGTACATACAGACGAGGGGGGATAAAGATCCAACTAACAATGAGATTAATCCATCAATGGATGGGATTGATGGAATGTTATAGAGAGTGATTACCACTCCCTAAGAGGTTCCCTATTATATTACCTACATAAAGGTTTTTGAAGTATATCATGATAGCATTTCATCGAAATGGAGCGGGGCCGACTGGAAAAGTGTGGCACGCACGTCGACATTGGCGTACTTGTTCCCAAGGTGATTGTTTCCCCACCCACATAGATGGTATGATCATGCTAAGGAGGGAGTGAGTGGGTCATCCTTCGATAAATATGTTAGAACTCTCTTTAGATTAAATTCCACTACATTGTATTGTGACAATAATAGTGCAATACAAGCATAACCCAGTCACACAGTAAGATGAAGCATGTTGAGATTCATGCGCACTACCTCAGAAAGTGGATATAGTATAAAGTGGTTTATATTATTATCCTTGCCGCCCTGGCGGGATTACGCATTAGTTTTTGCATTGAACACTCAATAGTTTGCTCAACCAAATGAAATTTTTGCAATTTCACAATGTTTAACATTATATATATATTTATATATATATAATTTTTATTTTTATTTTTTTATAAACATATATTTGTATTCTTAATGGCTATGAATTTATAAATATTATTTCAAAGTGCATTGAAATATCATACCAACACCTGGCATCTTAATAGGCAATATTTGGTATGTACGTCTAATAGGGGGTATCACCTTTTCAAACACATGTTACAAAGTTAAATATCATTATATTTGTCACCCAAAAATTACTATTGTCATCTATCATGAGAATTATAAGCCTTAAGATCTAACAAGCCTGCAGGATTAAATGAAAATTTTGATATATCTCTCTATTATGGTTTAATCATCCTCAAATGATATATTACCATATTCGAAATTTTAATTAATATTTCATATCAAGAAATATAATATATGGTATAAGATGTGATGAAAGCCACATGAAGATTTGGGAAAACATTTTTTTATTAAATGCATGATTTACTTATTGATATTAGAAATTAGAGTGGGTCAAATAATGTTTACAATTGTCGAGGATTTCTTGGACTAATTTTATGATCAAATAACAAATTAAAATAAAATAAAATCAAACCTCTTTTGATTAATTTGAACTATCCCAAAAAAACTTTCATATAAATAAATAAATAAATAAATAAATAAATAAATAAATAAATATATATATATATATATATATATATATATATATATATATATATAGCAATTTCATTTCTATAATAATAATAATTCCAATATATTTATCTGTATTGACAAAGTAATGCTACCAAGCCTTGCTTGCTAAGGGGGGAGGAATGATCCAGGTGGATATTGGTGGCCACCCGCCTATTCCACTTGGACCCCCACCATTGTTTCTTTTAGTTTTTCAGTTTCCTTAATTGTACCACAATTTACTATTTTTGGAAGTTTTTTCGGGTCCTGAACTTCCGAAGCCGTTTTGAGGCCTTAAACGACATTTTTTGGGAAAATCACCTTCAAGAAAATTTGGGTCTTTAATTAAAAATTTACTAGTTGTAGATGTAGTCCTCAGATAGATATTTATAATGAGGTATCATGTGCGTCAAACGGATATCATGTGCCAAAGTTACGACCTTGGGAAATTGATGTACCAATTTACCCCAACGGGGCCCATAGTTTGGCATTTCATCTCCTAGGGTTATGATTTTGGATGTTTAGGGTTTTCCATTGTTTCTAAATAATAAATAGGCCTTCGAGTCTCATTGTAACATAGTTTAGAGGCCTGTAGCTATCACATCTCTTCTCAGATATAAGCTACCAACGCCCTAACTAGTTTATTTCCATTATGTCTGTAAGCATATTTCAGTTATGTGATATTAATGAATAGAGTCTTATTTCTGCTGCATATTTGCGTTTATGTTTATTTCAGTATTTTATTGCATTCCTGCATAAGTCCGGATCAATGGTATTAGAGCGGTCTGTTCTTTAGCGATCCTTCTTTGCATGTCCCCAACAAGGTCGGGGTATAAGGAGTTAGGGCCCGATTTGGTTGAACCTTTGTAAGATCAACCTCTCAAACCCCGACAACCGTTCATGCAGGATGAAAAGAAAGACAAGGGAGCAGGAGATCCTATCAAAATATGGCTCAAAGAGGCCCTCTAAAAACAAAGGAATGTGATGATGGATAAATTTTCCCAGCTTCTTCAACGACTGCCACTCGACGAAGCATCTGCATCCAGCAACCACTCTGGAGGCGCAAACTCCTTTTAAGGTACAAGTAAAATTTTACATTCCCATATTTAAGGGCCAAATAAATGTAGACGTTGTAGATATATGGTTGAATCTATTAGAAGGGTTTTTCAGTTCATGGCTTTTTCAACTGGGAAAATATTAATTTTTCACTCCTCAAAGCCACCCCCCACGTCAAGGATTGGTGGGAAACCTACTGTGAGAAAAAGGACGAGAGGGGACCCTCTCTGTTTTTTTCCACAACCACTTGGAATTATTTCTGAGATGCCATCAATGAACAATATTATCCCATGGGGAGCTATGAGGACAAGTACATACAATGGAATATGTTGTAGCAACAAAGGGATCAAGATGTGCATGAGCCGATGAATCTGTTCCATGCCCTGTGCAAAAAATTATGTATCAAAGATTCAGAGAAACATTTGGTGTTGAAGTAATCCAGTTGTTTGCACATATACATTCAGGAGGAACTAGAGTTCCTTAACATCTCCTCGCTTGTTGCAACATACTGGTATGCTACCAAGATTGAGCAGAAGTTCAAACAAAAGAAACGAGACTATGGATTTGCGAATCATAAGCAAGGGAAAGGTGCCCCCAAACTACAAAAACAAAGGAAAAATACAAGGCGGGGCGACCCAAGATAACCTGCCAAAGCCGCAAGAAAAGAAAAACAGTACGAAGCCAAAGAAGGACATGGGAAAGTGGTATGAGTTCCATAAGAGCTCCACTCACAAAAAAAGTGAGTGTCGGGCCAAGAAGTCATTGGTGGTCAAGATGAAGGCTTCTGAATCAGATGCATGATCCGACTTTGAATCAGAACCTAGTAAGGGGAGTGAAAAAGGGAAGAAAATTATCGATGTGGAGCCCAACGCCACCATTTCCACCATGAAGATCCAGAAGGAGGAGCCATAAGATCCAGAGGAGGAGGATCGCCTCTTCCATTCCCAGATGTGGGTAAAGGTTTCCATGTTGTAGTTCATTTTTGACAGTGGGAGCCAAAAGAACCTCATTTCAGAAAATTTCATTGAGAGGCTGGCTTGCTAAACA
Source organism: Pinus albicaulis (assembly GCA_034641835.2). Classification (NCBI taxonomy): domain Eukaryota; kingdom Viridiplantae; phylum Streptophyta; class Pinopsida; order Pinales; family Pinaceae; genus Pinus; species Pinus albicaulis. The sequence goes on from CM076581.1 coordinate 686,265,749, forward strand.
CAAAAAACCCACAACAGTACACCATCAGGTGGCTTCACCAAGGACGAGATCTCCGCGTCATCTAGTAGTGCTGCCTTCCCTATAAAATCAAGACCTTCACAAATGAGGTATTATGTGACAGTGCCCCTCTTGATGTTTGTGATGTATTATTAGGGAAACCATAGTTGTGGAAGTGACATGCTGTGCATGAGTCCCGACCTCGAGTTTTTATTTTTACTTTGGGAAATAAGTTGTACAAGATACCAAAGGTAGCACCTCCTGTCGCCATCTCTTTGGTTACTGCAAAAAAATGTAGTAAGCTCATTTCCAAAATTAGGAAATTTTTTTTCCTGATGATCCACCCTCAGGGCAAGAAGAAGACTGTGGCCACGACCTCCAGGCAGGGATCATCCGCACGATAATAACAAATGGACATGGTTTCAGAGGAGTACGAGGACATCTTAACCTCAACGACAGGGGTGCCTCTGTACTGTCAGGTCAAGCACCCCATCGATCTGACCCAAGGTGCACCACTGCCCAATGGACCAATCTATTTCCACCTTGTTTGGGAGAATGATGAAATCAAGAGGAAAATTTAAGAGCTGCTGCAAAAAGGTCACATCTGGCCGAGTTAATTTCCATGTGGGAGCCCGATCGTATTGGTGCATAAGAGGGATGGGCCTTGGAGACTCTGTATTGACTGTCGAGCGCTGAACAAGATCACTGTCCAGAATAGGTACTCGATTCCAAAAATTGATGACCTTATAGACCAACTCAAGGGGGGAAAATATTTCATCAAGATCGACTTGAAGTATGGGTATCACCAGGTACCAATCGAGCCCTCCGATGTGTGGAAGGCTGCCTTCAAATCCAAGGAGGGCATGTTCGAATCACTGGTCATGCCTTTTAGGTTGAAGAATGCTCCTACAACTTTCAAGAGGCTGATGGATGACATATTGTGTCCATTCACCAACTCATTTGTAGTAGTGTACTTGGATGACATCCTAATATTTAGAAAGACTTGGGAAGATCACCTCCACCACATCTGAAAGGTACTCCAAACACTGCGGCAACACAAATGGTGTGCCAATTTGGAGAAGTGCACTTTTGGCATGACCCAGGTTCAATATCTAGGATACATTATTTATAAGCGAGGGGTGCATGTGGATCTAGCCAAGGTCCAAGTCAGTCAGGATTGGCCAGCCCCAACCACTCTAACAAAGCTCCATAACTTTCTAGTCTTGCTAATTTCTACCACATGTTCGTGTTGGGATTATTTCATATCACTTTTAATTTGAGTCAAGTCTCCAAGGGAGGAGCGAAAGAAAAATTATTTTGGTCTTAATCTCAACATAAGGTGTTCGTAGAGTTGAAACATCACCTCTTCTCTGCCATTGTGCTCACATTACCAGACTTGCAACAACCATTTGATATTGAGATAGATGCCTCTAACTATTCTATTGGGGCAGTTCTTACTCAACAGGGGAATCCAATGGCATATCACAATGAGACATTGTCTGACACAGTCCAAAAGTATCCCACTTATGAGAAAGAGATGTATTCCATTATGCAGGTTTGCCTACAATGAAAGCATTGAATTTTGGGGAAGGGAATGGTCATCCACACAAACCCCTGGCCCCTACAGTTCATACAAACACAAGGGAAGTTGCAGAAAGATCGCCATCTAAAGTGGTCCACATATACGCAACAGTTTCATTTGAATATCAAGTACAAGAAGGGAAACACCAATAGTCTTGCAGACTGTCTCAGCCGACCATTGATCGTGGTGCTAAATACTGTGCTCAACTCTTGTGGGCACAAGACTTCTAATTGAATGCTTCTCCATAAGAGCGATCTAGAAATCATACACACATACAAGACGCTCTTGGAGGGTAACCAGGTTCCAAATTTTCACCTCCAGGATGCACTGCTATGTCACCTGGGACACCTTCGTGTTTCTTCAGGCGAGCGTGCCAAGATAACTTGGGAAGCACACTACAGTCGGATCGTTGGGAATTTTGGGGTCGAGAAATCAGTGGCAATTCTATAGAAGTATTTCTATTGGCTGAACCTTTGACAAGATGATGGGAAGTACATAAAATCCTGCACTGCCCGCACATTGCCAAACTAAACATTAAGAAGCAAGGCCTATATACTCCACTGCCTACCCCTATTTTACCTTGGGAATACATCTCCATGGATTACATGTCGGGGCTTCCTTCTACTAAGCATGGAAATGACTGTGTTTTCATTGTCGTCGAAAAATTCTCGAAGATGGCATGCAAGAATAATATCACAGGATAAGCCACAGATAAAATCTTCTTTGAACTAGTGTGGGTACTGTTATCACTCTCAAATTTTCAATTTTTTTTGATAGGGTCATCATAAGCTTCACCTTGTCTCATTAGGTCAGATCATTCATTTGATGAGAAATTCACTTAATCATGTTTATTATAGGTCATAAACACTTCATTAGTCTTGTCATTAGCGTCATATCCATAATAATCCATCTTGGGTTCACTTGCATAGTCATAAAATTTTAAAAAAGATCCACTTGTATAGTTTTTCACAGTTTCGTAGCGAATACAGTGCAAAATAGGCAGATTTCACTACGAAACTAGCTGACAATTTCGTAGCGAATCTGATGATTTCTCTGTTTTTTGACTTTTTGAGTAGTAAACTTCAAGGGCCATTTCTGGGAAAAAAGAGAAGAATTATAAGAAACTAAGAGAGGTTATTTTCAAGTACAGATCAAATAACATTAACCTCTTTCACTTTTCTCAAAGGTTCTACAACTTGGGAGATTCAGAGATGTCTTTCGGCTCTATTTTCAGAATGTGTTTTTTTCCTGTTTGATACATGTTTTTCAAATGCAGTTCCCAGATACTTGGAGATGTTTTTAAAAAAAAAAGAGAGATTTTAATTCAGAAAAAACTGACCTAAAAAAATCTCTTTCCGTTTTGCAACCACTATCAAGGATATGGAGATAGGAGCTCATATTTGAACCCTATTTGTTCAGAAAAAACAAAGTCATTTTATTGGTAAATAAACTTGCTAAAGGTGAAAAAGATGCTTTTTGAAGAGGGTAGGAGGCATTTTGAACCACGTTTTCTTGATCATCCTTCATCATATCAATTTTTAGACCTACTAGTGAAATTTTGAAGAAAAAGGAGAATTTTGAATTTTTTACACTTTAGGTGTTTCCGTAGTGTGTCCCAGGCTTGAAGCCCAGTTTTCACTACAAAATTTCTGAAGATGAATTTTTGAAAAAAAATTGGTGCATAAGGTCAGATGATCACATTTGGAGGTAAAATATGGTCCGGAAGATATTTTCATACAGGTTTGGCAAAAGTGTTTAAAACAGAGGCGCTATGAAAAGTTGCTACGAAATGAGCGCTACGAAATTTCTGTACATGAATGTTTTAGCAGTCAACTTCAAGTTTTATTTATGACCAAATGAAAAAGGATTTGGAAATATGAAATATTTTTTTCTTCAACATAGGCCCATATACAAAAACCTCTCTCCGTTTTTGCAAATACATCAGGGTTTGGAAATTATACACTCATATTTGAAGCCCATTTTTCATATTTTTCACTTACCAGATTTGTGAAAAAATTGTAAAATTCGACTTGGAGGAGGTCCAGCTTAGCATCCACATCGCATAATGACACATCAACACTCTAGTACACTCAAAAAATTAGTTTTTTGTAGTTTATAAGGGTTATTAAATTTATTTGTTGAACTATTAATGAAAGAAGAGTCCTTTTTGTATTCAAACTTTGCAAAACAGAAATATCCCTAGGAAGTCTCCAAGTGATGGAATCATGTTTGAAATAGGTCTATGAGGTGGGAATTCGAGGTGATCAAGGTGGAAAATCATTTGTATGAGTCCTCACTCTATAAATGAGAGAGTTTTAGAGTTAGAAAGGGTTGGGAGATGGTTACTTGACACTGCCATTGTTGTAATATTTTGATATCAGTAATATATAGTTGCAACAACCTATTTCAAAGTTGAGATTCTTCTCTGTATTCTTATGTATGTTTTTTCTATTAGTATTTTACTTTATGTCTAGTATTCTAGATGTATAATCACTTGGAATTCATGATTACATTCTCCAAATTCCTGTATACTCCGAGTTTACTGTAAATGTCAAGATTTATTAGTTTGCTTATGTATAATCACTTGGAATTCATGGTGACATGCTCCAACTTCCTCTATGCATATAAATTGATTTTTTTTCCTTCGTGTGTGGTTTTATAAGAATAAAATTGCCTCAGCTTCCATGAGATAATTTGACTTGTAACTTAGTTTTCATATTGACTCCATAAGCCCAATGGTAGTTATTGGTTTACATCTTTCACCTACAAAAAAACAACAACATTCAATCCAATTCAGAGTTAGCCATCCACTTTCAAGTTATTGATTGAATATCCTTTATCCTTTTGAGAGAGCCCTCTCAGACTGGAAAGGATAATTTCCAGTTACAAGTTCGTTTGAAATAGTTACTCTAAGTTGACCATTGAAGTAGCACAATATGAACCAATTTGGTGATAACATTTTGGTGCCGTTGCCGGGGAACAAAGTTGTAAATTTTCCCTGGGAAGAACGACAAAGTTTCAGTTCTAAGGTCTGAGTGCAGCAGAAAATTAGACACATATTGGCTATATTTCTGCTCTAGCGACTCCACACATCAAATAATGAATTGGAAGGTGAATCCATTGCTTGAAGATCAGTATCTTGATGAAATTCCTAGATGAGTTCCATTGAAATAATAAATGCTAGGTATGCCCTGATGAATCAGTCTCACATCCCTGGTTTTCCAAATCCTATGCCAAAATTCGATTGGTTAACGGATATTCCCATATTTAAAAATGAAAAAAAATACAATGCTGCTCTTCACTTGGTTATATTCCATATGCATGTACGTAGACTTAAGGTTTAGTTCCCTGAGGATTGTATCATGAAGATGTTTATGGTAAATTTAGAGGGAAAAGCATGGTCTTGGTATGAAAGTCTTCCAAATGGTTAATTATATTCTCTTGCTAATTTCCATGTTGGATTTTATGAGATGTATAAAGAATGTCATTCTTCCTTATTGCTAGTCAAAGACTACTGTAAACATTGTGTGAGTTTTATTGAATATTTGGAGAATTGTTATGAAGATGATGAGTTCATGGATGAGGAAATTTTAGAGGGCCTTCATGACAATCCATTTCGTCACCAAGAAGAAAGGGCAGTCTATCCCTTGGATGAAAATGAAACCCAACAAGAGTTTATTTATGAAAATCATGTTACATCCTCTGAGTTTGATGAACATTTGCAGCAAACTTGTCAGTCTTTTGATCATCGGAATATGAGAATCATTTCCAACAGCAAGAGGAAATACTAGAAGATAATTGCTATAATCCTCAGGTAAAAGAAGAAATTTATTCTTCATGATTCCTTGCCAAAGCTTACAAAAAATGAAGTAATTTTTGAAAAGTAAATTTTAGACAATCAGTGAGTATGCTTTTTGAATCATATGAAGAATTACCTCTAGAAATTCCTGTGGTACATGCTGAGGCAGTTACTTTTGAAAGTGTCTAAGAATACTCCAAGTTTTTCTTTCTCTCAAATGAAAATAATGATCAATAGATTTTTCATTTTTTTTTGAATATGGTCACAAGAGTCATAAAAAAAATCTGAACAAGGAACACCATCAAAGGATCATATTTACTCACATTTTCTTGTTGATCAACAAGAATTATTCGTGCATACTCTCAAATATCCTTTCACATCTCTGTTGGAATCTTATGTAATATCCCAAAAGAGACTGCTCAGCAAAACAGGCCCGAAAAATGCATTTTTCCAGGAATGGATGCTATAGGATTTGAAACCAAGACCTGGATCCCTTATATCAGTGCATCTAAGACTAAAATCCAAGAGGAGGCTCAAAACAAATCCCTCTAGGTGGGTTAAAAATATCTCCCACACCTATTTGTCTTCAGAAAATGCCGGTGAAGGGATTGCAAACAATGAATGAACAAGAGCTGGAATAACAACGTTATTTTACAACCATGAACTCATGAAGATCTGAATAGACAAAAAATGTTGTTATATCAGTAAAGAGAGTACAATTCCTTGAGGAAAAATCCACTCAAGCAAGGCAATGCAAGCCTCATCAATACATGTACAAGGAAATGAAGAACACTGCGATATATGTATAAACCTAGGCTGTGACTGCGCAGTTTATAGAAGGCACTGCTACATAAATAATATCAATATAAATATATGGAAATTTATGGCTCAAATAAAGTGGGGGAGAAAGGATCTAACCCCTGAAAGCAAAATAATACATGAATCCTTAGGAGCATTGGATGAAATATACAAAATGGAAAAAATGACGGAGTTGCTGGGTAGCAGCTGCAACTCAAAACTGGAACTGAAATAGAGAAGGATGAATATGATGAATAATCTGAAGTAGACCTCCTCCAAGGGATTCTCCAAGTGAAGGCTGATCTTATCACTGGAAATATCACCCTCCAATAAACAATGCAAAACCCCACAACAAATACTCAATGAAAATAACGCAGTTACTGAAGCAAACTACTCTATATGGGCAAGGGAATGAGTTGGCCCAATGCCAAGATCTGCAATAAGCTCAAATGGCTTCCAAAATGATCTCCCAAAGGAAAGAGAGAGTCATCCTCTGAAAAACAAGCGATGGAAGAGGTGTTGTGATCCCTCACTGCAACACCCTCCAACACAACATTACTCTGCTGCAGAAATAATGCTACCCTGGAGGAGGATGCTTGGCCTCAAGCCTAGATGTGAGGAAAATCTGTACAAATCCTTCAAGAGGATTCTCAAGAAAGGAGAAGGATTCCTATATAGGAAATCCTTGTGTTAAGCATCACAGCAACTCAGCTAAACAACCGGGACTGCAAATAGTCTAAGTAGACAAGAAATCAATAATCATATGCATGAGAAACAATGGCTGCCTTGCCCTCCTTTTAAACACATGAGAGCTCCTTCTCCATGGGTCCCACACTTTAGGGTTTCCTCCTTAAAGGAATCTTCCCTCCTCTTTCTTTTCATTGTCCCATAAGATGCTTTCCACCTCATACCTCTGCGCTGTTTGACTTGGTCAAACTTGACCTAGCCTCTTTGAAAATGTCTCCTTTCACACATGAGGGTGTGAAATCTAGTTCCAAGGCTGATCCCCTTTCATACTAGAGGGATTTTATCCATGTTTTTATTATGAATGGGCATCCTCACCCAATTATTCAACTCATAAGTGAAATTAGAAAAACTTTAATATTCCAATTTATTGAAGGAAAAATTTGGAATATTACATCTTATATAGAAATGAATTTCAATATTATTTTCAGTTATGTAGACAAATTCAGATGGTGGAACAAGTTTTCATTTCTCAGGAATGGTTTTTTTAGTAGAGAAGTGGAATTCCAGTTCCCATCCATTACTCAACTTCTTGTTTGGCTTCATTGGAAGTGTGAGATCACTTGATTCAACTTTTATGCTGAGCAAGTAGAGTAGGATCATTTGTATATAAATAAGCTTGAGGATCAAGAATTTTCAGTTTTAGTTTTAAACTTCAACATGTCTACTTTCAGTTCTTTAGCAGCTATTGGTTTTTTCAGTGCCGAGGTTACAGGTCAGAGCAGGTTGCAAATTTTCATTTTGAAGATGGGAGCAACCTAATGGAGGTGGCACTGGAACTACTAGTTATTTGTTATATCGCAAGGGCACAACATCCCCAGTGGAGCCACTATTATCACTCTCAATTTTTCAATTTTTTTTGATAGGGTCATCATAAGCTTCACCTTGTCTCATTAGGTTAGATTATTCATTTGATGAGAAATTCACTTAATCATGTTTATTATAGGTCATAGACACTTCATTAGTCTTGTAATTAGAGTCATATCCATAATAATCCACCTTGGGTTCACTTGCATAGTCATAAAATTTAAAAAAATAGCCACTTTTCTAGTTTTTCACAGTTTCGTAGCGAATACAGTGCAAAATAGGCAGATTTCGCTACGAAACTACCTAACAATTTCGTAGCAAATCTGAGGATTTCTCTGTTTTTTGAATTTTTGAGTAGTCAACTTCAACAGAAGTTTTTTGGAAAAAAGAGAATAATTCTAAGAAAATGAGAGAGGTTATTTTCATGCACAAATCATATAACATTAACCTCTTTCACTTTTATCAAAGGTGCTACAAATTGGGAGGTTCAAAGATGTATTTCGACTCTATTTTCATAATGCGCTTTTTCTTGTTTGATACATGTTTTTCAAATGCAGTTCCCGGACACCTGGAGATGTTTTTCAAAAACCCAAGAGGCGTTTATATTCAGAAAGAACTGACCTACAAAAAACTCCTTCAGTTTTTCAACAGATATCAAGAATATTGATATACGAGCTCATATTTGAACCCTATTTGTTTAGAAAAAACAAAGTCATTTTATTGGTAAATAAACTTGCTAAAGGTGAAAAAGATGTTTTTGGAAGAGGGTAAGAGGCATTTTGAACCAATTTTTCTTTATCGTACTTCATCATATATATTTTGAGACCCACTGGTGAAATTTTGAAGAAAAATGATAATTTTGAATTTTTTACATTTTAGGTGTTTCCGCAGCGTGTCCGAGGCTTGAAGCCCAGTTTTCCCTGCAAAATTTCTGAAGATGAATTTTTGACAAAAAAGTGGTGCATTCAAGGTAAAATGATCACATTTGGAGGTCAAATATTTCCAGGAAGATATTTTCATACAGGTTTGGCAAAAGTGTTTGAAACACAGGCGCTACGAAATTTCTGTACATGATTGTTTTTGCAGTCAAATTCAAGTTTGATTTCTCACCAAATAAAAAAGTATTTTGGAAATATGAAAGAGGTTTTACTGAATAATAGGCCCATCTAAAAAAACCTCTCTCCGTTTATTCAAATACATCATTTTTTGGAAATTATACACTCATATTTGAAGCCTATTTTTCATAATTTTCACTAACTAGATTTGTGAAAAAATTGTAAAATTCGACTTGGAAGAGGTCCAACTTAGCATCCACGTGGAATAATGACACATAAGAACTATATTACACTAAAAAAATTAGTTGGTTTCAGTTGATAAGGGTTATTAAATTGGTTTGTTGAACTATTAATGAAAGAAGAGTCCTTTTTGTATTCAAACTCTGCAAAATAGAAATATCCCTAGGAAGTCTCCAAGTGATGGAATCATGTTTGAAATAGGTCTTTGAGGTGGGAATTCGAGGTCATCAAGGTGGAAAATAATTTTTATGAGTCCTTACTCTATAAATGAGAGAGTTTTAGAGCTAGAAAGGGTTGGGAGATGGTTACTTAACACTACCACTATTGTAATATTTTGATATCAGTAATATATAGTTGCATCAGCCTATTTCAGACCTGAGATTCTTCTATGTATTCTTATGTATGTTTTTTCTATTAGTATTTTACTTTATCTCTAGTATTATAGTTCTATAATCACTTGGAATTCATGATTACATGCTCCAACTTCCTATATACTCCTAGTGTGCTGTAAATGTCAATATTTATTAGTTTGCTTATGTATAATCACTTGGAATTTATGGTGACATGCTCCAACTTCCTTTATGCATATAGCTTGCTATTCTGTCCTTTATGTGTGGTTTTATAAGAATACAATTGCCTCAGCTTCCATGAGATAAGTTGACTTGTGACTTAGTTTTCATATTGACTACATAAGCCCAATGGTAGTTATGGTTTACATATTTCACCTACACAAAAACAACAACATTCAATCCAATTCAGGGTTATCCATCTAATTTCAATTTATTCATTGAATATCCTTTATCCTTTTGAGAGATCCCTCTCAGAATGGAAATTCTAATTTCCAGTTACAAGTTGGTTTGAAATAGTTACTCCAAGTTGACCATTGAAGTAGCCCAACAAGAAACCAATCTGGTGATAAACGGTACACTTTGGGATCCCACAGTATATCATCTCAGATCGGGACAACAAGCTCCTCAGTACATTTTAGTCTAGCCTTTGGTCAATGCTAGATACCAAGCTCACAAATTCCATAACTCTCCATCCCCAAACTGATGGCCATACAGAAGTCATCAACAGGATGATCATACACATTATGTGCATGTACAACTCAAAACATCCATGCACATGGGATGAGAGCCTCCCTTATGTACAAAACAGCTATAACCGGGCTCTCCACAACTCAACCAACAATAACCCCTTTCAGGTGGGATTGGGATTCCAACCACTATGTCCCATTGACATAACCATGCCATTTGCAGCTACTCAGGCCGATTCAGCTCATGTCCAGTCTGTAGCTAAAAGGGTGAAAAACTTCATTGAGAACATTCAACACATCCTCCAACAAGTTCATGACATATTGGATATATACAATGCTAAGTACAAGCAGCGACATGATCAACATCGGGTGCCACACAACTTCCAGGTGGGCGAGAAAGTGTGGCTACATTTGCAGAAGGAGCGTGTCACTGGACCCCACTGCAAGCTTCACCCACTCTGATATGGGTCATCCACCATCACCAAGGCTGTAGGGGACAATGCCTTTGAGTTGATTATTTCACATTTCCTTGTTTTCACCCAATTTTTAATGTGGACCGCCTTCAACCCTACTTTCCACCTCTACTAGACACATCTGATATGACATAACAACTCACACCAACATAGTTAAACTAGAATGCATGGAATAAGCCAGAACTGATCGAATCATGGACACATAGATCAAGAACACCTACCATCAGATGATCGATCTATATTGAGTTGTCAAAGCAAGCCAATTCGTTCACCAGGGCAAGTGGCTGACCAGGAACCAAGTTCTGTAGAATTTTCCTCATCTCATGGAGGAACTCAATACAATGGGGACCATTACTTCCCAAGGGGGGAGGAATGATCCAAGTGGATATTGGTGGCAACCTGCCTATTCCACTTGGACCCCCACCATTGTTTCTTTTAGTTTCTCAGTTTCCTTAATTTTACCATACTTTACTATTTTTGGTAGTCTTTCGCGTCCTGAACTTCTCTTTCAGGTCCTGAACTTCTGGATCCATTTTGAGGCCCTAACAATGTTTTTTGGGAAAATCACCTCTAATAAAATATGAGACTTTGACATGATATTTGCTGTCATCATTTGTATTCCTCATATAGATATTTCTAACAAGGTATCACGTGCATCAAATAGAGATCGTATTCCAAAGTTACGACCCCATGAAATTGATGTACCAGTTTAACCCAATGGGGCCCATAGTTTGGTGTTTCATCTCCTAAGGTTAGGTTTGTAGATGTTTAGGGTTTTCCATTGTTTCTCAATAATAAATAGGCCTTCGAGCCTGATTGTAACACATTTCATAGGCCTGTAGCCACCACATCTCTTCTCAAAGATAAGATACCATCGCCCTAGCTAGTTTATTTCCATTCTGTCTGTAAGCATATTTCAGTTATGTGATATTAATGAAATGAAGTCTTATTTCTGCTGCGTCTTTGCGTTTATGTGTATTTCTGTATTTTATTGCGTTCCTGCATAAGTCCAGATCAGTAGTATCAGAGCGGTCTGCTCTTTCTCGATCCTTCTTTGCATGTCCCCAACGAGGTCAATGTATAAGGAGTCAGGGATCGATTTGGTTGAACCTTTGCAATATCAACCTCGCAAACCCCGATGACTGCCCATGGGGGACAAAAATAAAGACGAGGGAGTAGGAGATACTATCAAAATATTGCTCGAGGAGGCCCTCGAGAAACAAAGGAACTTGATGATGGATAAATTTTCCTAGATTCTTCAACGACTGCCCATTGGTGGCGCATCCTCATCCAATAGCCACTCTGTAGGCACAAATTATTTAAGGTACAAGTAAACTTTGAAATTCTGAGATTTGACAGAAAAATAGATGCAGACATCATAAATATATGGTTGAATCTATTATAAGGGTATTTCTCGGTTCATGAATTTTCCAACCGGGAAAAGATTAATTTTGGACTCGTGAAAGCCACTCCCCACATCAAGGACAGGTAGGAAACCTACTGTGAGAAAAAGGACGGGAGGGAACCCTCTCTATTTTTAGCTGCACCCACTTGGAATTATTTCTGAGATGCTATCAAGGAACAATATTATCCTATGGGGAGCTGTGAGGAAAAGTACATATAATGGACTACGTTGTGGAAACAAAGGGATTAATATGTACATGAGATGGTGAATCTGTTCCATACCCTGCGCACAAAATTGGGTATCAAAGATTCAGAGAAACATTTGGTGTTGATGTACCGCGATTGTCTTCACAGATAAATTTAGGAGGAAATGGAGTTCCTCGATATCTCCTCACTTGGTGCAACATACCATTATGTTTCCAAGATTGAGCATAAGTTCAAATAGAAGAAACGATACTTTGGATCTGTGAATCAGAAACAAGGAAAATGTGCCCCCAAACCGCAAATCAAAGTACAAATCCAAGGTGGGGCAGCCTAGGATAACCCTCCAAAGTCGCAAGCAAAGAACAACACCGCGAAGCCAAAAATGGACATGGGAAAGTGATGTGAGTTCCATAAGACCTCCACTCATAGAAAAATTTATTGTCGGGCCAAGCAGTCACTGGTGGCCGAGCTAAAGGCTTCTGAATTAGATGCATGTTGCGACTCTGAATCAAAACGCAACAAGGGGAGTGAAAAAGGGAAGAAAATTATTGATGCAGAGCCCAACGCCACTGTTTCCACCACAAATATCCAGAAGGAGGAACCGAAAGATCAAGAGGAGGAGGAGCCCCTCTTCCATTCCTAGATGTGGGTAAAGGGTTCCCCGCTGTAGTTCATTGTCGACGGCAGGAGCCAAAATAACCTCATTTCAGCAGAGGTCGTGAAGCAGTCGAGCTTTCCGACCACAACACACCCACAATCGTACACCATCAAGTGGCTTTAATAAGGATGAGATATCAACGTCAGCCAACAATTATTAGGCCAACCATACTTTTGGAAGAAACATGATGTATATGAGTCCCGACCTCGCACTGTTATTGTTATTTTGGGCAATAAGTTGTGCAGGGTACCAGAGGTAGCACCACTTGCCACCATCTCTTTGGTTACTACAAAAAAATGCAGTAAGCTCATTTCCAAAGAAGGATTGTTTTTTCCTGATGATCCGCCCTTGGGGAAAGAAGAAGACTGTGGCCACGACCTCTAGATGAGGCTCCTCCACACAACAAAAATAGATGGAAAAGGTTGTGGAGGGTACGGGGACATCTTCACATCACCCGCAGGGGTGCCTCTTCATTGTCAAGTCAATCACACCATCGATCTGACCCCAGGTGCACCATTTCCCAATTTATTGATCGATCATCGCTCGGTTTTAGAGAATGATGAAATCAAGAGGTAGATTCAGGAGCTGCTGCAGAAAGGTCACATCCAACCGAGTTCATCGCCATGTGGGAGCTTGATTGTGTTGGTGCAAAAGGAGGATGGGAATTTTTGACTGTGTATTGACTATCGGGTGCTGAACAATATCACTGTACAGAATAGATACCCTATCCCATGGATTGATGACCTTCTGGACCAACTCAAGGGGGAAAATATTTCAACAATATCAACTTGAAGTCGAGGTATAACCTGGTACCAATTAAACCCTCCGATGTGTGGAAGACTAACTTCAAAGCCAAGGAGGGCATGTTCGAATGGATGGTCATTCCTTTCGAGTTGACGAATGATCCTGCAACCTTCATGAGGCTGATAGAAGACATATTTCATTCATTCGCCAATTCATTTGTTGTACTTTTCTTGGATGACATTCTGATCTTTAGCCATACATGTGAAGAGCACCTCCACCACATCCAACAGGTCCTCCAAACACTGTGGCAACACAAGTTGTGTGCTAATCTGGAGAAGTGTACTTTTGGCATGACCCAGGTTTAGTATGTGGGATAAATTATTGATTAGCAGGGGGTGCATGTGAATCCAAACAAGATCCAAGTCATTCGTGATTGGCTACCCCCAACCACTCTATCAGAGCTCCGCAAATTTATGGGTCTTGCTAATTTCGACCACATGTTCTTGTTGGGATTCTCTCATATCACTTGGCCCTTGGGACAAGTCACGAAGGGAGGAGCGAAAGACAAATTATTTTGGTTTGAATCTCAACAAAAGACATTCGTAGAGTTTAAACATTACCTCTGCTCTACCCTAGTGCTCACATTACCAGACTTGCAACAACCATTTGAGATCGAGACAGATGGCTCTAACTATGCTATTGGGGCAGTTCTTACTCAAAATGGGCATCCAGTGGGATATCACAGTGAGACATTTCTCATACAGTCCAAAAGTATCCCACTTATGACAAAGATATGTATTCCATTGTGCAGGCTTGCCAACAATGGAAGAATTACATTTTGGGGAAGGAAACAGTCATCCACACAGACCATCTCCAAAAATAGAAGAAAAGAGATATCAACGCCTTAGAAATAAGCCACTTCGAGGGGGAAACCTCTAATACATTACATGAATGAAAAATTCTTGTATTATAAAAATTAAAAAACCTCCTTTCTATATATAGGAGTCCATGGGGCCACAATGTAATCCTAGCGGGGCCACAATGTAATCCTAGCCGACCTAACAATAATAATTTAAGGGCACAATAATAACAATATGGGGGTTAAAATAACAAAAATAAGGGACTATACTAGTAATATAGGGACCTAACATGCCCCTCTCCTTCAAAAAAGTGTTGTCCTCAACACTTGAGTAGCTTGGGTGCTTCTGTATAAAATTCTCATCCTCCCATGTAGAATCTTCAGTGGGTAAGTTCTTCCATTGGATGAGATACTCTGAAATTGATGAGTTCTTGTTTCTGTGACCGCTTCAGGTTCCAATATGATTTTTACTTCCTCATCAAGTTCTGGAAATATTGTTTGAACTAGAAGATTTTCACCTATCACCTTCTTTAAGCATGAAACATGGAAAACTGGATGCACTCGTGAAGAAGCAGGAAGCTCCAATTTGTATGCCATAGTACCAATATTTTGCAACACCTTGTAAGGACCATAATACTTTGGCAATAATTTATTATCCTTCTTAGCTTGCTTGAGGGACATTTTCTTGTATGGTTGTAGCCGTAAAAATACCCAGTCTCCTACATCAAAACTTCTCTCGCCACGATGTTGATCTGCCTGTTGTTTCATTCAATTTTGTGCCAAATTCAGGTTATCCTTTAAGAGTTGGAGAAATTCTTGTTGATGCTCGATGTGATCTTCCACGCTTGAAACTTTAAATTTTCTCTTAAAGATGATGTGATGGATGGTGGATGATATCCATAAAGTGCCATAAATGGGGTCATTTTTGCTGCGGTATGGAAGGAAGTGTTATACTACCATTCAGCGAGAGGTAACCACTTGACCCATTGTGTTTGTTTATCAAATACAAAACAAAGAAGATATCATTCCAAACATTTATTTACTATCTCAGTTTGATCATCGGATTGAGGATGATAAGATGAGCTATGAGCTAATTGAGTACCCAAACAAGAAAATAACTTAGTCCAAAAATTTCCAATAAAAATGGGATCTCTGTCACTCACAATAACCCTTGGGTTCCCATGTAGCTTTTGAATTGTGTCCATAAATGTAGTAGAAACTGTACTTGCTTTAAATGGATGAAATAATGCACAAAAGTGTGCATACTTGGTAAGTCTATCAACTACCACCATGATGACACTCTTTCCTTCGGACTTAGGTAAACCTGTGATAAAATCCATTGAAATCTCATCCCAACGTTGACTTGGAATGGATAAAGGTTGTAGAAGTCCCGGGGTCTTAATTGTTTCCACTTTATTCTGCTGGCAAACCAAACATTCCGCCACAAACTTTTGAATATCAGATTTAAGGCCATCCCAAAAAAAATCTTTCTTCACCTTGTGGTAAGTTTTTAAAAATCCTGAGTGTCCTCCTAAAGGAGAAGTGTGCAATTCCAGAAGAATATTTTGTTTTAGTTGGGAATTATTACAAAGATATAAGCAATCTTTGTACCATAAGGAATCATTTTCCCAACTAAATGTATCAGATGTACTAGGATCTTGCTGCAACTTTTGAATGAGTGTCCATACATCTTTGTCCTTCTTCCATTCATCTCTTGCTTCGGTTATCCAATCTGGTTGGATAATAGAAATGGCACAAAGAAATGCTTCCACCTCTTCGTTCTTTCTTGAGAGTGCATCTGCAACAACATTAAGCTTTCCTTTTTTGTAGATTATTTCAAAGTCATAACCCAACATCTTTGTGACCCATTTTTGCTGCTCTTCTGAAGATAGTCTTTGTTCCAAAAAATGTTTAAGACTATCATGATCAGTTTTTACCTTGAAGTGTATTCCCATTAGGTAAGTTCGCCATTTCTTTAGTGCATGCAGTATTGCTAACATTTCCTTCTCATAAATAGGTTTCTGTAAATACTTTCCTTTGATTGGACAACTTTCAAAAGCAATGGATATTCCTTCCTACATTAAAATAGCACCAATTCCATTTCCTGAGGCATCACATTCCACAATAAAGGTTTTTGTGAAGTCTGGCGTAGCTAAGACCGGTGCTAGGCACATTGCCTCTTTAAGATGTTCAAAGGCCTTAGTTGCTTCAGGAGTCCATGAAAATGCATCTTTCTTCGATAATGTTGTTAGAGGTGCTGCTATTCTCCCATAATTCTTAACAAACTTGTGATAATACCCTGTTAACCCGAGAAATCCTCGCAACTGCTTTATGGTTGTGGGGACTTTCCATTCCTTAATGGCTTTAATTTTGTTAGGGTCTACCTTAACACCTTCGTGAGATACAATATGACCCAGATATTCCACCTCTTGTACTCCAAAGAAACATTTGGATGTTTTTGCATATAATTGTTTCTCCTGCAATAGTTTGAGCACCCTGTCAACATGTTCAACATGATCCTTCCAAGACCTGCTGTAGATTAGTATATCATCAAAAACTACTAGCACAAATTTTCTAAGGAAGGGTTTGAAAATGGAATTCATCAACCCTTGAAATGTAGAAGGTGCATTGGTAAGGCCAAAAGGCATGACCAAAAATTCAAAATGACCCTCATGAGTTCGAAATGCTGTTTTTGGAATATCTTCAGTCTTCATTCTAATTTGATGATATCCTGAACGAAGATCCAACTTGGTAAAATAAATTGCTCCATGTAGTTCATCCAATAATTCATCAATCACAGGAATGGGAAATTTATCTTTAATGGTGAGCTTATTGAGCTCCCTATAATCCGGACACATTCGCCATGACCCATCCTTCTTGTGTACCAATACTACAGGAGCAGAGAAAGAACTTTGACTAGGTTGAATTATACCCGCCTCTAACATTTCTGCAATCATACGTTCAATTTCGCTCTTTTGGAAATAGGGATATCTATAAGGCCTGATTTTTGGAGGAACACTTCCTGGAATCAAATGAATATCATGATCATGATCATGAATAGGTGGGAGCCCTTTGGGAGTTTCAAACACCTTGGAATGATTGTCCAAGACTTTTTGGAGATCTACATAAATAGATGATTTTGATTTTGGAACTTCTAGTGAGCATAATTGTGCAATTACACGTCGTTGTTCTTTATTTAGAAGATTTGTCATGACATTAGGGCTTAGTATCTTTCCCGGCTTCCTTGCAATACCCCGTAATTCGACTTCCTTTCCTTCTGAAAAAAATTTCAAGAAAATTTCTTGAAAATTAAAAGCTACTGCCCCCAAAGATTGTAACCATTGTACTCCTAGTACAAAATCAACACCTCCCATAGGAATGTAAAGCATTGGACTATTCAATACATATTCCCCCATGGTTAGCTTGATACTATGGCATTTTCCAGAGCAATTTATAGTTCCTCCATTTGCAACCAACACTTGACATTCTGGTGCTGGGTATAGGAAACAATTCAATTGCTTGGCTACCTTACAATGAATAAAATTATGGGTGCTACCTGAATCAATCAACACTATTACCTTTTTCTTCTTGATATGTCCTTCTATCTTGAGAGTTTGAGGAGTGTTAATTCCTTCCAATGCATCACACGATATGGCCGGTCTCATTTATTCCTCTTCTAGGGCTGGTTCCTGGTGTATATCCTCTTCTTGTTCATTTTCTTCTTCCTCTTCACAATCTATGTAAAATAATTTCTTCTCAGCACACTTATGACCTTTAGTGTATTTTCTATCACAACTGTAGCAAAGCCCTTTTTCTCTTTTTTCTTCCAATTTTTGTGGTGTCAACCTTGTGGGTTGTGGAAATATAGGAGTAGAAACACTTCCATCTTTTTATAAGTGAGTGGTAGGCTTCCTTGTCGCTATAATTTTACATTCAATTTTTCTTGCCAACCTGAATGCCTTCTCCAATGAATCAGGTTCTAAAACGCGAACTTCATGTTGGATGTTATCCTTTAAAGTACCTATGAAGAGATCAATCCTATGTTCCTCTGAAATATCAGTTACCCTTATATTCAATTTTTGGAAGACCTCAATGTGCTCCCCCATTGAACACTTTTGTTTGAGATTTATCAATTGGCTAAGAAAGTGTTGCTCTTTGTATCCTCATAATGTGCTATCATTTGCTCCGTAAAAAATGACCAAGTGACAATTTTTTTACGGGAGCAAAGCCATTGATACCATACAAATGTATTTTTTTCTAAATTTAAAGTTTCAATGTGTACCTTTTGTGTGTTTTTCACATTACTGAGATCAAAGTATTGCTCCATCTATAGTATCCATGTTACAAGATCCTTTCCATAAAACTTCCTCATATCCATTTTTGGAATATGGTGGTTTTTCCCTCCAACATTACAGTTTATGAAATCACGATTAACATTTATTTTATTCTCATCATGAGTTTCCTCTACTATCTTTTCACCATTAGGAAACATTTCTTGTATCAACTTTGTCAAACCTTCCATGTCTGTTTTTAGATCATTCTTCATGTTTTCCATCTTAGCTTCCATGTCATCCATCTTAGATTCCATGCTAGCTTCCATGCCATCCATCTTAGCTTCCATGCCATTCTTTAAACCATCCATGCCTTTCTTCAAACCATCCATCTTAGTTTCCACGCCTTTCTTCAAAACTTCCATGTCATTTTTTGTTGCTATTTGCGAGAGTGAAATTTGTTGCACTTGCTCTTGTAATTTTGATATGTCATGTTCCCATTATTCATCTTCATGAGTCAAAGAAGAGCCTTATCAAGGCTTAATGTGTGTTGAATTATTTTTAGGGGCCATTTTAGAATCCAATACTGATATCTATTCTATAATATTCCCTTGGCATCAATTCAAATTGATTCTTCAAACAAGACCTATGCAATTCCGAAAAAAAATACACACCTTTTACTTGCTTTTGAGGAGCTCGATATTGAAATTGACTTATCTATATACTTGCAGATCCTAAATATCTGAAATTTAGCCCTGTATTAGTCCTCTGAAGCTTCTTTCAAATTCCACAAGTCTAACTTGATTTGGATTCTTCAAGGCAAAGTTATGTCCAATCTCCCACAATGACCTAATTATGGACTAGTTCAGTAGAGTGAAATTTTACGACTTGCCACGTGTCACTGTTTGCTCCTTTGGCTCTAAAATTTATAGCCAAGAAACTAAAGTCTGTGTACTTCCAGTCCCTTTTTACATAATTCCAATCCGATGCTCAGAGAGATATTTATGAAGATTTTCCCACAATCACCTCTTTGAGATGAAATTTGGGATCCTGAAAAAGACCTAACTTCCATAGATCATATCTCCAAAAATATTGCGAACCAAGCTCTGAAATTTTGCGAATATGTTCCTCGTGATTTCTACTTCGAGCTCTAAAAATTTCAGCTTTTGAAACTTCGTAGAAAAAGAGTTATAGAAAAAATTCCGCGATGACCTTTTTAAGTGAAATTCAGGGGCCTGCAAAAAGACCTAATTTCACAGATCATATCTCCGCAATTATTGCGAACTAAGCTTTGAAATTTTGTGAAGATGTTCCTCAGGATTTTGGTTTCACAATCTAAACATTTAAGCTTCTGAACCTTCATAGAAAAAAAATTATAGCGAAAATGCCACGATGACCTGTTTGGAGTAGTGAAACCCTAGAATCCAAAGCTCTGATACCAAATGTTGTGAAACCAACTCCAAAAATAGAAGAAAAGAGATATCAACGCCTTAGAAATAAGACAATTTGAGGGGGAAACATATAATACATTACATGAATGAACAATTCTTGGATTATACAAATTTCAAAACCTCCTTTCTATATATAGGAGTCCATGGGGCCACAATGTAATCCTAGTGGGGCCACAATGTAATCCTAGCTGACCTAACAATAATAATTTAAGGGCACAATAATAACAATATGGGGGTTACAATAACAAAAATAAGGGACTATACTAGTAATATAGGGACCTAACACTGCAGTTCATATAGAAGTAAGGAAGTTGTAGAACGATCGCCATTAGAAGTGGTCCACATATCTACAACAGTTTAATTTGAACATAAAGTACAAGAAGGGTAGAACCAATAATGTTGAAAAATGTCTCAGCCGACCATCGATCATGACACTAACCACCATCTCAAGTCTTGTGGGAACAAGACTTATGATTGGTTGCTTCTCTACAAGAGCGATCCAGAATTTGGCCACACATACAAGACGCTCTTGGGGGGTAACCAAGTTCCTAAATTTCACCTCCAGGATGCACTGCTATGTCACCCGGGAAACCTTTGTGTTACTTCAAGCGAGCGTGCCAAGATGATTTAGGAAGCGCACTACATTTGGGTTGCTGGGCATTTCAGGGTTGAGAAAACAGTTCCAGTACTGCAAAATTATTTCTATTGGCCGAATCTTCGACAAGAAGTTGGTAAGTACATCAGATCCTACACTGCCCGTGCCATTTCCAAATCGACCATCAAGAAGTAAGTCCTCTATAATTCGTCGCCTACCACTAGTCAACCTTGGGAATCCATCTTCATTGATTACATGTTGAGCCTTCATTCTACTAAGCATGGAAACGACTCTATTTATGTGGTCATTGACAGATTCTCGAAGATGGCCATTATGACGGCCTGCAAGAAGAATATCATAGGAGAAATCCACTACTAAAATCTTCTTTAAACAAGTGCGGGTACACTTTTGGATCCCACGAACTATAATCTCATATCGGGACAACAGGTTCCTCAGTACATTTAGGTCCAACTTCTGGTCAATGATAAACACCAATCTCACCAAGTCCACAACTTTCCATCCCAAAATTGATGGCCAGACAGAGGTCATCAACAGGATGATTGTACACAATATACACATGTACAAATCAAATATCCATGCACATGGGATGAGAGCCTCCATTATGTACAATGAAAATATAATCGGGCTCTCCATAACTCAACCAGCCACAACCGCTTTCAGGCGGGCATGCGATTCCATCCACTATGTCCCATTGGCATAGCCATGCCATTTGCAGCTACTGAGGCTGATTCGTCTCATATTCAGTCTGAAGTTGAAAAGGAAAAAAAATTCATTGAGCACATTCAACACATCATCCAATAGGTTCATGAAATATTGGACATAGCCAATGCTAAGTACAAACAACGACATGATCAACATTGGGTGCCACACAACTTCCAGGTGGGTGACAAAGTGTGGCTACATTTGCAGAAGTAGTGTCTCATTGGAACCCACCACAAGATTCACCTGCTCTGATATGGGCCATACACCATCACCAAGGTTGTAGGGGACAATGCCTTAGAGCTCAGTATTCCATCATTCCTTGGTCTACACCCAATGTTCAATGTGGACTGCCTTTGACCCTACTTTCCACCTCTACTGGACACACCCGGCATGGCATAACAACTCATACCAACAAATTGAACACAGAGTATATGGAACAAGCCACAAATGATCGGATCATGGAAAAAAAGATCAAGAACAACCTCCACCAGAGGATATATCTATATTGAGTTGTCAAAGCAGATCAACGCCTTCACCAGGGCAAGTGGCTCACCAGGGACCAAGTTCAGCAGAAGTTTCCTCATCTCATGGAGGAAATCAACACAATGGGGACCATTGCTGCCTAAGGGGGGAGGAATGATCTGGGTGGATACTGGTGGCCACCCGCTTATTCCACTTATACCCCCACCATTTTTTTTTTTAGTTTCGTTAATTGTAGCACAATTTACTATTTTTGGCAGTTTTTCGGGTCTTGAACTTATGGAGCCCTTTTGAGGCCCTACATGAATTTTTTTGGGAAAATCACCTTCAATAAAATATGATTCTTTGGCTTGATATTCGTTGTCAGCAGTTGTATTCCTTGGATAGATCTTTCCAATGAGGTATCACGTGCATCAAACGATGATCGTATGCAAAAGTTACAACCCTAGGAAATCAATGTACCAATTTACCGCAACGGAGCCCATAGTTTGGCATTTCATCTCATAGGGTTAGGTTTTTGGATGTTTAGGGTTTTCCATCATTTCTCAATAATAAATAGGCCTTCAAGCCTCATTGTAACACAATTTAGAGGCCTGTATCCACCACATCTCTTCTTAGAGATAAGATATTAGCGCTCTATCTAGTTTATTTCCATTATGTCTGTAAGCATATTTAAGTTATGTGATATTAGTGAAATGAAGTCTTATTTCTGCTACATGTTTGCGTTTATGTATATTTCTATATTTTTTTTTGTTCCTGCATAAGTCTGTATTAATGAAGTTGGTGTGGTAGACACGTGGAAAAATTGATTGAATTTGGAGGCCATGTGGTGCACTCCCGCATCATCGAGCACCCGATGATGGAATTACTTGAAGTGGTACATAGACGATGATGGGGTGACATGTTTTCAACTCTGCAACCCTTGGCCTGAGTAACTGTTGCTCAACTTACTCATGCGAGGCTTTCTACAAACATTGGATGGGATATATCCTTCGTCGTCAGATTTTCATTACACCACTTCAATTGAGGCCTCCTTGACGTTAGGGTCACATTTCATCATGGCGGGGACGAGGACACGTGTGAGGTGAAGAGAGAGAGGATCAACACGTTAGAGAAATTTTGAGGTAAAAAATGGGCCTCAAAACAAAAATGTACAACCAAAATAAAATGTATAAGAACCAATAGGATTCAAGATGATGATGTCAACCATGGAGGATAATTCACCATTTTTGGAGTAAAATTATAGAAAGATTGAAAAAAAAACTACTTTTTAAACTCGTATTGTCAACTTATCTCCCTATGGTTTTGCTCAAATTTCGAGTGAGAGAACTCGTTGGATGCAAAATTACATTCCTCATCAAAGGAGTGCCCATGTTGCATAGTTTCGATTGGCCTTGCTACATGAAAAATGTCAAATACATGAAAAACGTGATTGCAATCACAATTTTCATGTATTTCTCATTTTTCATATAGTAGGGTCCATTGAAAGTATGAAACATGGGTACTCCTTGGATGAAGAATTAAATTTCGCATCCAACGAGTGCTCCTGCTCAAAATTTGAGCAAACCCGTAGGGAGATAAGTTGGAAATATGAGTTGAAAAAATAGTTTTTTCTTTTTTTCCTTCTAAAATTTGATGATATAATCTAATATAATATTATTTTACTATTTCTTATATTATTTTATAATATTCCTTAGGAGGCCCATTTTAGACCTCAAAATTTCTCTAATGATGTGGGTGTTGGTGTGGGGATCATGGTAGATGAGTTGGACGTGGAGGTGAAGGGTGCAAAAGATCCACATGGAGGCTAACATGGAAGTGGAGCGGTGATAACGGGGTGACATTATGTAATGGTGGGAAACAAATGATGTTGGCGAGACACGTGGTGAATTTTCTAGCATGTGGGAGGCAAAATTTTCAACATGCAAGGTCATGTGAGAGGCCTGTGATGCTGACATGTGGCCTCCTCCGCATAACCTCTATGCGTTATTCTACATATAACTTGGTGGCATAGGGTATCGTGTGACATCTAATCTATGCACATCTCTGCCATCGGATCAAGGCGACAAACATCTTCCCCCGATGGTACTCCAACCACCAGACTTGTTCGTTGCAGCCTAATTTTCCCACGATCATGCATGTCTATCAGTTCTAGATGCCTAAGGCTGTGTTGTAGTGCGAAACACATGAAATATGCTCGTGTCAAACTGGATGTCAATGTCCAGGGGCGGGTGCGTGACCACACTGTTGGAATTATAATTAGGTTCGGTCTTCATTTAATGTATTTGAGTAATCATGAAATGTAATTGACAAAAGAATAAATAAAATAATTTTTATTATTGTAATAATGAATTATTAAAGCATGTGTTTCATGCTTGGGTCATCATTATATTAGTCAAAGTCCCCATTGTGGACTCAGATTAATATTGAGTTTATAGAGTCATTGTACATTCAAAGAGACCCTTCTTGGGATTTTGAATCATGTAAAAAGGTTAAGTATTTAGTCAAATATTATTTATGTATCCTCCACATCAAGTCATCCTAGAATAGATCAAGTCGACCTAAGGATACTTATTCGACCCACAAGAAGCCTATAAATACAAGCTGGTTGAAGTCATTTGGAGCATTATCTCTCAAGCTAGTTCGATATCTCAAGAGTAGCTAGAGAAGTATGAAATATGTTTCCAAGAAGCCAAAGGAAGTGCAAGTTTGGGGAAGTATAAGGAGAAGAAGAAAATTGAACTTTTGGTGCATCTCTCCCTCTATTTTGTGCCCTAGATTGGGAGATCGAATTCTTCCAAGTTTCGATGTTGCTGGAAGCTGCTGGTTGCTGGAAACTACTGCCTAGTCGAAGTTGCTGGAAATGGGTCGAATATCTGGGAGGTTGACTTGGTGTGGAGGGAAGGTCTGGTATATGTCTAGTGTGAAGAGTCTCAAAGAATACTATTGAAAGGAAGAATTGTTTTGATTGGTTTTTCTCCTCGAGGGGGGTTTTTCCCCAACATAGTGCCTACATACTGTGTCTCTTGTTTTGTTATCTTCATACATACATAATATGGTAATTTCTTGATGAAAGATAAGATAATAAAGAAGTAGAAGAAGAAAACACACTCACAGGTAATTATCAAGATCAGAGAATCAAATCCTAATTTAACTACTTTGATTTTCCAACATGGTATCAAAGCTAAGGTTAGGAAGAATTGAAGATCACTTTGTTGGAATGGATTCTCCCTCTTTGATGATCTACATGAGAATGGGTATCAACACTATTGGAAATTGGATTAAGAAGGCCATATATTACTTCTTCAAGAAGGTCAAAAGTCAAGGATTCTTGGCTGCTCTTACAGGTTCTATTAATGATGACATTGCATGGATCATTGATAGTGTAGCATCAAGACACATAGCAGGAGAAATAAATCAACTTCATACACTATCAAAGGAGCCATCTACTCAAGCAGTGGAATTAGGTGGCAAAAAATTCTATGCTGTTAAAGGTCTGGGATCAACATCGTTGAAGCTAGATAATGGATCAATGCTGCACCTCAACAACATTCTATATGTTCCAAGTTTGAAAAATAAAATTTCTTTCTATTTATTGTTTCAAAGATAAAGGGGAAATAACTGATTTTTTTGATGGAAAAGTATTAGTTTGGGGAAAATATTGCAACATTGATAAAGATAGGGTTATTGGAGTTTGTGAAGGAAGTATTTATAGAGTCATTACACCACCTCCTTAAGCTTTGGTTCATATGGAAATGAGTCCCATTGAGCTATGACATAGGAGGTATGGTCATATACATTATAAGGTCATCCCTACTCTTAGTCAACTCGTTCATGGTATTTCGAATATGAAGTTGGATCATGAAGGTGTGTGCAAGGGATGCTCTTTGGGAAAACATACAAGAAATCCATTTCACAATAGTGAAACCAGGTCTAAAGAGATATTAGACCTCATCCATTCTGATGTGTGTGGGCCCATGTCTGATAAATCACTTGGAGGTCATCTCTACTATGTGACATTTATTGATGACCATTCTAGAAAGACATGGCTCTACCTTCTCAAAACAAAATATGAAGTATTTTATAAGTTCAAGGAGTTCAGGGCTGAAATGGAAGCCCTAACCGAAAGAAATATAAAAACTCTGAGATTTGATAATGGTGGGGAATAAAATTCTAAGGAATTGATTGCATATTATAAGGAAGCAGGTATTAAGAGGGATCTCATTGTTCCTTATTATCCTGAAAACAATGTATTGGCCAAAAGGAAGAATATGTCAATTGAATAAAGCATTCGAACTATGCTCCTTGATCAAGATATACCAAAGTTCTTGTGGGGATAAGCAATGATGACAACCATATACATTAAAAATAGAAGTCCTCGTTAGAGTATTAGTAATACAACACCCAAATAAGTATTCACAGGAAAGAATCCAAGTGTGTTTCACCTCCGAATATTTAGAAGTCCAACATATATCCATGTTCCGAAAGACAAGCGAAAGAAGTTGGAATCTACAAGTATCAAGGGAATATTCGTTGGATATAGTCTCTCTTCAAAAGAATATAGAATCTACATCAAGGAAGGAATATATATATTGAAGTAAGTAGGGATGTCATATTTGATGAGAATCAAGCATACAAGAAATTAAAATATATTCATATTGACTTTGATGAAAAATAGGTTCCCATATTTGAAGAAGAAGAAGTTCATCATGAAAACTCTACTACAAATCTCAAAGAAGAAGGACCAAGTGAGCCTATTCAATAGATGGTCATCCCAACCAAAAGGAAGGGGAAAAATTGGTTGAAAGCTACATTGGAAGATGTTGAAGGACATGAAGCTGCAGGAACCTTCAAGGAAAGAAAGAAATCGAAAAGATATTATGGTTATGTTGCATATATGAAAAAATTGATAAAATCCGAACCATCTACCTTTAAGGATGTTGCGCATCAAGAGGTTTGGAAGAAAGCAATGCAGGAAGAATATCAATCCATCATGAAGAATGGGGTTTTTGAAATCATTCCTATACCTAATGAAAAATAGATTGTCACATCTAAATGGATCTACAAGATCAAACATGCAGTTGATGGAAGTATAGACAAGTATAAAGCAATATTTTTTGCAAGAGGTTTCTCTCAAAAGTAAGGCATTGATTATGAAGAAACATTTTCACCTACAACTATGTATACTACTATTAGATTGTTGGTTTCATTGGCTACTACAATGGGGTGGAATATCCATCAAATGGATTTGAAGATGACATTTCTGAATGGAACCATTGATGAGCAAGTGTACATCAAATGACCCGAAGGCTTTGAAGTTAATATTAGGGACTATCAAGTTTGTAGAATTAAGAAGGCCCTATATGGTTTGAGGAAAGAACCTGGGGTATGGTATGTTAGGATGGATGCATATCTACTCAGAATTGGGTTCGTAAAGAGTTTTGCTGATTTGAATCTATACATCAAGGTCCTGAATGATGAGCCCATCATTATTATACTATACGTGGATGATATATTCATCATAGGTGTAGAACGAAGAATTCAAGGATGCAATAAGATGTTGGCAGTGGAATTTTAAATGAAGGATATAGGACTAATGCACTATTACCTAGGTATAGAAGCATGGAAGAGACCTAGGGAGATATATTTGGGGTAAGGAAAGTACATCATGAAGATGTTTTAGAAATTTGGGATGAAGGATTCCAAGTCGATGACTACTCCTATGATCACCAACCTAAAGAAGTTGAGGGAATCTGACTCTAGTATCGTGGATCCTACCTCCTATCGAAATTTGGTGGGTTACCTAATGTATCTGGTAAATATTAGGCCATATATTTGTTTTGCAGTAAACATTCTTAGTCAGTTTCAGTTGGATCCCCATCACAATCACTGGATAAATTCCAAACATACTATACTGAGGTATCTTCGTGGCACTATATATCATTGCCTAAAGTATCATAGTAAGGAATTCAAGATAGCTGGCTTCACATACTATGATTGGGGTGGAAGTGAGACCGATGGAAGGAGCACTACCAAGGGATGTTTTAGTCTGGGAGCTACTATGATCTCATGGATGAGTAGGAAGCAAGATCCCATTCTGTTGAGAAGTTCCAAGGAAGAATATGTGATTGCATGTGAAGTAGGAAAGGAGATTGTTTGGTTAAGGAAGCTTCTGACTAACTTGTTCAAGAATTCTCTGGGTCCTACAATGATTAATTGTGAAAATAAAAGTTGTATTAAGATGTCCGGAGATCCCGTGTTTCATTCAAGAATGAGGCATATCAATAATAAGTTCCACTTTATTAGGAACCTAGTGTAGGATGGGATCATGAAGTTGGAGTATGTCACGAAAAATGAACAAGTAGCAGACATACTAACAAAGGCTCTTCTGAATAAGAAGTTTGATTATCTGAGAAAACTATTGTGTTTGGTAGACATTTCTGATTGTATTGATGATAAAGAAATGGAAGATATTTTTTGAGGCTTTGCAAGTGAAGAATTTCCTGGGAGGACATTTGGCCGACACTTTGTGTTGATGTCTATGTCCCAAAGTAGGGAAGGGTGGCATAGGTCATAGAGCTCTGACCATGGATACGCACCTAGGTCCCTGGGTTGGTGGTTAGAAAGTAAGCTGGATGGTAACTAGAGGGGTTGAAAGCTTGAGTCCACCTTATTCCCACTTGGATAGATTTTTCTGGTCAGGAATATAGTGCATGGCACTATAGTGCCTAAATTGTTGAGAGACCAATGTATAGATTTCCCTGGTCAGAGGAATCTAGTCCATGGAATTGCGGTGCCTAAATTTATTCATTGTTTCATATAGTTTGAGATCTTCTATTGTATTTGTATATAATGAATACCTCCCAAGTTAAGAGGGAGTGTTGGAAAGTGTAACTAGGTTAGGTCTTCATTTAATGTATTTGAGACATCATGAAATGTTCTTGACAAAAGAATAAAGAAAATATTTTTTATTGTTGTAATAATGACTTATTAAAGCATGGGTTTCATGCTTGGGTCATCATTATATTTTTCAAAGTCCCCATTGTGGACTCCTAGGATTAATATTGAGTTTATAGGGTCATTTTACATTCAAAGAGACCCTTATTGGGCTTTTGAATCATGTAAAAATGTTAAGAATTGAATCAAATATAATTTATGTATCCTCCACATCAAGTTGGCCTAGAAGTGATCAAGTCGGCCTAAGGACACTTATTCGACCCACAAGAAGCCTATAAATACAACTTAGTCGAAGTCATTTGGAACATCATCTCTCAAGCTATTTCGATATCTAAAGAGTAGCTGGAGAAGTACGAAGTCTGTTGCTGGGAAGTCGAAGGAAGTGCGAGTTTTGGGAAGTCTAAGGAGAAGAAGAAAATCAAAATTTTTGTGCCTCTCTCTTTCTCTGTTTTGAGCGCTAGATTGGGAGATCAAAGTCTTCCAAGTTTCGTTGTTTCTGGAAGCTACTTATTGCTGGAAATTGTTACCCAGTCAAAGTTGCTGTAAAGGGTTCAAATATTTGGGAGGCTGACTTGGTGTGGAAGGAAGGTCTGGTATATGTCTAGGGTGAAAAGTCTCAAATAATACCATTGAAAGGAAGAATTATTTTGACTGGGTTTTCTCCTTGAGGGGGGTTTTTCCCTGGCATAGTGCCTACATCTTGTGTTTATTGTTTTGTGATCTTCATACACATAGAATATGGTAATTTCTTGATGAAAGATAAGATAATAAATAAGTAAAAATATCCAACACACTCATAAGTAATTATCAATATCAGATAATCAAAACCTAATATAACTATTTTGATTTTCCAACACAAGAGGTGTTTCAATTTGACACCAACAAGAGGAATGTTTGCTCTTCATCTAGAATATGGTTGAAGTTGAAAATATCCCTCATTCAATGAATATCAAGGAGGATCAATTCATGGAGGAGAAATGTTCAAATACCAGTTCAATTCTATTGTATGTACACATATGATTAACTCTCCATTACTATGATAACAATTATTGTTTTAATATCTTTAGTAAATTATTTATAGGATAATTCTTTGAGGAGTTGAGGTTGATGTATTGTGAGGTTGAGCAAGTGTGAGATAAGAAAAGAGTGTGCAAGTTGTGAGGAACATCATGCAGAAAATTTAAAGTGGTTTACATAAGTTGCAGAAGGTAGTAGAAGAATGTTTCATCCATGATCTTGAGTAGAGCACAAGGAGATGGAGTAAAGGGAGTATTGAATATCCATCTAGAGTATCTTCTTGTCATGCATTTATATTTTTGTAGAGAATATGTGTTTGTCGTGGATTTCTCCTTGGATTTTAGTATGAAGATGAATGAAAATGTGACTCCGAGAGTTTGAGGAGGTTGGGGCCTCTATTTAGTAGTGGTGGTTGCTCCTTGTTGGTGGTGGATAGAAAAACTGTATTTTGGGAGTGGTAGCTCCATCTAGTGGTGGTCGGATATCCAAGTGGTTGTTAGATGAGGCTTATTGGGAGTGGTGGCTTCTAATAGGTGGTGGACTGCAAAGCCATGTGAGTAGAGACTTCCTAGTTGGTGGTGACCAACAATGCTATTCATAGGAGTAGTGGCTCCTAGCTGGTGGAGGTCAGATGACAATGTAATGATTTGTTGTATATAATAATATGAGACTGGGAAGCAGCACAACAACAAGTGGTTTTTTTAGGTTTCAAGGTTTCCACCAAAAATCATTGGTATCTTATGTGTGTGATTTCTTTTGTGGTTATGTATTATGTTATGATATTATGATTTCTCTTTATGTGTTTTAGTTTGTAAATGTTCCAATGGATTAATCAATGGACAAAAATTCAATAAGTGCCATCACTACTGATTCATACCCCTCTCAATAATGATCTACATTTTCATTAAAATATTGTTATTAAATTACAACTATAAGTTACGTTGTAAGTATATACTACTTGATCATGTTCCAAAAGTAGAGTTACAAATAACGATTGGTGCAACCATATAAATGAAATGAGTGGTAAATGTGGATAGGCATCAATTATTAATAAGCAACACTTACTTCATGATACATCTCAGGTTACGAAAATTTAAAAAAATTTGATAAAGCTAACTACATTACAAATTTATTTTAAATTATAATAATTAAAAAAAATTAATATATAAGTTAAACGTATGAATATTTAAAAAAAATTGAAGAAGATTGTTAATCATGAATATTTACGGTCACTTTAATCTATAAATAAGGTTTGTTACAATATCATGGGCTAATACCATGGTTTGCTAGAAAAAAAAGAAAAAGGAGAAAAATAATTCACTTCATATGACACTTGTTCATAAGCCGTTTTGTTTAATTAATCAATTTAATTAAAAGGGAAAAAAGAGGGCATAGAATCTCAATATTTAGTTTTTGTATACTACTATGAATATTCCATGGAGATTAAATTTTTACCATTCACCTAATAATTATTGATAATTAAATTAAAATTCTAAAAATCTTATTTAAAATAAACCACACTTATTAAAAGATTACTCCAATATATACCATTAACATCAAGCCTCGTGAATAAATAAATAATATTATGGTAATTACATAGAAGTAATGTGTCATCTTTAAATTTTAAGGGGTATTATAGTTAATATTGTTACAAAAATTAGTGAGCAACTAAGGTTCCATTAAGTATGTGGTGTCCTTTCTTTTATTGTGGAAAAAAAAACGAGGTTCCATTAAGTATTGATGATAAAAGTTAGTGTTGATTATACATGGAAATTATACATATGCTCAAGGATGGGATGGGTTGAAATTGAAGTGAAAGGCATAATTTAATAATTATAATTGATGATTATGATTAAATATTGTAAATATGTTATATAATAATAATGAGAATAAATACTCATGTAGTAATTAATAATAAAATTTATGTTTCTAAATATATCTTTCACAACCATGTTCTAAGATGGGAAATGAATTTCAATTAGCGCATATTTTATGTGATATTTCAAAATTAGATGAGAATTGAATTTTAATTAGCGAATATTTTATGTGAAATTCCAACCCTATGTAAATTATTGATTTTTAGACTTTTCAAAGCAATGATATAAATAAACAAAGTTATAAAGAAGGAAGAGACTAATTTTGACTCATGGACGAAAGGATCATGCCGATTAAATTAATGAGAATACATTTTCCATTGAAGTTAGTTGTAAATACATTAAACGAGGAATATTAGAATCTTGTAAAGGAAGTCTTTTTGGGAAGGAATGTGAATAATATTGTTTGAAAGAAAATAAAATAAAAAAGCAGGGAAGGTAATGAGAAAGAGGATAGTGTTGGAAATCAGTCTAATATTGAGGGGTGATTAATAATTAATAATTTTTATTTATTTATTTTGTGTAAGAATATTTAAACATTATTAAATATTTCATTAATTCATAAGTATAATAGGAATAAACTATATTAATGGAACACATACAAAATATATAAATTTTTAGAATTGTTGTTCAATTCATTCATAAGGAAAGTTACAACTTGTTGTTACAATTCTCTGGCTACAACTAGCAAGAAGCTACAACTCCCTGATTTATCAGCTATAGCTGAATGGAGCTACAACATCAACTATTTTCCAACACCTGCTAGAAGGAGCACCAACCCATGATTTTGACACTCACTAGTTCATCTTTCATCCATTTGCATATTAGAATCAATGAATGGCTTCTCTGCTTTCAAAAAATTTAAATTCATTAATCACAAACACCTTCAACAATATCTTATTACTTAAAAACACATCAGCTACTTCACCACAACTTCCTCACATAACTCACTTCTCAGTAAAAAAATTTCATATTTAGCCTGCTTGCTCAAGCCTGCTTATATAGAATTTTTGGCTTCTTTTTCTTTTGATTGCTGCATGAATTCTTATTTTTTTTTGCCTTTGTCCTGTTCATTTCAGTCCTCTGACTGTGTTCTCCAAGTTATCAACCTTCAACAACCATTTTCTGAAGGTTGAATTGAGTTTATCTCAATATTTTAGAAATTATGCCTTTTTAATAGGTTTTAGCAGATCTTCTCTATTTTAATCTGTAGTTAACTTCAACTTAACTACCAAATACCCTGCCAAGCTGATATTTCTGCCACTTTTGACCTTAAGCACCTTTTCTTGGCTCCCTTACCTATTTTCTTGTGATAAGACTAGGACTCCGTGACCACTGGATTAGGCTTTTAGGCACTAAGCCCTTTTTGAGCTTTTCTTGAGCCAAATTTCTTTGTTAATGAATCCACGCTATTGGTCTCATTTCTACGTGAAATGACTAAGATCTGGCACTTAGCCACTCCAAGAGCCTCTGTGGCTATTTATAAACTCTACTCCCTGGGTTCTCTAACTGCTACATTGAACCCTGTGCAGGCGCTTATCCTGTAGCTCTCTCTATCCCAAAGCTTTCATTTGGGTGCACCATAATTCACCTGTCAGGGTTTATACACTAGGTGGACGTGTCTTGTGGGGACCGCCAACCTGTGCTCTGATTGGTTGCCGATGTGTGCCTCCGTGGTCCAGTGCATGTTTCCTGTCAATTTTTCTTGCGCTCTATTAACAAACCACCAGGCTCTGTGTAGCGGGATGATGCCATACTGACATCATCTGCGCTTTGTTTAGACCAATGATTATTCCACGTGTCTACAAAATATGGTCCATTCAAGTGCCCAAAAATGTTGAATCTGCATGCCACACTTCAACCTCCCATTTGTCATTGTGCTCACATCACCACTGACCATTTACATGTTGCCACTTGTCCTTCTAGAGGAGAGAGAAAGGGTCTCCAGAATTTTGGTTTTGCGACCATTTTATTTGTTATTTTATTTTTTCAAAAACCACCGGGTTCAAGAAATGCCCTCGACACCACTCTTGTGCAGTTTGTGGTATTCAAAGGGGTGACCCTAGGGTGGTTCTCCATCGTTGATCTACGCGATCGACAGTATGGGAAAACACCTCCTGTGGCCTCCAAGACCTCCATCTATGGTGTTGTCAAAATGATACCACATGGCCCAATGCTTACTTCCTAATGCTTAATTGTGTGTTCTCCAAACAAACTTTTGAGCAATCCTTTCCGGGCTTTCCCTCAGTAGGCTAAGCTGTCAAAGTAGGGACCTCTGCTTAACTCATATTAGACCACGTTATGTTGTCGTGTCCCGACATCAATCTTCCAGTCCATTCCTTTTGTGCACCAAAAAGGTTACACCGGGGTGAATATCACCAGGATATCACTATTGGGATTGTCCCCGTTGGGTGGGCTCCACCCACTCTAACTCATCCTGGTCCTTTACTTTTTTCCTCTCTATCAAATCCATCAGGGTACACTCATTGGGCTGCACCCACTAGGCCAAGATGTTATGTGGGATCTGCCTACGGCCAATTAAAACTCTTTCCGTTGCTATGTTGTTGGCCACATCTACCCAATCCTCTATTTGTTCACTCCTCCAAACCTTTGCTGTCAGGTTTGGTACTTGTGCCAACTTTGGCTAGGCACCAAAAGTCTCTCAAACCACCTCTAACTCTACTAACTTTTACTTGGGGTCATAGAACTTTGAATGGCTATATATTTCACACAAGGAGGCCATTTTAAGACTTCCACATATCATTGGAAATATATTTAAGAGATATATCCATCTGAGTGGGTTTCACCTACATCTAAGATGGATTGATGCTCCAAATATGGATCCAAATTCTCTGCACCATTCTGTTGCCATGTTGCCATGCTTCTCCTTAAGTTTTCTTCTTGAGATCTTCTTGGAAACATGTGCCCACTGTTGACATAAGTGAAAATTTTTTCTCCATCATCCTTTTAACATCAATGATAACATATTTCAACATATATCTCGAAGAAAAATTTTAAGACAAGGTTTGGACATATTTGAGTTCATAGTCATACCCTTTGGACTCACAAACGCCTCAGACATGTTCATGAGTTTAATGAATGGAGTGTCTTAGGTGTATGTAGGCAAGTTTGTACAAGTATTTATTGATGATATTTTGATATACTCAAAGACCCTAGAGGAGCATGACGAACACCTGAGGCTAGTTTTATAGTGTCTTAGAGAAAACCAATTGTATCAGAAGCTATCAAAGTGTTCCTTTTACCAATCCAAAATCCACTATCTAGGGCACATTATCTCTAGGGAGGGTATCAAGAGCAGACCAAACAAAGATTGAGGAAATCGTTGAATGATCTTGAGTTGACACCAATCATTCATGCAATACGTAGTTCATGGGTATAGATAGGTATTATCGAAGATTTTTTCAAAGATAGGTAAAACCCTACATACCGAACTCAAAAGAAAGAACAAGAAATTCATTTGGACTGAAAAATGTGAAGAGGCATTCCAAAGGTTGAAAGTATTATTAACGAGGGCACCAATTTTGAAAGTGCCAGATATGGAACAAGAATTTTTGGTTTGCACTAATGCCTCCAAGCAAGGGTTGGGTTTTGTATTGATGCAGGAAGGAAGAGTAATAGCATATGCATCAAGAAAACTTAGAACCCATGAAGAGAACTACGCAACCCATGATCTAGAAATGGCAGCGATTGTTTATGCACTAAATATTTGGAGACACTACCTTATAGGAAGGAAGTTTGAACTTAGAACTGACCATTATGGGCTACAACACATATTCATTCAGGACCACTTAAATGCAAGGCAAAGAAGATGGTCTGAGCTAATCAGTGAATATGATTTTGATATTACTTACATAAAAGGAACAGTAAATAGGGTGGCTGATGCTTTAAGTAGGAGGCCTTGAATATTTTCAGTAATTCCCTTAAAGACAAATTTGAGGGAGAAGTTGCTTGACTTGCAATTTAAGGACACCTAGTACAAGGAGGTTAGCAATAGTTTGAGGGAGGACGAAATGAGAATCCCAAAATATGAAGAATACTCCCTTGATGGTGATGGACTTCTACGATTCTGAGGAAGGATATATGTGCCACCGAATGAAGATATACGTCAATTGATCTTGAATGAAGCACATCGTGCAGTATACATGGCACACCCTGGTGTTAAGAAGATGAGGACTTGAAACCCATAATATTTTTGGAATTGGGTGAAGAAGGATATCATAAACTTTCAGAGTGCATTTTAGAGTGCCAACTGAAAATATAAGAATATACATCCACCAAGTTTTGTGTAAACCTCATGAAATAGATTTTCAGTCTAAATGGGACATTATATCAATGGATTTCATCGCAGAATTATCAATAACCACATGAATACATGATGCCATATTTTTAGTGCTTAACATGTTGATTGAGAATGCCCATTTTATACCGCTTAAGAATACATATGGGTGCAATTCTTTGAAATAGCTAGAAGTTTTTATTGATGAAATTGTGAGATTACATGGAGTGTCAAGGAAGATCATATAAGATAGGGGAACAATGTTTATAGGAAGGTTTTGGACAAGTTTCCAAGAATCCTTAGGAACCCGCTTAAACTCTAGCACTTCTTATCACCTCAAGATAGATGGCTAAATCAAAGAGGACTAATAAAATCCTCGAGTACATGCTATGAATGTATGTGATGGGCCAAAAAAAATTATGGGAAGAGTTTATACCACTACTAGAATTTTCTTACAATTACAATTATCAAAGTTCCATCAAGATGGCACCATTTGAGTTCTTGTACGGGAGGCCTTGCAAAACACCTCTCAGTTGGGATTGGTTAGAGGATCGAGTATTAATAGGACCGGAATTAGTATAAGAGATGAAGGGGAGGCTTAAAGAAGCACAAGATCAATATAAGAGCTATGTTGATGCTCACCTGATGGATTAGAGTTATGAAGTGGGAGATAGGGTGTTTTTGAGGGAAAGGCCCCAAAAGAGCTCCATAATATTTGGAAAGCGAGAAAAATTGTCTCCATAGTTTGTGGGACATTTTTAAATCATGGAAAGGAAAGGGACGATAGCATATAGGCTTGATTTACCTTCATCACTAGCATGTATGCATGATGTGTTCCATGTGTCTGTCTTACACCATTATATTTTAGATCCTTCAAATGTTATTGAATTGGATCATTTGCAGGTCTCAGACGAGGGCATGGTGATGGTTGAACCAGTGTTCATATTGGACCAGTGAAATCTGCAGCTTAGATGATGAATGTTGGACCAGGTTAAGGTCCAGTAGGATAATTATGGTCCCAATTCTTCCACTTGGGAGGACATCAAGGAGATGCATCACCATTTTCCTTTTCTGTTCTAAGGACTTCAGGACAAATTCTATTTTTAAGAGGGGGTGTATGTAGTTCCCAATTTAGTTTACTAGCCTTGATATGACATTATTATTGATAGATTATTCTTTGAGGAGCTTAGGTTGAGGATCCAAATATTTGAATCTTGCTAGGTGTGGATGTTGTTAGTGTCAGAATATGCATTCTTCCATTAGTGATCAAAATCACTCTTTTCATTTTCATTTTAGGTGTCCCACTCTGAAATTTTTATATCATTCCATTAGGTCATGCTAAAAATTGTTTCACTAATGGTAGCCCTAGTCATAAAACTTTACTCTCTCTTAGAAACTCACATTTGCTGGCTCAGCTTCATGTCTTGCTGAGCATAATAACACTTTTGAAAAGTTCATTTCACCATGTTTTACCTTAGTCAAAGTCAATCATGGAATTTAGGTCATTCAAAGTCCCATTAGGTCATTAGGTTTCAATGTTCAAGGTCCAAAATGCCCCATTTCATCTCAATAAAGTCAGAAAAATGTGTGAGAGTGACTCAATAAACATTTCATTTTCATCTACAAAATATTCTCATCATGTAAATATGATATTTTTAAATTTGTAATTTTGATTTTTTATGATTTTCATATCAAAATGTCATTTTGATATGAAAACAAAGATGTAATTTATTTTTAATTTTCTATGTAATTTTATGTTTTCTATATGTAATAATTTCAATCCTTAGCAGCCAACTCAAAACATACGCGCCAAAATGAAAGAGAAAAGTGTCAAACTCCAGCATCTCCATCCTGCAAGAGAGAAAAGTCAGATGAAAGGGTAATCAACAAATGTTTCAGAAAAGTGAAAAAAGACATTAGAAAAGTGGGGTTTCAAATTTTAAATTAAAATTCACTTTGCTATTAATGACTAAAGACATCAAATCAAATTCATTTGCCTCTTCTAAAGATCAAGCCAACACTCCAACAGCCAAAAATTTCGAAATCCTGAGCGAAATTGGCAAAGGAGAAGAAAAGGAGGGCACAAATACATTCTGGAGGGAAAAAATACACTGTCAATGGCGCAAATGTGCAGAGATGGTGAAAATCAATTGATGAGGGTGAAAATACGTTGAACATGGTGCAAATACGTTGAACAAGGTGCAAATACATTGCTGATGGCGTAAATAGCTTGTCAAGGGTGCAAACGATCAACAAGTTTAACAAAGCATCCAAGTGATCAGAATAGCCTTCCACAACTCCTTCACTCAGTCATTCATCTCTAGCAATCCAGTAACAAGAATTTTCCATCAAAATCACCTCCTTTAGTTATATATGTTCAAGTTTGCAATTGAAGTTTCAATTTAGTATTTTCTTGAAGTAAAACCCTAGTTTTTCTCCCTTGCACCCATAATTCCAAAAAATCCACTTCCCTAACACTCCATACCATCCATACAATCTTAAAATTCATTCCATAAACCCTCTTATCATAAACCCTATCCCTAAGTTACTAATTCCTAAAACCCTTATCCCTATGTGCTATTTTAGACCTAGGCTCCTAAATTCGAATTCCCATCACTCTTTCATTCCTATTCCCTTCCCCATTCCTCATATCCCTAAACATTACTCCCTATCCCCTCCCCATATCACTTATCCCAATAAAAATATCTCCATCAGTTTTCCTTTCCCATATCCCTTTCCCATTTCCCTTCCCTAATCCCTAGGGTTTTGAACAAAAACACCATGGTAACAGAAGAGGAATACACATCATTCACTGAAGCAGAGGAAACAGAGATAAAAATGTCAAAGAGAGGAGGAAGAGTTCTCATAATTGAGCCTGCTAACACGGAAGAAATTCTAGCCTCTCCATTGAATGTCACATGCTTTAAACATGTTGGCTATTACGACTTTTGTGAGAAAGTTCAGAGGGTTAAACACCACCCCATGCTAACAAGACTGTTCATATAAAGACTTCATGAAAATCAAGTCAAATTAGCTAGGGTCACTTTCACCTTATCTATTGCTGTCATTTCAGATGCTACAGGGATCCCTAATGTTGGGGAGAAATGGTTCAAGAAAGGCAGATTGAAGAAACATGATCATGAATTGATCTTCCTCAAACCAAGACATCAAAATAAAACAAATAGGTTTTTCCCTTTTTCACACCTCTTGGATAGATATGCACCAATGATGAAGATTATAATGAAATATTTCTCACGTGAAGGGAAATTTTCAAGGGTTTATTCCTATCATATCCAGCTCTTGATGCATTTCAATAGGGTAAGGATGCTTAACATGCCCTATTATATTTTCCAGAGTA
Source organism: Pinus albicaulis (assembly GCA_034641835.2). Taxonomy (NCBI): domain Eukaryota; kingdom Viridiplantae; phylum Streptophyta; class Pinopsida; order Pinales; family Pinaceae; genus Pinus; species Pinus albicaulis. The sequence continues at coordinate 686,305,172 of CM076581.1, forward strand.
TAGATAAGATGGCATACACTGCCCAAAATAAGGGATATAAACAACAAATGAAAATCTTATTCCATCATTCCCTTATAAAAATCATAGTCCTCCACCATCTTAATCAACTGAACATTGCTTGGAGCACCTTAGTAGCCAATGATATCTTCATTAAGCCATCCATCCAACATGCACAACATGTCCCCTAATCATCTCAACCCATGAATAACTCATTTTCATCAGAAGTTCCCTTCACCTCCTTCATCTCCATCTCATCATGACCTTTCATCTCCATCTCATCATGATTTTGGGTGACCTAGCAGGATAGATGGCATTGAGCCTAAGTGGGCTAGTTTGGTTGAGGTTGAGCCATTTCCAAAAACCTACCAGAGAGGCTATAGGCATGTGTTTGCTTCACTTGGAGTGAAAGGGGCCATTCCTTTATCATCAACACATCAGGCAGATAAAGGTAAAGAGAAGGTCATTGAGCCACTCATTCATGATGAGGAGGACAATCATGAAACTGAGCAAGAATTTCAGATTATTGACCTAGACAAAAATGAAGACGAAAAAATCACAAATGAAACAATCAAAGGTAAAGATGCCAAGATTAGTGAGCTTCATACTAATCTTGATAGGGCTAGATATGTTATTCAGTTTCTTGAGAAATAAAATGAGTAGTTGAATACCAAGCATGTGATTGATGAGGTTAAGTAATTCTCTGCTCAAAGGGAGGCTCACAAAGCCAAAGCCATGCTAGACGAAGAATTGGAGAAGCATGGTGTGCTTGATGATGAAGAAGAGCATGTACAAAGGTAGAGACATAGAACTAGAGGGCTGAAAAGAGCTCTAGTTGTAGAGAGACAAAGGGAAGCTGAGCTTGTTGACCAACTAACCCTTAATGAGTAGCTTGCCATATAAATAAATGAGAACATGGAATTGTGGCTTGATAGAGCCAATCAGCACTTGGAGAAGCTGCTAGAGAAGGCCAATAAGGATAATGAATTTTTAATGAAGAAGGTCAAACTCTATGCCCAGAAAGAGAAATTTGCATTGGCCAAGCCAATGCCAAAATTGAAGAGTTGACCAAAGAGGAGGAGAAAAAGTTGGACATCAATGCTGAGGCTTACCTACAAGCTTAGACACATCATCCTTATCCTTTCCAACAATTTTGAGACATTTTCCAACTTTTTGTCAAAATATGGAAATCTCTATGTTTTTTGAGGCAATTAATTAGCAGAAAATTGGCCATTTGCACAACGCCTAAGGCGCTGCGCAAATAATTGGCACGCTTTTTGAGGAGAAGGAAGGCACCAATGGATTCCACATGACTCATACATCTCAGAAAACCATGTTTCCAGCTTTGTTTTTCATTTTTGATGAGTGAAAATCCCAAAAGACCACCTAAAAATGACATTTCTGCCCCTATTTTGACCTTGGCGCCGCGCAAATACCAATCTTGGGAGATTAAATTTTTGAGGGAGAAAATGACCTCCATTTTCAAAACTTGAAGCATATTTGGAAATAGGACAGGCAAGGCTTTCGAACAAGCCATCTTGGGCCTCATTTGGACATCGGGAAGGCCTCCAAAAGTTGCCCTGAACATAGACGGTGAAAATGACACTAGAATGGTGCAAAAGCACAATGGATGGCGCAAATGTCAAATTTGCGGATTTTTTTCCAAAATTCTCTCAAGTTTTGACTTTTCTTCAACAAATCATCTTTATACTCATGTAATTAATCATGGTAAAATGTAATTATATCTGAGATTACTTACCTAGGGTAGATTCATTGGGTTAAAGTCATTTATGAGTCATGATGAATCAATTTCATGTAATGAGGAGTGAGTCACTTGGACCATCCTACACTTCAATTTGCAGTTCAGTATTTTGTGGATCTCTTCCTCAGATCATGGATTCGACCCCTGAGGATGATTAAAGCTTGTTTAGATGTCTATTTAGCTCTTTTCTTCACACTAGTGAAGGTTGGAATCAGTTTGATGTTTGCTAGTTGATTAAGGAAACTTTTTTACTCAGTTTGGTCAGCTAATAAAGAAAAGTTGTAGATAATTTTATGGGATACTTGTGGTATTGAATGTCTATCATTGTATTTTATTTAGTATCATATGTTTGAATTTATTGTATGCATGTTCACTTCATTTCTATGTTATGATCTCTTACAAGTTGGATAATCATAATACATGTTTGCACATGCTTTGTTTTGGGTAACTGATCATATTTTGTTCATTTTCATCTGTATGAGAAAAATACATCTCGTATGATTTTCTTAGCTTTATTTTAGCTTCAACACCATTCCATAACAATCCTCTTCAAGTGATAAGAATTGTACCTACCTTTCCCCATTGATCCCTACAACGCTAACTCATTTTCCCTGACCTAGTTTTCCTTGACCTAATTCTTTCATCCAGTAATTCCCCAACCAAATCAAATTAAAAAAAACCCTCTGCACTCTATATCTAGCTTAAAAAACCTAATTTCTCCAACCCTCCTGGCTGTGACCCTTTTGGAGAGAGCCCTCTTCGACTTGATAGGGATAGCTATTAAGTCAAAAGCTTGGTCTGTGGTTACCTCCGTTGGGATTCCTTCTTCAGCCTTAGGAATCTGACGGAGTGATAACACCTTGGCAACCTTGGCAACATTACCAGGGAATAAAGAGAAAATATTTTCCCTGGGTGTATGACAAAGATCCATTGGAAACTGATCATTTGGATGATGGGATCAAGTATCATAAGTTTGATTTCATAATTGCAGTTCCTTAAAGCAGATCTGGCTTCTCAAAGAAGGTATACTAGGTATAATTTTGATCTAGATCCATTTTCTCTCATCGAAAATCCTGAAAGAATCCTAAGGAGGCAAAGATCGCAACTAGTTTCAAGCTCTTAAAAATATCCTCCTCAAATTTTGGTAAGATCTTTCTCATTGCCTTCTGATTTGGTAGCCATACACAATTTGGTATTTGATACTAAATTTGAGTTATCAATATTTAAAACCAAATCCGAGACTGATTTGAATACAGTAGTCCCTGAACCTTGGAGATTAGAGATAAATCCATCATTAGTTGAAGCTGAAAACGATATTGATGTTAAAATCAAGAGACAATATTACAAGATAGAAAATTTAGCCAATACCGTAAGTTACATTGTTGAAAAAGCCTTTATTCAATACCAACAAGAAACCCTTCATATCCCTGAAGTTTCCCAAACAGTCACTATTTCATCATCCATCCCATCATCATCTCAACTTCCCCCTCAAGGACCTCCTCAGACTAATCCATCCCTCGTTCCACCACCTCCACCACATTCAATAGGAATTATGGCTCATTTTGGACCTTTATTTCTCCCTGGTAATCTTGCTAATCTACCTCAAGGATATGGCCAAAGGCTTCCCCTCTTCAATGAAAACTCTGAAATCAATTCCCATCAACACATGGCCAAAATCACAACCTTCATAGACCTTGAGGAGTTAGATGCAGATGATGCCAAGATGTGAATCATCGCACATATTTTTTCAAGTGAAGTCAAAGTTTGGTTCCATGCCGTAACAACTAATTCTATTAGGACTCATGCTGAACTAACTGATGCTTTCTTAGCCAGGTGGGATGAGAATAAAAACCCTTTACAAATCCTTGCTGAATATGATTCCTTGAAGCACAATCCCAATGAATCAGTGTCTGATTACAATTCCCAATACTTCATAATATATAATTCTATCCCAAATGAAATGAAACCACATATTGGTTTAGCCTTTCTGTGTTATCCCAATGCTTTTGACCCAGATATGGCCTACTCATTGAGAGAAATAAATCCCACTACCATTGAAGAGATGATCAAAATTTCAATGAGTGCTGAAGCCAATTTATTGATTAAAAAATCCAAAATTAAAACTAAACGCAAAGTGACTATCAAAGAGGAACCTTCCACTTCATCATATACTATATTTGATGCTTTGCTTAAAACCATGGAGAGAATGGTTGATAGGATGTCTATTTCAGATAGACAGACGAAGCCACAAATTAGAAATCTGAACTTTCGAGGCTAGTAGCAGCAACCTCAGTTCTAGATAAATCAAAGAGAGCAAAGAGCTCCTGAAACACAACAACAATAGCAAATCAGAACACCACTTCAACAAAACTATGCTCAGAGTGATGAAGAGGAATAAACAACAATGGAAGAGAACCTTCTTTTCACAGCCGATGATCTCATCGAGGATGAAGAATATGTGGAAAAAACAAGTTCACATAATGATAAAAATTTCATAATGGCGAATGATCATGAGTTAGAAGTAGAACCTAATGATTATCAGAAAGGATACCTGATTGCATTGAGTTCCTAGCAAAGGCAGTATACCTTGAGAAGCCGTGATGTTCCAATAACTCCACCACCGAAGAAGACAATTCAATAGAAATAAGCACCACCGAAACAAGTTCAAAATAAGGGTAAAGAGATTGTAACTCTGAATTAGAACAGAAGCAATAAGACTTCTACAAGTAAAACTGTTAAAGAAAGAGATATTCCAAGAAAAGAAGCTGGTCCGAAAGATCATGTTGAGAAAAGGGATGTTATCATAAGAGAGGTTGATAAAACTATACCTTTTAATTTATAGTTAGAAATTTCTAAGTTAAAGGTGTCTACTCCTCTTATTGAACTGGTCAAAATTGATAAATAAAAATCCCATGTAGTCAAAACCTTAAAATTTGACCCTTTATCCGACATGGTTAATGTAGAGGATGATCATCCCAAGTTAATATTTGGTCCCGCCATCGATGGTCAGTCTGAAGATAGTGAGGTCCCACCATTTTACTTGAGTCTTAAAGTCCATCAGTGCATCCTTCATAACACTATGTTAGACTTCAAGGCCTCCCACAACCTCATGCCCAAAGCTACCATGGAGAAGCTTGGCCTTAACATAACCCACCCATATCATGATCTTTATTCTTCCAATTTTGGCCGTGTCTGTTTTTTGGGTCTAATCAATGATCTAGTTGTCTCCCTAGAGAAGATCCCAACCAAAAATGTCCTTATGGACGTGGTAGTTGCTGATATTCCACCACGTTTTGGTATGCTGTTGTCAAGATCCTGGGGGGCTAGTTGAGAGGTACACTGCAGTTGGAATTTTCCAATGCCACTATTCCTGTCTTCAATCAAATGAGAAAACTATACTGTGAGACTAAAATGAAATACATGATCGCAAATAAGTAAAGGCCTAAAAATCGTCCTATCAACACTGTACATACAGAGTTGGAGTCCTTCATATTTTACAATGATTCTGGGATAAATGATGTAGATTGTCAATTAGTAGAAATAGAGGATGTTCCCGAACTTTTAGATTGCATTAGAACAATGTTAGAAAAAGAGAAAGAGAATCTGCCTACTATATCCAAAAAGCCATCAGAAAAGGCAAATGAAAGTTCAGAACAACATAATGAATCAAATCAGAAAATTGTGTCAAATCAGAGTCAAGAGTTTCAACACCTTGAAGAAGAAGATGGTCTTTGGAGCATGGAATTTGATGGTTATGTTGGAAAAGACGGGGCTAGCATTGGTTTATGGATCCATAGCCCATTTCAATAGAAAATAAAGTCCCAAATAATGTGAGGTTGTGTTCCTATAAACTAGCATTCGATTGTAAAAATAATGAGGCTGAATATGAAGCACTTATTATCAGTCTGAAAATTTTGAAAAATTTGGGAGCTAGGAGAATTGCAGTCTACGGTGATTCAGAGCTGCTGATTAAACAAATCAAAGGTGAGTATCAAGCTAATCACCCAAGGATGAAGCAATATAGGAATGCGGCACTTGACATTTTAAGAATGTTTTCAGAATATACACTTGAAGTAGTGCAAGATTGCAAAACTTAAAGGCTGATTCATTAGCCACTGCTGCAAGTAATTTTACGTCTACAATGTTTTCAAATAAAATTTTTGAGATTCATATAAAGCACATGCTCGCCATTCTAGATAACTTGAAATTTTGGAAAGTTTTCTGGGACGATAAACAAGTGAACAATTTCCTTCAAATTGAAGGTGAGTTTGAGAACTGTTCTATGGAAGAAGTGTATGAAAAGGATGACCAAGTTATTGAGGCATATAAGATTGGCATACTTCAGCTTAAGGAAAATAACATTCCAAAAGGTCTCATACCTTTGGAAGTGTTATTTGATCAAGATGATGTGGCTAGAAAACCTACTTTGGTCCCCACAGAAAAAGGCATAGAAGATGTTAATACTGGAACAGCGGACCAGCTTTCAAAGTCTTTTCCATCAGAGGTAAAGCCTAAATATGTTGATTTTATTACTGAGTTTTTTGACATTTTTTCTTGGGATTACTCAGATCTAAAGGTGTACAACAAAGATATCATTCAACACACCATCCTGATTAAGCCAAGCTAGAAGGCTTTTAGACAGAAGCTTGGGAGAATAAAGCCAAATTTGTTGTCGTCCATTGAGAAGGATGTAAACAAGCTCCATAAGGCAGGCATCATTGTTCCATTTATATTTTTAGATTTAATCTCCAATTTGGTTTCAGTGAGGAAGAATACCGGTGAAATCTGACTATGTATATATTTCAAAAATGTGAAAAAAGTGTCATTGAAAGACAATTACTCGCTGCCCAATATGAACCACATACTTCAGCGAGTTGTAGGAGCCAGCAAGATGTCATTGTTGGATGGTTACTTAGGCTACAATCAGATCCTTGTGCATGAAGAGGATCAGGATAAGACAATGTTCACTACACCATGGGGTACCTTTAAATATTCCAAGATGCCGTTCGGTTTGAAGAATGCCTGTTGGAATAGGTTCTCCTACAAGCTGCGAAACTGGTCCATTTTGAATATTTTTTATTAGATTTAGTCTAGCGTAGGGGTTTTGGGGTGGGTCAAAGCCCCGAAAGCATTGTAATGGGTAAAAGGGTAAACCAGGGGTTCGAAAACCATGGTTTTCGGACCATAGGAAAGTTTAGGCTAGATTGCTATAAATAAAGGGACATTTTGTATTGTGGAGGATAGGAAATGATGAGCTATTGATGTGAACTATGGTTTAAGCTATCTGTTTGGGTTTTGGGGAAAGGACTCCTGCTGGCTGTGTGCGCGGAGATCCAAGTCCAGCTGTGTGCGTAGGTTGGGAAGGGAATTGTAAGGAAGGATTGATGAATGAATGAATAAAGAAGGATTGATAGAGAACTGAATCTGTGAATACTCTTGTGCGAATCATTGGTAATTGCTGCACTGTGTATTTTCTGTGTTTAAGCTGCAAAGATATGTGTAAGTGTAATTTCAGTATCTGGATTGGTTATGTTCTATTTATGTAATACTGTGTTATTATCATAAAGGCATATAATTATAGATATAGTGCACATGGATGCGAATAGAGACCTCATTAACCCTACGCAGAGCAAAGTAATCTGGGAATATAGGACTTAGTGCAGCTCTCCTTGCCTTACCTATCCTTTCTCAGGGTACAGAAACCTGGTTCCAGCACCCACCCATACTACTTCTGGTGAGACTTTGCACAGGTCACTGCCGAAAGGGCCAGTAGTATAGGGGTTTGTTGGCAAACCTTGTGCTCTGAACCTGGGTCAGACCCCTTGAGCCAAAAAATGGTTCCCTTGCTAGGACTGTAGCATTTTGAGGAAGTGATCAGGTACTGACAAGCAAATAATGAACGGAAGTTAATGAGTGGTAAATATGATCGAACCAAGCAAGAAAAGGATCACTCTGCCCATAGAAGAGCAATGGCGCAAGATTTTCCAAACTTACGGGAGAACAAGCCCTCAACCGAAACATCGGTAGAAGGAGACATGGTAGTACACTTGAAGCTACCTACCTTTAAAGGCACGGCCGAAGAAGACATGGATCAATTTTGGTTCATGGCTGACTCGGTATGGACTACGTAGGGGGTGGTGAGTGATACTGTGAAGAAAGCACAGTTGTCCCTGGCCTTCGAGGATAGAGCGCTGGACTGGTACATGCGATAAATATCTCAAAATGAGAGTGCATCTCTTCAGGATATTAAGGACTCCCTAAAACAACAGTTTCGGAAGCCAAGATCATACTTGCAGTTGGTAGCAGAAGTAAAAGACTTCAAGCAAGGTGCGTCTGAGTCGGTGTGGGAGGCCGATCAGCGAATGAAGAAAGAAATCAGGGAAGGAGGGTTCAAGTATGAGGACAGACAACACACGGAATTGTTCATCGCTATGCTACTACCTCACTTACGTATACCCATGGGCCACCAGACCTCCGAGTCGCAGGAAAAAGCCTTGGAAGCTTCCATGAAACTTGAAGCCACACCCAAGGACGACACGTTAGGGGGGTACAACAAATTCAAGAGCAGCTCGGAGCCATGCACATGGAGATTCAGAGCTTATGGACGAAAGGATGAAAAGGAGATAGCACAGACCTCTCGTGTATATGATGTCGGGTGTTTGGCCATGCAAAGGACCAGTGTCCTATATTGATGGATTACGTGCAGGCGAGAGGACCTAGTCCACTACGACTTGGCTCCAGTGGATCGACACTATGGTGCAATGAGTGCCGGGTAGTTGGACTGCATGATACGACACAGTTCCCTTGGCTAAGTATGGGTGAGCTAAAGAAGCAGTGGTGCATGTTCTGCCGATCGGTAGGGCATGATGAATAGAACTGTCACATGTATGACTTGATTTCAGATCGAGGGAACCTCTATAGGGTATAGTCAGACCCTGCATCTCCAAGGTCCCTCGTGAGCTTCGGTGGCTCCCCAACAAAGGGCAGGGGAGGTTGGGGAGGAAGCGTAGGAAGGGGATGGGGGCAGCTGATCTTCTATAACTGCGGAGAGGTAGGGAAATTCGCAAGTGACTGCCCAAATCCCACCAGGCAATGCTGAAAATATTACCGGTAGCTGGACCATGAGATTGAAAACTGCCCGATCCTGATAGCCAAAATGCAGGAAAAACAACCCACCCCTACGAAGAATGTGCAAAGGGTTAAAATTGAGCTACGAAGTGCATATATGAGTGTAAAAGTCATGACACGCAGCAGGATGGTCACCTAGGGAGCAAAGGAGGAACTTTCCTCTTGGGAAGAAGTGAACCTCAAAGAACAAACGCCACTGGCAGGCCTTGCGCAGCTGCTGGCGAACCTTAAGAGAGAGGAAGAGGTTGAGCCCCTTCTACAGGCATGTTTGAAACTGCTACGTAACCAGCCAGCTGTAGAAAATATTCAGGTATTACTACATAGCTGCACAGCCCAACCCAACACAATTCCTGAGACCATGGGTGTACACCGGCTATACATCTATAAGAAACACACCAGAAGAGAAATGCGGTTGACTGCGCAGATTGGCGACTACGAGATGGATCAAGTTATTCTCGATCTAGGGTCAGATGCGAACGTATTACCAAAGAAAACGTGGCAATGAATGGGAGAACCTAAGTTGGAATGGTCCACTATCCTGCTGTGTATGGCGAATCAACAGAAGATCATCCCATTAGGACGGTTGCCAAAAGTCATGGTAGATATCGTGGGAGTAAAAATCCTAGCTGACTTTGAGGTCATAGAAATCATGGAAGATACGGATCCGTACCCTGCACTCCTTGGACTGGACTGGGCTATAGATATGGGGGGTGTCATCAATCTCAAAAAGAGCAGCATGGTGTTTGAGAACAATGGTACATGCGTAATAGTACCACTAGATCCAGCAGAAGGTGCGCAGTATACAGAGCTAGCCTACGAGAGGGAGGAACTAGATCACATTTCCAGATTGACTACGCAGGATAAAGAAAGGATTAACTCCAAAGTAGACGGGATATTTTGGAGAGACAATGAATACTTTTCTGACGCTGATGAGGAACTGGAGAATTGGAAAAACTGGTTACACAAGGTTTTGACGCTGCGCTGCCGTCGGGTCGCAAGAACCCTCTACTGCATTTCATCTGAGGTAAGAGATCTACCCCACTTTGATGAGGCTGGTAGTGTCCAGGAATCCCTAAGGACACTAGAAGCTAGGGTGCCAAGAGAACGATGTCTCTGGGCCTTTAATCTGGCTATGCATGGGCACCCGCGCGTTGGTGGGACACCCACAAGAAAGCATTCTTGGATTGGGAAACGTGTTGAGATAGGATGCTTCTACGGTTCGCCCCTCCAACTGACATACGCACCAAGATGTTCCTCAGACTTGGGGATCCCCGCGCATATCTGCGCGCCTGGATGACCAAATGGTCCGACCGAACTACGGAAGAATAGGTCCATCTATTTTTTCATGCCTTGGGCCCTATCCCGGTCGCTTGGTACTTAGATGTGGAATTGTACCAACGCACCTGCCACTGGGAAGTGCTAAAAGAGGACTTTGTCAGAACGTTCAGATTGATTGGGGGGACAGAGACGCTCGACGAAGCTCTGCAGGACATTGATGCATTTTTATTTAAGGACTCTCACCACCACGCTGCACCAACGGTCCTGACATGGGAAGCGCAGATGCAAGACATAGCCAACTGCCAGAGCTTGGCGATTAATGAAGAAGAAGATAATCCTTGAAACATTTATGTCCCAAAATCTGAAGGGGAACGCGCTGTCGTTGGGCCATCGCTGCAGAATATTGACGTAACATAGCCTCTTAAGTTGTGCGACGTTAATATTGGGACGGAAGAACACCCTAAGCTGGCTAAGATTGGGGACTATTGGGATGATGCAACTGTAGGAAAAAGTGCAGAATTACTCATGGAGTATCAAGACTTATTTCCGACAAAGTTTTTTGAGCTCAAGGGAATCACCGGGGACCTCGGCATTATGTACATCACTCTAAAACCTGAGGCGCACCCCATCAAGCAGTGCCCTTACCGATTGAATCCTAAATATAAGCAAAAGGTCAAGGAAGAGCTGGAAAAAATGCTTGCCGCAGGTATCATTGAACCAGTTGAATAGTCAGAATGGGTAAGTCCAATGGTCATCCAAGAAAAGAAGACCAAGGGGGGAATATGAATATCTGTAGATCTACACAAGTTAAATGACGCCTGTGTTCATGACCCCTTCCCCACACCCTTCTCCGATGAAATCCTTGATAGCGTGGTCGGACAGGAAGCCTATTCCTTCACCGATGGGTTCTCCGAATACCACCAGATTTGAATTGCACCTGAAGATCCCAGTAAGACTACCTTCGCAACTAAATGGGGGTCCTTTCAGTATACGGTCATGCCCTTTGGTCTCAAGAACGCACCTGCCATTTTTTCCAGGGTCGTAGTTGCGGTATTCAAGGAGTTTATTCATAAGTTCCTAGAGGTTTATTTAGATGATTGGACGGTCTTCAACTTGGTAAAGGAGCATGTCTCTAACCTACGATTAATGTTGGATGCGTGCCAGAGGCACTAGATTTCCTTGAATATTAAGAAGTGAATCTTCTGTGTACCATTTGGAATCTTGCTCGGGCACATAGTTTGCCAGCAAGGGTTGATGGTTGATCCTGCGAAGGTAGCTGTAATTATAAACCTGGCGGTCCCAACAACGGAAAAACAACTGCGTTCTATTCTTGGACACACGGGCTATTACAGGAAATTCATTCAAGGGTACGCCTGATCATGACACCTATGGAAAAGCTACTAAAAAAAGATGTTTCCTTCTTTTGGGATGATGGATGCCAGAAGAGCTTCAAACTGCTCAAAGAAAAGATGATTTCTGCACCTATACTCATATTTCTTGATTGGTCGAAGGAATTTCATGTACATGTGGATGCATCAGGAATCGCGTTGGGCGCTATCCTCACGCGGCCTGGAGAAGGAGATATTGATCACCCGGTCGCCTTTGCGAGTCGAAAACTCTCAGGCACAGAACATAACTACTCTACGACTGAGCACGAAGGATTGGATATGGTCTACGCGTTACAGAAATATCGGCACTATCTACTAGGTGGACACTTTAAATGTTCACCTATCATTTGAATTTGAAATACATGGTCAACAAGCCTGTGTTGGGGGGGAATATTTGCCGTTGGCTGTTGCTATTTCAAGAATATGATTTTTAGAAGGCTCGCGATAAAGCATGGCATGATCGACATATTCGCTAGAAGAAATTCTTCGTAGGTGACCTTCTCCTTTTATATGATAGCCAATTTGTGAAACATCCAGGCAAATTCCAGTAGCATTGGCTTGGTCCCTACACAGTTAAGGAAATCACAGATGGTGGAGCAGTCTAGCTAGCTACCTTGCGCGGGGACATCTTACCTGGCTTTGTAATTGGTAGTTGACTAAAGCCATATCGAGCTCAATGACTATATGGCCACTACAGTGACTCGGGACGAGTCACAAGATTGTGTTGGGGGACTGTTGGAACAGGGTCTCCTACAAGCTATGAAACTAGTCCATTTTGAATATTTTTGATTGTGCTCACATCACCACTGACCATTCACATGTTGCCACTTGTCCTTCTAGAGGAGAGAGAAAGGGTCTCCAGAATTTTGGTTTTAAGACCATTTTATTTGTTATTTTATTTTTTCAAAAACCACTGGATTCAAGAAATGCCCTTGACACCACTCTTGTGCGGTTTGTGGTATTCAAAGGGGTGACCCTAGGGTGGTTCTCCATCGTTGATCTACGCGATCGACAGTATGGGAAAACACCTCCTGTGGCCTCCAAGACCTCCATCTATGGTGTTGTCAAAATGATACCACATGGCCTAATGCTTACTTCCTGATGCTTAATTGTGTGTTCTCCAAACAAACTTTTGAGCAATCCTTTCTGGGCTTTCCCTCAGTAGGCTAAGCTGTCAAAGTAGGGACCTCTGCTTAACTCATATTAGACCACGTTATGTTTTCGTGTCCCGACATCAATCTTCCAGTCCATTCCTTTTGTGCACCAAAAAGGTTACACTGGGGTGAATGTCACCAGGATATCACTATTGGGCTTGTCCCCGTTGGGTGGGCTCCACCCACTCTAACTCATCCTGGTCCTTTACTTTTTTCCTCTCTATAAAATCCATCGGGGTACACTCATTGGGCTGCACCCACTAGGCCAAGATGTTATGTGGGATCTGCCTGCGGCCAATTAAAACTCTTTCCTTTGCTATGTTGTTGGCCACATCTACCCAATCCTCTACTTGTCCACTCCACCAAACCTTTGCTGTCAGGTTTGGTACTTGTGCCAACTTTGGCTAGGCACCAAAAGTCTCTCAAACCACCTCTAACTCTACTAAATTTTACTTGGGGTCATATAACTTTGAATGGCTATATATTTCACACAAGGAGGCCATTTTAAGACTTCCACATATCATTGGAAATATATTTAAGAGATATATCCATCTGAGTGGGTTTCACCTACATCTAAGATGGATTGATGCTCCAAATCTAGATCCAAATTCTCTGCACCATTCTGTTGCCATGTTGCCATGCTTCTCCTTAAGTTTTCTTCTTGAGATCTTCTTGGAAACATGTGCCAACTGTTGACATAAGTGAAATTTTTTTCTCCATCATCCTTTTAACATCAATGATAACATATTTCAACATATATCTCGAAGAAAAATTTTAAGACAAGGTTTGGACATATTTGAGTTCATAGTCATACCCTTTGGACTCACAAACGCCTCAGACATGTTCATGAGTTTAATGAATGGAGTGTCTTAGGAGTATGTAGGCAAGTTTGTACAAGTATTTATTGATGATATTTTGATATACTCAAAGACCCTAGAGGAGCATGACGAACACCTGAGGCTAGTTTTATAGTGTCTTAGAGAAAACCAATTGTATCAGAAGCTATCAAAGTGTTCCTTTTACCAATCCAAAATCCACTATCTAGGGCACATTATCTCTAGGAAGGGTATTGCGGTAGACCAAACAAAGATTGAAGAAATCGTTGAATGGTTGACACCAACCAATGTTCATGAAATACGTAGTTTCATGGGTATGGATAGGTATTATCAAAGATTTTTCAAAGATAGAAAACCCCATTACCGAACTCAAAAGAAATAACAAAAAGTTCGTTTGGATCAAAAAATGTGAAGAGGCATTCCAAAGGTTAAAAGTATTATTAACAACGACATGGATTCTGAAAGTACCTGATATAAGAATTTTTGGTTTGCACTGATGCCTCCAAGGAAGGATTGGGATGTGTATTAATGCAAGAAGGAAGAATAATAACATATATTTCAAGAAAAAATAGAACCCACGAAGTGAACTATGCAACACATGATCTAGAAATGGAAGCTATTATTTATGTCCTAAATATTTGGAGACACTACTTAATAGGAAGGAAGTTTGAACTAAGGATTGATCATTGCGGGCTACAAAACATATTCACCCAAGACCATTTAAATGGCCGACAATGAAGGTGGTCAGAATTAATAAGTGAATATGACTTTGATATTACTTACATAAAGGGAATAATAAACAAGGTGGTAGATGCTTTAAGTAGGAGACATTAAATATTTTAAGTGATTCCCTTAAAGAGGAACCTGAGGGAGAAGTTGCTCAATTTACAAATGGAGGGCACCTGGTACAAGGAGGTTAGAAAGAGTTTGAGCGAGGATGAAATGATGGTCCCAAAGTATGAAGCATACTCCCTAGATAGTGATGGACTACTACATCTCCATGGGAGAACATATGTTTCATAAAATGAAGATATACACCAAATAATACTATGTGAAGCACATCGAGTAGTATACATGGCACACCCCAGTGTCAAGAAGATGAGAGTGGACTTGAAACCCATAATATTTTGGAATGGGGTGAAGAAGGACATTGTAAACTTTGTAGCAAGATTTTTAGAGTGTCAACGAGTAAAATATAAGAATATACATCCACCAAGGTTTGTGAAACCCCATGAAATACTAGAGTCTAAATGGGACATTATATCAATGGATTTCATCGCAAGACTACCAATAACCACATGAATACATGATGCCAAATTTTTAGTGCTTAACATGCTGATTGAGAATGCCCATTTTATACCAGTACTTAAGAATACATATAAGGCACTTGAAATAGCTAGAGTTTTTATTGATGAAATTGTGAGATTACATGGAGTTTCAAGGAAGATCATATAAGATAGGGGAGCAATGTTTATAGGAAGGTTTTGGACAAGTTTCCAAGAATCCTTAGGAACCCAGTTAAACTATAGCACTTCTTATCACCCTAAGATATATGGTTAACCAAAGAGGACTAATAAAATCCTCGAGTACATGCTATGAATGTATGTGATGGGCCAAAAAAAATTATGGGAAGAGTTTATACCACTACTAGAATTTTCTTACAATTACAATTATCAAAGTTCCATCAAGATGGCACCATTTGAGTTCTTGTACGGGAGGCCTTGAAGAACACCTCTCAGTTGGGATTGGTTAGAGGATCGAGTATTAATAGGACCAGAATTAGTATAAGAGATGAAGGGGAGGCTTAAATAAGCACAAGATCAATATAAGAGCTATGTTGATGCTCACCTGATGGATTAGAGTTATGAAGTGGGAGATAGGGTGTTTTTGAGGGAAAGGCCCCAAAAGAGCTCCATAATATTTGGAAAGCGAGAAAAATTGTCTCCATAGTTTGTGGGACATTTTTAAATCATGGAAAGGAAAGGGACGATAGCATATAGGCTTGCTTTACCTTCATCACTAGCATGTATGCATGATGTGTTCCATGTGTCTGTCTTACACCATTATATTTTAGATCCTTCAAATGTTATTGAATTGGATCATTTCCGGGTATCAGACGAGGGCATGGTGATGGTTGAACCAGTTTTCATATTGGACCAGTGAAATCTGCAGCTTAGATGATGAATGTTGGACCAAGTTAAGGTCCAGTAGGATAATTATAGTCCCAATTCTTCCACTTGGGAGGACATCGAGGAGATGCATCACCATTTTCCTTTTCTGTTCTAAGGACTTGAGGACAAATTCTATTGTTAAGAGGGGGTGTATGTAGTTCCCACTTTCGTTTACTAGCCTTGATATGCCATTATTATTGATATATTATTCTTTGAGGAGCTTAGGTTGAGGATCCAAATATTTGAATCTTGCTAGGTGTGGATGTTGTTAGTGTCAGAATATGCATTCTTCCATCAGTGATCAAAATCACTCTTTTCATTTTCATTTTAGGTGTCCCACTTTGAAATTTTTATATCATTCCATTAGGTCATGCTAAAAATTGTTTCACTAATGGTATCCCTATTCATAAAACTTTACTCTCTCTTAGAAACTCACATTTGCTGGCTTAGCTTCATGTCTTGCTGAGCATAATAACACTTTTGAAAAGTTCATTTCACCATGTTTTACCTCAGTCAAAGTCAATCATGGAAGTTAGGTCATTCAAAGTCCCATTAGGTCATTAGGTTTCAATGTTCAAGGTCCAAAATGCCCCATTTCATCTCAATAAAGTCAGAAAAATGTGTGAGAGTGACTCAATAAACATTTCATTTTCATCTACAAAATATTATCATCATGTAAATATGATATTTTTAAATTTGTAATTTTGATTTTTTATGATTTTCATATCAAAATGTCATTTTGATATGAAAACAAAGATGTAATTTATTTTTAATTTTCTATGTAATTTTATGTTTTCTATATGTAATAATTTCAATCTTTAGCAGCCAACTCAAAACATACGCGCCAAAATGAAAGAGAAAAGTGTCAAACTCCAGCATCTCCATCCGGCAAGAGAGAAAAGTCAGATGAAAGGGTAATCAACAAATGTTTCAGAAAAGTGAAAAAAGACATTAGAAAAGTGGGGTTTCAAATTTCAAATTAAAATTCACTTTGCTATTAATGACTAAAGACATCAAATCAAATTCATTTGCCTCTTCTAAAGATCAAGCCAACACTCCAACAGCCAAAAATTTCGAAATCCTGAGCGAAATTGGCAAAGGAGAAGAAAAGGAGGGCACAAATACATTCTGGAGGGAAAAAATACACTGTTAATGGCGCAAATGTGCAGAGATGGTGAAAATCAATTGATGAGGGTGCAAATACGTTGAACATGGTGCAAATACGTTGAACAAGGTGCAAATACATTGCTGATGGCGTAAATAGCTTGTCGAGGGTGCAAACGATCAACAAGTTTAACAAAGCATCCAAGTGATCAGAATAGCCTTCCACACCTCCTTCACTCAGTCATTCATCTCTAGCAATCCAGTAACAAGAATTTTCCATCAAAATCACCTCCTTTAGTTATATATGTTCAAGTTTGCAATTGAAGTTTTAATTTGGTCTTTTCTTGAAGTAAAACCCTATTTTTTCTCCCTTGCACCCATAATTCCAAAAAATCCACTTCCCTAACACTCCATACCATCCATACAATCTTAAAATTCATTCCATAGACCCTCTTATCATAAACCCTATCCCTAAGTTACTAATTCCTAAAACCCTTATCCCTATGTGCTATTTTAGACCTAGGCTCCTAAATTCGAATTCCCATCACTCTTTCATTCCTATTCCCTTCCCCATTCCTCATATCCCTAAACATTACTCCCTATCCCCTCCCCATATCACTTATCCCAATAAAAATATCTCCATCAGTTTTCCTTTCCCATATCCCTTTCCCATTTCCCTTCCCTAATCCCTAGGGTTTTGAACAAAAACACCATGGTAACAGAAGAGAAATACACATCATTCACTGAAGCAGAGGAAACAGAGATAAAAAGGTCAAAGAGAGGAGGAAGAGTTCTCATAATTGAGCCTGCTAACATGGAAGAAATTCTAGCCTCTCCATTGAATGTCACATGCTTTAAACATGTTGGCTATTAGTTCTCCCTGGTAATCTTGCTAATCTACCTCAAGGATATGGCCAAAGGCTTCCCCTCTTCAATGAAAACTCTGAAATCAATTCCCATCAACACATGGCCAAAATCACAACCTTCATAGACCTTGAGGAGTTAGATGCAGATGATGCCAAGATGTGAATCATCGCACATATTTTTTCAAGTGAAGTCAAAGTTTGGTTCCATGCCCTAACAGCTAATTCTATTAGGACTCATGCTGAACTAACTGATGCTTTCTTAGCCAGGTGGGATGAGAATAAAAACCCTTTACAAATCCTTGCTGAATATGATTCCTTGAAGCACAATCCCAATGAATCAGTGTCTGATTACAATTCCCAATACTTCATAATATATAATTCTATCCCAAATGAAATGAAACCACATCTTGGTTTAGCCTTTCTGTGTTATCCCAATGCTTTTGTCCCAGATATGGCCTACTCATTGAGAGAAATAAATCCCACTACCATTGAAGAGATGATCAAAAGTTCAATGAGTGCTGAAGCCAATTTATTGATTAAAAAATCCAAAATTAAAACTAAACGCAAAGTGACTATCAAAGAGGAACCTTCCACTTCATCATATACTATATTTGATGCTTTGCTTAAAACCATGGAGAGAATGGTTGATAGGATGTCTATTTCAGATAGACAGACGAAGCCACAAATCAGAAATCTGAAATTTCGAGGCCAGTAGTAGCAACCTCAGTTCTAGATAAATCAAAGAGAGCAAAGAGCTCCTGAAACACAACAACAATAGCAAATCAGAACACCACTTCAACAAAACTATGCTCAGAGTGATGAAGAGGAATAAACAACAATGGAAGAGAACCTTCTTTTCACAGCCGATGATCTCATCGAGGATGAAGAATATGTGGAAAAAACAAGTTCACATAATGATAAAAATTTCATAATGGCGAATGATCATGAGTTAGAAGTAGAACCTAATGATTATCAGAAAGGATACCTGAATGCATTGAGTTCCTAGCAAAGGAAGTATACCTTGAGAAGCCGTGATGTTCCAATAACTCCACCACCGAAGAAGACAATTCAATAGAAATAAGCACCACCGAAACAAGTTCAAAATAAGGGTAAAGAGATTGTAACTCCGAATTAGAACAGAAGCAATAAGACTTCTACAAGTGCAACTGTTAAAGAAAGAGATATTCCAAGAAAAGACGCTGCTCCGAAAGATCATGTTGAGAAAAGGGATGTTATCATAAGAGAGGTTGATAAAACTATACCTTTTAATTTAGAGTTAGAAATTTCTAAGTTAAAGGTGTCTATTCCTCTTATTGAATTGGTCAAAATTGATAAATAAAAATCCCATGTAGTCAAAACCTTAAAATTTGACCCTTTATCCGACATGGTTAATGTAGAGGATGATCATCCCAAGTTAATATTTGGTCCCGCCATCGATGGTCAGTCTGAAGATAGTGAGGTCCCACCATTTTACTTGAGTCTTAAAGTCCATCAGTTCATCCTTCATAACACTATGTTAGACTTCAAGGCCTCCCACAACCTCATGCCCAAAGCTACCATGGAGAAGCTTGGCCTTGACATAACCCACCCATATCATGATCTTTATTCTTTCAATTTTGGCCGTGTCTGTTGTTTGGGTCTAATCAATGATCTAGTTGTCTCCCTAGAGAAGATCCCAACCAAAAATGTCCTTATGGACGTGGTAGTTGCTGATATTCCACCACGTTTTGGTATGCTGTTGTCAAGATCCTGGGGGGCTAAGTTGAGAGGTACACTGCAGTTGGAATTTTCCAATGCCACTATTCCTGTCTTCAATCAAATGAGAAAACTATACTGTGAGACTAAAATGAAATACATGATCACAAATAAGTAAAGGCCTAATAATCGTCCTATCAACACTGTACATACAGAGTTGGAGTCCTTCATATTATACAATGATTCTGGGATAAATGATGTAGATTGTCAATTAGTAGAAATAGAGGATGTTCCCGAACTTTCAGATTGCATTAGAACAATGTTAGAAAAAGAGAAAGAGAATCTGCCTACTATATCCAAAAAGCCATCAGAAAAGGCAAATGAAAGTTCAGAACAACATAATGAATCAAATCAGAAAATTGTGTCAAATCAGAGTCAAGAGTTTCAACACCTTGAAGAAGAAGATGGTCTTTGGAGCATGGAATTTGATGGTTATGTTGGCAAAGACGGGGCTAGCATTGGTTTATGGATCCATAGCCCATTTCAATAGAAAATAAAGTCCCAAATAATGTGAGGTTGTGTTCCTATAAACTAGCATTCGATTGTAAAAATAATGAGGCTGAATATGAAGCACTTATTATCAGTCTGAAAATTTTGAAAAATTTGGGAGCTAGGAGAATTGCAGTCTACGGTGATTCAGAGCTGCTGATTAAACAAATCAAAGGTGAGTATCAAGATAATCACCCAAGGATGAAGCAATATAGTAATGCGGCACTTGACATTTTAAGAATGTTTTCAGAATATACACTTGAAGTAGTGCAAGATTGCAAAACTTAAAGGCTGATTCATTAGCCACTGCTGCAAGTAATTTTACGTCTACAATGTTTTCAAATAAAATTTTTGAGATTCATATAAAGCACATGCTCGCCATTCTAGATAACTTGAAATTTTGGAAAGTTTTCTGGGACGATAAACAAGTGAACAATTTCCTTCAAATTGAAGGTGAGTTTGAGAACTGTTCTATGGACGAAGTGTATGACAAGGATGACCAAGTTATTGAGGCATATAATATTGACATACTTCAGCTTAAGGACAATAACATTCCAAAAGGTCTCATACCTTTAGAAGAGTTATTTGATCAAGATGATGTGGCGAGAAAACTACTTTGGTCCCCACAGAAAAAGGCGCAGAAGATGTTAATATTGTAACAGCGGATCAGCTTTCAAAGTCTTTTCCATCAGAGGTAAAGCCTAAATATGTTGATTTTCTTACTGAGTTTTTTGAAATTTTTTCTTGGGATTACTCAGATCTAAAGGTGTACAACAAAGATATCATTCAACACACCATCCTGATCAAGCCAAGCTAGAAGGCTTTTAGACAGAAGCTTGGGAGAATAAAGCCAAATTTGTTGCCGTCCATTGAGAAGGATGTAAACAAGCTCCATAAGGCAGGCATCATTGTTCCATTTAGATTTTTAGATTTAATCTCCAATTTGGTTTCAGTGAGGAATAATACCGGTGAAATCTGACTATGTATATATTTCAGAAATATGAAAAAAGTGTCATTGAAAGACAATTACTCGCTGCCCCAATATGGACCACATACTTCAGCGAGTTGTAGGAGCCAACAAGATGTCATTGTTGGATGGTTACTTAGGCTACAATCAGATCCTTGTGCATGAAGAGGACCAGGATAAGACAATGTTCACTACACCATGGGGTACCTTTAAATATGCCAAGATGCCGTTCGGTTTGAAGAATGCCTGTTGGAATAGGTTCTCCTACAAGCTGCGAAACTGGTCCATTTTGAATATTTTTTATTAGATTTAGTCTAGCGTAGGGGTTTTGGGGTGGGTCAAAGCCCTGAAAGCATTGTAATGGGTAAAAGGGTAAACCAAGGGTTCGAAAACCATGGTTTGCGGACCATAGGAAAGTTTAGGCTATATTGCTATAAATAAAGGGACATTTTGTATTGTGGAGGATAGGAAATGATGAGCTATTGATGTGAACTATGGTTTAAGCTATCTTTTTGGGTTTTGGGGAAAGGACTCCTGCTGGCTATGTGCACGGAGATCCAAGTCCAGCTGTGTGCGTAGGTTGGGAAGGGAATTGTAAGGAAGGATTGATGAATGAATGAATAAAGAAGGATTGATAGAGAACTGAATCTGTGAGTACTCTTGTGCGAATCATTGGTAATTGCTGCACTGTGTATTTTCTGTGTTTAAGCTGCGAAGATCTGTGTAAGTGTAATACTATGTTGTTATCATAAAGGCATATAATTATAGATATAGCACACATGGATGCGAATAGAGACCTCATTAACCCTGCGCAAAGTAAAGTAATCTGGGAATATAGGACTTAGTGCAACTCTGCTTGTCTTACCTATCCTTTCTCAGGGTACGGAAACCTGGTTCCAGCACCCACCCATACTACTTCGGGTGAGGCTTTGCACAGGTCACTGCCAAAAGGGCCAGTAGTATAGGGGTTTGTTGGCAAACCTTGTGCTCTGAACCTGGGTCAGGACCCCTTGAGCCAACAAATGGTTCCCTTGCCAGGACTGTAGCATTTTGAGGAAGTGATCAGGTACTGACAAGAAAATAATGAACGGAAGTTAATGAGCGGTAAATATGATCGAACCAAGAAAGAAAAGGATCACTCTGCCCATAGAAGAGCAATGGCGCAAGATTTTCCAAACTTACAGGAGAACAAGCCCTCAACCGAAACATCGGTAGAAGGAGACATGGCAGTACACTTGAAGCTACCTACCTTTAAAGGTGCGGCCGAAGAAGACATGGATCGGTTTTGGTTCATGGCTGACTCGGTATGGACTATGTAGGGGGTGGTGAGTGATACTGTGAAGAAAGCACAGTTGTCCCTGGCCTTCGAGGACAAAGCGCTGGACTGGTACATGCGATAAATATCTCAAAACGAGAGTGCATCTCTTCAAGATATTAAGGACGCCCTAAAACAACAGTTCCGGAAGCCAAGATCATACTCGCAGTTGGTAGCGGAAGTAAAAGACTTCAAGAAAGGTGCGTCTGAGTCGGTGTGGGAGGCCGATCAGCGAATGAAGAAATAAATCAGGGAAGGAGGGTTCAAGTATGACGACAGATAACACACGGAATGGTTCATCGCTATGCTGCTACCTCACTTACATATACCCATGGGCTACCAGATCTTCGAGTCGTAGGAAAAAGCCTTGGAAGCTTCCATGAAACTTGAAGCCACACCCAAGGACGACACGTTAGGGGGGGTACAACAAATTCAAGAGTAGCTCGGAGCCATGCACATGGAGGTTCAGAGCTTACGGACGAAAGGAGGAAAAGGAGATAGCATAGACCTCTGGTGTATAAGATGTCGGGTGTTTGGCCATACAAAGGACCAGTGTCCTATATTGATGGATTACGTGCAGGCGGGAGGACCTAGTCCACTATGACTTGGCTCCAGTGGATTGACACTATGGTGTGATGAGTGCCGGGTAGTCAGACTGCATGATACGACCTAGTTCCCTCGGCTAAGTATGGGTGAGCTAAAGAAGCAGTGGTGCATGTTCTGCCGATCGGTAGGGCATGATGAATAGAAATGTCACATGTATGACTTGATTTCAGATTGAGGGAACCTCTATAGGGTATAGTTAGACCTTGCATCACCAAGGTCCCTCGTGAGCTTCGGTGGCTCCCCAGCAAAGGGCAGGGGAGGTCGGGGAGGAAGCGTAGGAAGGGGATGGGGGCAGCTGATCTTCTATAACTGCGGAGAGGTAGGGAAATTCGCAAGGGACTGCCCAAATCCCACTAGGAAATGCTGAAAATATTGCCGGTAGCTAGACCATGAGATTGAAAACTGCCCGATCCTGATAGCCAAAATGCAGGAAAAACAACCCACCGCTACGAAGAATGTGCAAAGGGTTAAAATTGAGCTACGAAGTGCATATCTGAGTGTAAAAATTATGACATGCAACAGGATGGTCACCCAGGGAGCAAAGGAGGAACTTTCCTCTTGGGAAGAAGTGAACCTCAAAGAACAAACGCCACTGGCAGGCCTTGGGCAGCTGCTGGCGAACCTCAAGAGAGAGGAAGAGTTTGAGCCCCTTCTACAGGCATGTTTGAAACTACTACGTAACTAGCTAGCTGTAGAAAATCTTCAGGTATTACTACATAGCTGCGCAGCCCAACCCAACACAATTCTTGAGACCATGGGTGTACACCGGCTATACAGCTATAAGAAACGCACTAGAAGAGAAATGCGGTTGACTGTGTAGATTGGCGACTACGAGATGGATCAAGTTATTCTCGATCTAGGGTCAGATGCGAACGTATTACCAAAGAAAACGTGGCAATGAATGGGAGAACCTAAGTTGGAATGGTCCACTATCCTGCTGTGTATGGCGAATCAACAAAAGATCATCCCATTAGGACGGTTGCCAAAAGTCATGGTAGATATCGTGGGAGTAAAAATCCTAGCTGACTTTGAGGTCATAGAAATCATGGAAGATACGGATCCGTACCCTGCACTCCTTGGACTGGACTGGGCTATAGATATGGGGGGTGTCATCAATCTCAAAAAGCGCAGCATGGTGTTTGAGAACAATGGTACACGCGTAATAGTACCACTAGATCCAGCAGAAGGTGCGCAGTATACAGAGCTAGCCTACGAGAGGGAGGAACTAGATCACATTTACAGATTGACTACGCAGGATAAAGAAAGGATTAACTCCAAAGCAGACGGGATATTTTGGAGAGACAATGAATACTTTTCTGACGCTGATGAGGAACTGGAGAATTGGAAAAACCGGTTACACAAGGTTTTGACGCTGCGCTGCCCTCGGGTCGCAAGAACCCTCTACTGCATTTCATCTGAGGTAAGAGATCTACCCCACTTTGATGAGGCTGGTAGTGTCCAGGAATCCCTAAGGACACTAGAAGCTAGGGTGCCAAGAGAATGACGGCTCTGGGCCTTTAATCTGGCTATGCGTGGGACACCCACGCATTGGTGGGACACCCACAAGAAAGCATTCTTGGATTGGGAAACGTGTCGGGATAGGATGCTTCTACGGTTCGCCCCTCCAAATGACATACGCACCAATATGTTCGTCAGACTTGGGGGTCCCCGCACACATCTGTGTGCCTGGATGACCAAATGGTCCGACCGAACTACGGAAGAATGGGTCCATCTATTTTTTCATGCCTTGGGCCCTATCCCGGTCGCATGGTACTTAGATGTGGAATTGCACCAACGCACCTACCACTGGGAAGTGCTAAAAGAGGACTTTGTCGGAACGTTCAGATTGATTGGGGGGATAGAGACGCTCGACGAAGCTCTGCAGGACATTGATCCATTTTTATTTAAGGACTCTCACCACCACGCCGCACCAACGGTCCTGACATGGGAAGCGCAGATGCAAGACATAGCCAACTGCCAGAGCTTGGCGATTGATGAAGAAGAAGATAATCCTTGAAACATTTATGTCCCAAAATCTGAAGGGAAACGCACTGTCGTTGGGTCATTGCTGCAGAATATTGACGTAACATAGCCTGTTAAGTTGTGCAACGTTAATATTGGGATGGAAGAACACCCTAAGCTGGCTAAGATTGGGGACTATTGGGATGACACGACTGTAGGAAAAAGTGCAGAATTACTCACGGAGTATCAGGACTTATTTCCGACAAATTTTTTTGAGCTCAAGGGAATCACCGGGGACCTCGGCATTATGCACATCACTCTGAAACCTGAGGCGCACTCCATCAAGCAGCGCCCTTACCGATTGAATCCTAAATATAAGCAAAAGGTCAAGGAAGAGCTGGAAAAAATGCTTGCCGCAGGTATCATTGAACCAGTTGAATAGTCAGAATGGGTAAGTCCAATGGTCATCCATGAAAAGAAGACCAAGGGGGGAATATGCATATGCGCAGATCTACACAAGTTAAATGACGCCTGTGTTCATGACCCCTTCCCCACACCCTTCTCCAATGAAATCCTTGATAGCGTGGGCGGACAGGAGGCCTATTCCTTCACCGATGGGTTCTCCGAATACCACCAGATTTGAATTGCACCTGAAGATCGCAGTAAGACTACCTTCGCAACTGAATGGGGGTCCTTTCAGTATACGGTCATGCCCTTTGGTCTCAAGAACGCACTTGCCATTTTTTCCAGGGTCGTAGTTGCGGTATTCAAGGAGTTTATTCATAAGTTCCTAGAGGTTTATTTCGATGATTGGACGGTATTCAACTTGGTAAAGGAGCATGTCTCTAACCTACGATTAATTTTGGATGCGTGCCAGAGGCACTAGATTTCCTTGAATATTAAGAAGTGCATCTTCTGTGTACCATTTGGAATCTTGCTCGGGCACATAGTCTGCGAGCAAGGGTTGATGGTTGATCCTGCGAAGGTAGCTGTAATTATAAACCTGGCGGTCCCACAATGGAAAAACAATTGCGTTCTATTCTTGGACACATGGGCTATTACAGGAAATTCATTCAAGGGTACGCCTGATCATGACACCTATGGAAAAGCTACTAAAAAAATATGTTTGCTTCTTTTGGGATGATGGGTGCCAGAAGAGCTTCGAACTGCTCAAAGAAAAGATGATTTCTACACCTATACTCATATTTCTTGATTGGTAGAAGGAATTTCATGTACATGTGGATGCATCAGGAATCGCGTTGGGCGCTATCCTCACGCAGCCTGGAGAAGGAGATATTGATCACCCGGTCGCCTTTGAGAGTCGAAAACTCTCAGGCGCAGAACAGAACTACTCTACCACTGAGCACGAAGGATTGGATATGGTCTACGCGTTACAGAAATATCGGCACTATCTACTAGGTGGACACTTTAAATGTTCACTGATCATTTGAATTTGAAATAACTGGTCAACAAGCTTGTGTTGGGGGGGAATATTTTCCGTTGGCTGTTGCTATTTCAAGAATATGATTTTCAGAAGGCTCGCGATAAAGCATGGCATGATCGACATATTCGCTAGAAGCAATTCGTTGCAGGTGACCTTCTCCTTTTATATGATAGCCAATTTGTGAAACATCCAAGAAAATTCTAGTAGCATTGGCTTGGTCCCTACACAGTTAAGGAAATCACGGATGGTGGAGCAGTCTAGCTAGCTACCTTGCGCGGGGACATCTTACCTGGCTTTGTCAATGGTAGTTGACTAAAGCCATATCGAGCTCAATGACTATATGGCCGCTACAGTGACTCGGGATGAGTCACAAGATTGTGTTGGGGGACTGTTGGAACAGGGTCTCCTACAAGCTACGAAACTAGTCCATTTTGAATATTTTTGATTAGATTTAGTCTAGCGCAGGGGTTTTGGGGTGGGTCAAAGCCTCGAAAGCATTATAATGGGTAAAAGGGTAAACCAGGGGTTCGAAAAGCACGATTTGCGGACCATAGGAAAGTTTAGGCTAGATTGCTATAAATAGAGGGACATTTTGTATTGTGGAGGATAGGAAATGATGAGATATTGATGCAAACTGTGGTTTAAGCTATTTGTCTGGGTTTTGGGGAAAGGACTCCTGCTGGTTGTGTGCGCGGAGATCCAAGTCCAGCTGTGTGCGGACCCTGCTGCTGTGTGCACAGGTTGGGAAGGGAATTGTAAGGAAGGATTGATGAATGAATGAATAAAGAAGGATTGATAGAGAACTGAATCTGTGAGTACTCTTGTCCGAATCATTGGTAATTGTTGCACTGTGTATTTTCTGTGTTTAAGCTGCGAATATTTGTGTAAGTGCAATTTCGGTATCTGGATTGGATCTGTTCAGTTCAGTTCTGTTTATGTAATGCTGTGTTACTATCATAAAGGCATATAATTATAGATCTAGCGCATGTGGATGTGAATATAGACCTCATTAACCCTGCGTAGAGCAATCTGGGAATACAGGACTTAGTGCAGCTCTGCTTGCCTTACCTATCCTTTCTCAGGGTGCGGAAACCTGGTTCCAGCACCCACCCATGCTACTTTGGGTGAGACTTTGACCTGCGCAAGCAGGTCACCGCCGAAAGGGCTAGTGGTATAGGGGTTTGTTGGCAAACCTTGTGCTCCGAACCTGGGTCAGGACTCCTCGAGCCAACAATGCCGGGGCCACTTTCAAGCATGCCATGGACATAGATTTTGGTAATGAAAAATATGTTTTCCTTGTTTTTTATTTAGATGATCTCACTGTTTATTCAAATTCATATGGTGAACATTTACATGATTTGAGAGTTGTGTTCCAGTGATGTAGAAAATTTTGGATTTCCATAAATCCTAAAAAGTTCCTATTTTCTATGGAAGAAAGTGAGCTATTAGGTCACATCATCTCAAAATATGGGATCCGGATAGATCCTGCTAGAGTTGAAGCAATACAACAAATTTATTTCCCTAGAAACAAGAAGGAAATTCAAGCGTTCAACGAAAGGATGAATTTCCTACGTAGGTTCATTCCCAACTTATCAGAACATCTTAGAGGGTTAACTAATATGCTAAAGAAGGAAGATGCTGTTAGATGGTCTGAAAATGCTCGTAAGTCATTCATCTCAGTGAAAATTTCTTTGACCACTGCTCTAGTATTGACAAGTCTCGATTATTCACTATATTTCATCATATTTTCTTTTGCTTCTGAGCATACTTTGGTAGCGGTGCTTATGCAAAAAAAAGATGGGATAGAGCTGCCAATAGTATTCTTTAGTCGCACAATAAGGGATGCAACCCTCTGATACAACATAATTGAGAAACATGCCTTGGCCTTGGTCAAAGAATGAAAATACTTCTGTGTTTATATTCTACACTCACATATTTTGGCATATGTTACAAATGCATCGGTTAAAGAAGTACTTCTGCAAATAGATCCTGAAGGAAGACGAGGTAGGTGGATAGCAAAAATTTTAGAGTATGACCTTGAGATCAAGCCGACCAAGATGATCAAAAGGCAGGGCTTAGCCAAGCTCATGGCTAAGTCTAATCTACATGCACTTGACATCAATCGCATATTAACACTGTTCGATGGCGAAGAAGGTGTAAGTATTGTTCAGATATTAGATCTCTTTTTATCATCTCCACAGTATGCTGATATCATTTATGTTTTACAACACTTGAACCCTCCTTCGGACATGTCAAAGAGTAAATGCAGGTCCTCGAAGATTAAGGCTTCACAATATTGAATATTAGATAGTGCACTCTACTGGAAGGATCTTGGAGGAGTGTTGCTCAATTTCTTAGTTGAAGATGAGTTCAAAGAAGTGATGAAATATTTCCACAAGGGAGATTGTGGAGGTAATTTGTACTAGAAAAATATGTCCAACAAAGTACTGAGAGCGGGTTACTATTAGCCTGCATTGTTTGCATATTTGTACAAGATGGTCATGAGCTGCCATGAATGCCAACTTTTCCAAGGTAAAGGTAAGCTTCTTCCTTTACCATTAGAACCCATTTCAGTTGAAGCTCCCTTCCAGCAGTGGGGCTTGGATTTTATCGGTGAGATACATCCACCCTCATCTGCTCAACATAGATGGATACTTACCGCCACAGAGTATTTCACAAAGTGGATCAAAGTGATCCCAACCAGGTAAGCTACAAACTCAGTTATAATTCAGTTTTTAGAAGCTGACATCTTGTCTCGGTTTTGTTGTCCTAGAAAAATGATCACGGATAATGCTGCAGCCTTCAAATCAAAGAAGATGAAAAAATTCTGTGATAAGTATAACATTAAATTGGGTCATTCTACAACATATTATCCACAAGGCAATGGATTGGTGGAGTCTTCCAACAAGCCTTTGATTAGCATAATAAAAAAGATGTTGGAGGCAAACAAAAAGAATTGGCACAAGAAGCTAATTAATGCACTGTGGGTAGATCAAGTAAGCAGCAAGATATCTATTGGAATGTCTCCATTTTAGGTAGTTTACGGTGTGGATATATGTTTCCTTACTTCATTGGTTGTCCCAGTCATGAAGCTTCTACGAGAAGCCGGAAGTGAAGAAAATGAAATACAATGAAAAATAAACCAAATGATTCACTTGCAGCAGACAAGGGAAGAAGTGTTTCAAAACACTTCCAAGCTCCATGATAAGATCAAGAAAGTCTATGATAGAAAAACCAAGCAATATGATTTTAAGATCTTTGACGTGGTACTCTACTGGGATGCCAAGAATGAAGACAAAGGTAAGCATGATAAGTTCGATAATTTATGGAAAGGTCCTTTTAAGATTGTGGATTCTCGTGAACAAAATGCATATCTCTTGGAAGAAATGGATGGGAAAAGTTGCTTAGGAGGGCTAATTAATGGTAGGCTCCCGAAGCACTATCTATTTTAATCTGAAATTATGAAAAATTTTCATCGTCATTGCATATATCTTTTTGATATTTCTGCAAGTTTGAAGTGGAAAATAATTGGAGTTTGGAGCCCGAAGTGAAGGCCATGGAGCTTCATTGAGTTTCTACTATTTCAAGTTAAGTTTGCAGAAAGAGTAAGTTTAGTTTTGAGTCATTGTTTCAATCAAGTACAGTCAAATTTTAGTCAGTTTGTGTTATTGAGTTGTCAGTAGTTAGTCCTGCATTTCAGTTTGAGTTATTTTTTGACCATATTGGCCTAATGGAAGAGGCACTGATCTACAAAATTCAGAGATCTGTGGTTCTTTATACATATTTCAGAGCTGCCATCCCCAATAAGGCCAATGTTAGTGTCAGAATATGCATTCTGCAATTAGTGATCAAAATCAAACTTTTCATTCTTATTGTAGGTGTCCCACTCTGAAATTTTTATATCATTCCATTAGGTCATGCTAAAAGTTGTTTCACTGATGTTAGCCCTAGTCATACAACTTCACTCTCCCTCATAAAGTCACATTTGCTGGCTCACCTTCATGTCTTTCTGAGCATAATAACACTTTTGAAAAGCTCATTTCACCATGTCTTATCTAAGTCAAAGTCAATCATGGAAGTCAGGTCATTCAAGGTCCCATTAGGTCATTAGGTTTCGATGCTCAAGGTCCAAAATGCACCATTTCATATCAATAAAGTAAAAAAAATGTGTGAGAGTGACTCAATCAAAATTTCATTTTCATCTACAGAATATTATCAACATGTAAATATGATATTTTTAAATTTGTAATTTTGAATTTTTATGATTTTCATATCAAAATGTCATTTTGATATGAAAACAAAGATGTAATTTATTTTTAATTTTATATGTAATTTTATGTTTTCTATATGTAATAATTTCAATTCCTAGCTGCCAACTCAAAACATACATGCCAAACTGAAAGAGAAAAGTGTCAAACTCCAACATCTCCATCCTGCAAGAGAGAAAAGTCAGATGAAAGGGTAGTCAAAAAATGTTTCAGAAAAGTGAAAAAAAGACATTAGAAAAGTGGGTTTTCAAATTTTAAATTCAAATTCACTTTGATATTAATGACTAAATACATAAAATCAAATTCATTTTCCTCTTCTAAAGATCAAGCCAACACTCCAAAAACCAAAAATTTCAAAATTCTGAGCGAAATTGGCAAAGGAGCAGAAAATGAGGGCACAAATTAGTTCTGGAGGGCGCAAATACGTTTTCGATGGCGCAAATAAATTGTTGAGGGTGAAAATACATTGAACAGGGCACAAATACATTTCTGATGGTGCAAATAGATTGCTGATGGTGCAAATATCTTGTCGATGACGCAAATGACCAGAAAGTTTAACAAAGCATTCAAATGATCATAATTTCCTTCCACAACTCCTTCACTTAGTCATTCACCTCTAGCAATCCAGTAAGAGGCATTTTCCATCAAAATCACCTCCTTTAGTTATATATGTTCAAGTTTGAAATTGAAGTTGTAATTTGGTATTTTCTTGAAGTAAAACCCTTGTTTTTCTCCCTTGCACCCATAATTCCCAAAACTCCACTTCCCTAACACCATAATATCCCTACAATCTTAAAATTCATTCCCTAAACCCTATTATCATAAACCCTATCCATAAGTTACTAATTCCTATAATTCTAAGCCCTAGGTGCTAATTTAGACCTAGGCTCCTAAATCCTAATTCCAATCACTCTTTCATTCCTATTCCCTTCCCCATTCCTCATATCCCTAAACATTACTCCCTATCCCCTCCCCATATCACTTATCCCTATTAAAATATCTCCATCAATTTTCCTTTCCCATCTCCCTTTCCCATTTCCCTTCCCTAATCCCTAGGGTTTTAAACAAAAACACCATGGAAACAGAAGATGAATACAAAGATAAGGAGGTTAAAGAGAGGAGGAAGAGTCCTCAAACTTGAGCTTGCTAACACCAAAGAACTTCTAGCCTCTCCATTGACTGTCACATGCTTTAAACATGTTGGTTGTTATGAATTTTGTGAGAAAGTTCAGAGGGTTAAACACCACCCCATGCTAACTAGACTGCTCATATCAAGACTTCATGACAATCAAGTCAAATTAGCTGGGGTTACTTTTACCTTATCTACTGCTGTCATTTCAGATGCTACAGGGATCCATAATGTTGGGGAGAAATGGTTCAAGAAAGGTAGATTTAAGAAATAAGATTATGAATTCTTCCTCAAACCAAGACATTGAAATCAAACAAAGAGGTTTTCCCTTTTTCACACATCTTGGAAAGTTATGCACCTATGATGAAGAATATAATGAAATATTTCTCATGTGAAGGCATATTTTCAAGGCTCTTTTCCTATCATATCAGAATCTTGATGCATTTCACTGGGGTAATGATGCTTAACATGCCCTATTATATTTTTTCCGAAGTATAGAGAAGATAACATAAATTTCCCAAAAGAAGGGATATGAACAAAAAATGAAAAGCCCATTCCATCATTCCCTTATAAAAATCATAGTCCTCCACCATCTTAATCAACTGAACATTGCTTGGAGCACCTTCATAGCCAATGATATCTTCATTGAGCCATCCATCCAACATGCACAACATGTCTCCTCATCATCTCAGCCCATGACTCACTCATTTTCATCAGATCAGTCCCCTTCACCTCCTTCATCTACATCTCATCATGAAATTTCATCTCCATCTTGTCATGATTTTGGGTCACCTAGGAGGATAGATGAGATTGAGCCTAAGTGGGCTAGTTTGGTTGAGGTTGAGCCATTGCAAAAAACCTACCAGAGAGGCTATAGGCATATGCTTTCTTCAGTTGGAGTTAAAGGGGCTATGCTTTCATCATCAACAAAACAGGTGGATAAAGGTAAAGAGAAGTTCATTGAGCCACTCATTCATAATGAGGAGGAAAATCATGAAACTGAGCAAGAATTTCAGATTGTTGACCTAGAAAAATATGAAGAGGACAAAATCACAAATTCAAAAATCAAAATTAAATATGCCAAGATTAGTGAGCTTCAGACTAATCTTGATAGGGCTAGATATGTTATTCACTTTCTTGAGCAAGAAAATGAGCAGTTGAAGGCCAAGCAGATCATTGATGAGGTTAAGTACTTCACTGCTCAAAGGGAGGCTCACAAAGCCAAAGCCATGCTAGATGAATCATTGGAGAAGTATGGTGTGCTTGATGATGAAGAAGAATAGGTACCAAGGTAGATACCTAGAACTATAGGGCTGAAAAGAGCTCTAGTTCTAGAGAGACAAAGGGAAGCTGAGCTTGTTGACCAACTAACCCTTAATGAGAAGCTTGCCATAGAAATCAATGAGAATAGGGAACCATGGCTTGATAGAGCCAATAAAAACTTGGTGAAGCTGCTAGAGAATTCCAATAAGGATAATGACTTGTTAAGGAATAAGGTCAAACACCATGCCCAAAAAGAGAAATTTGCATTGGCCAAGCTCAAAAGAGCCAATGCCAAAATTGAAGAGTTGACCAAGGAGGAGGATAAAAAGTTGGACATCCTTGCTGAGGCTTCCCTACAAGCTTAAACACATCATCCTCAGACTTTCCAACAATTTTGAGACCTTTTCAAACTTTTTTTCAAAATTTGGAAATCTCTGTATTTTTGGAGGCAACTAATTAGCAGAAAATTGGCATTTGCGCAATGCCCTAGGCGCTATGCAAATAATTGGCACACTTTTTGAGGAGAAGGAAGGCATCAATGGATTCCAAATGACTCATACATCTCAGAAAACTATTTTTCCAGCCTTGTTTTTCATTTTTGATGAGTGAAAATCCTAAAAAACCACCTAAAAATGACCTTTTTGCCCCTTTTTTGACCTTGGCGCTACACAAATACCAGCATTGGGAGATTGAATTTTTGAGGGGGAAAATGACCTTCATTTTTAGAAATTAAGGGATATTTGGAAAAAAGACAGGTAGGGCTTTCCAACAAGCCATCGTGGGCCTCATTTGGAAATCGAGAAGGCCTCCAAAAGTGGCCCTAAACACAGAGGGCGCAAATGACACTAGGATGGCGCAAATGCACAGTGGATGGCGCAAATGTCAAATTTTCTGAAATTTTCCTAAATTCTATCAATTTTTGAATTTTATTCAGTAAATCATCTTTCTACTCATGTAATTAATCATGGTAAACTATAATTATGTCTAATATTACTTAACTAGGGTATATTCATTGTATTAAAGTCATTTATGAGTCATGATGAATCAGTTGAATTTAATGAGTGAGTCACTTGGACCATCCTACACTTCAATTTTCAGTTCAGTATTTTGTGGATCTCTTTCTCACCTAATGGATTCGACCCCTGAGGATGAGTGAAACTTTTTTAGATGTCTATTTATCTCTTTTCTTCACACTAGTGAAGGTTGTAATCAGTTTTATGTTTGCTAGTTGATCAAGGAAACTTTTGTACTCAGTTTGGCCAGCTAATAAAGAGGAGTTGCAACTAATTTTATGGGATACTTGTGGAATTGAATGTCTATCATTTTCTTTTCTTCAGTATAATATGTTTTAATGTATTTTAATCATGTTCACTTCATTTCTATGTTATGATCTCTTACAAGTTAGATAACCAGAATACATGTTTGCACATGCTCTATTTTGGGTAACTGATCATATTTTGTTCACTTTCATTTGTCCGAGAAAAATAAATCTCCTATTATTTTATTAGCTTTATTTCAACTTCAACACCATTCCATAACAATCCTCTTCAAGTGATAAGAATTGTACCTACCTTGCCCCATTGATCCCTGCAACCCTAACTCATTTTTCCTGACCTAGTTTTCCTTGACCCAATTCCTTTATCCAGTGATTCCCCAACCAAATCAAATTAAAAACAACCATCTGCACTCTATATCTAGCCTAAAAACCTAATTTCTCCAGCCCTCCTGACTGCGACCCTTTTGGAGAGATCCCTCTCCGAATTGATAGGGCTAGTTATCAAGTCAAAAGCTTGGTATGTGGTTACCTCTATTGGGATTCCTTTTTCAGCCTTAGGAATCTGGCAGAGTGATAATATATGTGATAAATTTTTTTTTTCTAGTTTGATGTTATGTTGATAATAATTATGATTGACATATTTAATGACTATTTCGAATCATGTGATAGATTCATTATGTATTTGGTTTCACTAGTTCTTCCTCACAATGTCGGGTGTGGAGACTGATTATCTTCCTAATTGTTTAGAGGTTTTTATTATTATTGTCTGTGGTTGGATCATAGTCCCTAATGGGGGGGCTTGCCCCCACTAGTGCTTTCATGGTGGTCCAAGGGGGGGTGGGGGTGGCAACAACCACCTAGCCCTCCCGAAGCAAAAATTAGATGAAAAATTTCCTTGTAAAATAGTATAATTTCATAGTTAATATGGGTTTTTTATTATGTGGAATATCTTACAGTAGAAGCTATGTCGATTTATGGTTTTTTCCTAGAAGAAAACACTCAGTTTATATGAGGGAATTTTATTGTGGTTGTGTATTATTATTATTACTATTCTGTGTGAGAAAGGAAGAGGTGATTGCATGAGAGCGAAGAGGAAATTACAATGGATTTTCTATAGGTTGTATCTCTTCATTTTTCTAGATAATATAAAAGGAAGGACTGGTTGTTTCTCTGCGGACATATCCCAAATTGGGTGAACCACGTATATCTATGTCTCTCTTGTTTTATGATTTTTTGTGCTTATTTTCTGCAATATTTTATTTGTTCCATTGCTCTGTTAATTAATTTCTAACAATTGGTATCAGAGCGGAAGGTCAATTTGGTGAATAAACTCGTAGGGAAGAAGGGTTCCTGGTTCGAGTGGGAGAAATAGAGGAGGATAGTAGGTTTAGGGTTTAGAAATTCAATGAAAAAAAGTACCAGCTATGGAAGATGTAAATGGATGATTATTTGTATCAGAAATATCTTTACCTACCATTGAGAAAAAAAGAAAATAAGCAACAAGTATGATAGACGAAGAATGAGAGGTTCTTGAAAAAAAGGCACTAGGAACAATACAACTGTTCCTGGCAATGTCAATAGCCTTCAACATTTCAAAGGAAACAAAAACAAAAGGGTCTAATGATGGAATTGGACAAAATTATATGAAAAACCTCTGGTGTCAAACAAGGTATTTCTTATGAAGCATTTATTTGATATGAAGATGTCAGAAGGTGGATCTGTTGCTGATCATTTAAATTAATTTAACATTTTTACGAGTCAGTGAAATTTTGTAGGGGTAAATTTTTATGATGGAGTTAAGGATTTATTATTTCTGTGCTCATTTCTAGGAAGTTGGAATGGCTTAGTCATGGAAATCAATAATTTGGTATCTAGATCTAGTACTTTAAAGTTTTATGATGTTGTTGGTGCTATCCTTAGTGAGGAAATGCGACGGAAAAACTCAGGTGAGACAATTGGAAATTATTTGACTGCAGAGACTAGGGGAGGAAAGAGCCTAGGACATCGTAGTTTTTCAAGGAAAGGAAGATCCAAATCTAGGTTGGGGATAATGTGATGGAAATGTGGGAAGAAATGACACCTGAAGAAATACTATAAATTTTGAAAGGGAAAAGAAGGATATGGACAACAAGAGAAAAATCATGAAGCGAATGTAACAGGTGATGTGTTGCAAGATTCTTTGATTCTTTCATTATAAAATATTGTTTATGCTTGGGTGGTATATTCAGGGATGTCATTCCATGCCACACCTGATAGGTAACATTTTCATGATTATGTTCAAGGATATTTTAGACAGGTTTATTTGGGTGATTATAAACCTTGTAAAATCATTGGATAGAGTAAGGTTTTTATAAAGAAACAAAATTTAAGCCAATGAATATTAAAAGAGGTAAGGCATGTTCCAGATATAAATAAAAATAAAATTTCAACATCATAGTTGGGAGGTGAAGGTTGTGTAAGTATATTTATAGACAAAACCTAGAAGGTCACTAAAGTAGCCTTTATAATAGAAAAAGGAGAAAAGGTTGGTACATTGTATTTATGCAATGGTATTTCTAATTTTGCTAATTATTTAACCACCACATGAGAAAATATGACATTGCGGCGTCATAGGATTTGGTACATGAGTAAGAATGGAATGGATATTATTTAATCAAGAAATTTGTTGTC
Organism: Pinus albicaulis; assembly: GCA_034641835.2. NCBI lineage: Eukaryota > Viridiplantae > Streptophyta > Pinopsida > Pinales > Pinaceae > Pinus > Pinus albicaulis. The sequence continues at coordinate 686,342,000 of CM076581.1, forward strand.
GGGTTTGAAACATGTTGATTCATATTTATGTGAGAAATGTGTTTATGGAAAACATAAGGGAGTCAAATTTCTCAGAGTTGGGAAAGGTAATAAGAGTGAAAAATTAGATCTTGTGCATACATATGTATAGGGATATGATTATGTATCATCTATCGGTTACTCTTACTATTATGTTACTTTTATTGATGATGCAACTAGGAAAAATTGGGTATATTATATTCAAAATAAATATGATGTTTTTGATACTTTTAAGAAATGGAAAATTTTGGTTGAGAATGAGACATGAAAGAAGTTGAAGTGTATCAGATCATATAATGGAGGTGAATACTTTAGCAAGGATTTTGATAATTATTGTTCAAAGCATAGAATTCGTAGAGAGAAGATAGTTATAGGAACACCACAAGAAAATGGTGTGTAAGAAAGGATGAACATGACAATCATGGAACGTGCAAGGTGCATGAGATTGCATGAAAGATTTCCCTTACAGTTTTGGGTAGATATTGTAGATATTGTTTTTTATCTAATAAACAAAAGGCCTTCAAGTTCCTTGGATGGTGGTATTCCATATGAGGCATGGACAGGTAAAAAGGTAAACTACTCATTTCTAAAGACTTTTGGTTGTGAAGCATTTGTCCACATTAATAAAGAAAACAAAACAAATATTGAGGAAAAATCAAAGAAAGGTACCTTCATTGGATATGGTGTTAATGATTTTGGTTATAGCTTATATGATTATGAGAACCATAAACTCATCAAGAGTAGAGACGTGGTATTCAATGAAAGGGTTTTTTACAAAGATCAGTTGCAGGGAAAGAAACCGGAAAAAGAAAACACAAAGTACACAGTGCTTGATGAGATCACAGGAAAAGTAAATTCAAAATTGAAAGGAAATCATAATTATCAACAAGAACAAGAACAAGAACAACGATAGAAAAAAAATAAACAACCAACACCTCAAACTCCTACTAATGCTATTAGAAGATATACCACTTGAATGATATTCCAATTCATTATATTATGTATTATTGATTGATTCTAGTGAACCAAAAGGATATGAAGAAGAAATGCAGGTAAAAACTAGGAAGAAGTGGGAGCAATCCATGAAAGAAGAGAGGGACTCATTGGTACATAAACAAACTTGGAACTTAGTCATGTTGCCTACAGGTAAAACAACATTATTGAAGAAATCTCTAGATTTTCCACAGTGTTATAAAACATTTGTTGATATTTCGAATCCCAATGGGGATCCATCTTCAGGAAGAGAGTTGAATTGAACTCTCATCCTGAATATGGATCCCGGTTGGGATTAGAAACATTGACAAATGTTTTATAACACTGTGGAAAATCCAGAGATTTATTCAATAAGCGATAAACACAGAAGCTTGAAAACCATTAAAACAAAATTTCCGAATAAATGGGTTTACAGGTTGAATGAAGAAGATGGAGGAAAAAAGAATGTAGAAGGATAGAATTATGGTGAAGGGGTTTTCACAAAAGAAAGGTATATAATTTGATGAAATATTTTCTCCTCTTGTTAAAATGAATTCAATCAGAACTATTTTAAGTCTAGTGGGAGTTGTGAGTAGATATATGAACAATCTAGGACAAGATGATTGGATGGAAGTGAAGTTGTTCTCTGGAAACATTATGTTTTGGAGATTCAAACATTATTCTAGAGGGATACATCAATGCATATATGGCAGGTGATAGAGATAATAGGAGGAGAACCACATGGTATGTGATTACTGTAGGTGGAACAACTATCAATTGGGTTTAAAAAATGCAAAACATTGTTTCACTTTAAACAAAGGAAGCATAGCATGTTGCTGTTACAGAGGCTAGTAAAGAAATGATTTGGTTACAAGGGTTTATGGATGATTTGGGAAAGAAGCAGGAGATGAACATGTTATACAATGACAAACAAAGTTCCATTCATCTTTCAAATAAATCAACATTTCAGTCCAAGACAAAAAATATACAACTCAGGTACCATCACATACAGTCAATTATGGAAGATGGATAATTGAAGCTAAAAAAGATACACACTAGCCATAATCCTGCAGATATGTTGAAAAAGGTGGTAACCAGGGAGAAACTGAGTTTATGCTCAGTTTCAATTGGTCTTCAAGTATGATGGTGAAGATGAGAAACAACCATGTTGAAGTGGAGGCATTTTCCAGCAAGTGAAGCGATGATGGAGTTGATATAATTAGTCTCCAAGTGGGATATTATTGGGTGTGCAATGTGATTATTTTCTTGATTGTTTAAAGGTTTTTTTTGTTTTAGTCGTGACTGGATCACAATTCCTGATGGGGGGGGGGTGTGTGGGGGCTTTCCCCCCAACTAGTGATGCCGGGGAGGGGCAGGGGGGTGGCTGTGTGAGAACAAAGATGAAATTATAATGGTTTTTTATAGGTTGTATCTCTTAATTTTGCTAGATAATATAAAAAGAAAGACTTTATGTTTCTCCATGGACACAACCCAAATTGGGTGAACCACATATATCTTTGTCTCTCTTATTTATGATTTTCTATGTTTTTTTATGCAATACTTTATTTGTTTAGGTGCTCTGTTCATTAATTTCTAACACACAGTTACAAAGTTGTTGCTGGTTATGTCATGATGATCATGTAACATACATAATTATATTGGTGACTAATATTATGAATCACATATTACTAATGATTATTGAGTGTGGAAGGAGACTTCCCATATGCACTTGCATGTGGTGGGTAAACAACATCTGCTTTGGCTTGAATTACATACTATTAACTCAAAAAAAATTAAAGCTAAATGTAAAATTCTATGGTGAATTCTAATGTCATGTTAATGACTACAAGCACATGTTAGTTGCTTGGCCCAAGGACTTACACATGGGGGATGGGGCTTTACAGACAGATGGAAATGAATGGGCAGGGGGGGACAACATCGATGACTTGACCCACTATCTCTCTCATTGTGAATTAGGCTGGGAGGTGTTAGGATACCTTCGCCTTAAATACCACAGTGCCATTAGGGAAAACCCTGGATTGGGTCACTCATGAATATTTTACTGGGGGGTACTCAAAAATGAAAATTCCTTAATCCACGACACCATTAGTATCATTATAGAGGGTGACATAGGAGAGGATAACAATCTCCATTTTCATACCTATTTTTCCCCTCGTAGTCATTGGATGCTTGAAGGGAAATTAGTGTGGCACATTTGGAACTTCAAGTGAATTTCTTGAAGGGCGCAACTGATTTGGCACCCTTGGCATCAAGAAGAACCTGATTGGGTGTGGAACCCTTGGAACTTAGAAGGGATTTTATTTAAGGGAACAACCATATTAACACCCTTGGCATCAATAAGAAACTAATGATATATAATTAAGATATGATAATCATGTTATTTCACATAATTTACTAAATGAGGTTTTAGAACCAAGTTATCTAAATCAAGAATAAATCTTGGGGTAACGGGAGAATATGAAGGAATAAAAAGATTGGACCAATTGAGTAATCTACCTTTCCCACATTTGGAAAATATTAAGTGGATAATGTGCATATAAATTAACCCAAAAGTATGTCAATTTTTAATAGGAAAAAAGGGGAAATGGACATAGAGTTAATTAAAAACATTAATCGTAGTATAGTTTAACCTCATTAAGAAAACAGGGTGATGAATGGAAATAAAAAATAATAATTTTAATTAGAGAAATTTAGTTTCATGAGAGAACCTCCATGAGGCAAGAGCCAACAAAAGGATCTCCATCTAAGAGTCAATTTTAGATAAAGTTGGGGTAGTTGGGGAACCAAATCTAAGACCTACCAATTGACTTCGGTAATGAACACAAATTAAGGAATAGAAAAGAGAGATCAAGAGACAATTAGGAAAATAAATAGGGAGTCATGTTGGCGTGAGGAAAAATATAATTTTTGAATAATAATTTAAGTAAATAATTTAGGAGAGCCTAGGTGAGAGAGTGATACATGGGTCGGTGAATAATCAAACTTTTAAGTTAATAAAAATAGTTACTTTTGCATGAAGTTTCGAGTGTCACCTATGAAGCCTCCTATAAAAGAAGGAGCGAGTTATGGGAGAATGGACACTTTTTTCCATACTATTGGATGGATTAGCTATTTATATTATGTGTGACTACGAAGCCTAAGTGATTTTGGTGAGGTGGAGTTCATTAGAGAGGGATCTCTTAAGATAGGAGTGCTCGCCACCATTGGCTAGTATTATTCCTCTACTTACAACCTCATTCTAGCTCGGGGGTCCATGGGGAAGAAGAATACCCAAGGAGTAGACTGGGATGTCAATTGGTGAGTAAAAAATGTTTATTTGGGATGCATCATCCTTCACATGTGAATGTAGATGAAAACCAGGGACCTCAAGCAATGACAAAGCTGAGATAGAATCTTCACTCCTTGGTGAACGATACCTCGTGTAATAATATATTTCTATTACCTGATTGTTGTTGTATCTATAATGACCATATTTTAAAAGTGAATCTTATGATGGTTGAATTTCAAATTTATGGGCTATTGACATGTTTATATTAAATTTATGTGTTTTTAATGGTAATGAATTATTAAGCAATATGTACTTTCATAAAGGTTGTGGTTAAAAAATGACTATTTTAAAAGGGAATGCCTAATTGCTTATTACTTACAATATTGTGTGTCTAATTGCATTAATTTGTATTTAGTTAAATATGAGCTTGGTTCCTATATATATAACCTGTTTCCATTATCTTGAGTATGAATTGTACAAATAAAAATTATTTTTTTGCTGTCATAGGGAAGGTTCCAATAGATAGCATTGGTTGGATAGTGAAAAATATAGTGAAAAATGTTATTTAGTTATATTTTATCTTCAAGGTGGAAGGGTGGTGCAAGACCTAGATTGAAGTTTCCTTACAGTTGGAACCTGAGAACACTTCAAGGTGGCAGGGTGGTGTTAGGGAAATAGATTGATGTTAGTATGGTGTTAGTGCATCCTTCCAGTTGGACCTGGTAAAACTAGGGTGTTGGCACATCCTTTTAGTTCGATCTGATAAAACAAGGGTGTTTGAGCCTCCTTCTAGATGTTGCTATAGAATCTTGGAAGTTGGAGCTTTCTATTGATGTAGTATTTAAGACATATATTAAAAACATTATGTGTTTTTCTCCCGTTTGGGTTTCCATGTAAAAAAAAATTCTTGTGTATTGTGTATGATGTTATTGATTGGTGTTGTTAATTGCTAATTTTTACATAAGATAATTAGAAAGGTAAAAGATTCCCAATACTAATTCATCCCCATTCTTATTATTGGTGAATATTACAACAATTGGTATCAGAGCTAAGTTCCTTCAATTGAAACCTAACAACAAGAAGGAATATCTCAGGAAAGTAGAGATGGGAAAGTCAAGGAAGCATGCCTCCAAATGATTAAAGGAAGTTTATGGAATTGCACTAGTTTGATAATATATTACAAATGATGAATAGAAATAGGTTGGTCCAACTCCTTTGTCCCATAGAACAAAATATGAAATATGGGAATTCAGAATGGAAGTTTATTTGAAAGCTCTTGAATATTGTAGAAATTATCTAAAGGGATTAAACTGATCTTGTAATGTACTAAAACAAAATACTAAATCCTTCTACAAATTTTGGAAACCAATTTCGATTGCACAATCACATAACAAGTAAGAGAAAGAAATTATCAATCGCACAACACAAGATGTATCTGGGGAAAGCAACCGCTCAAAACCCTGCTATATGTATATTCCATAAAGTCAAGATCATGAAACAATACAATACTATTTCCCTCACTGAGAAACCTCCGTACTCTACTGATTGTCTCACTCTGATTGTGCAATACATCTAAAGCTTCCTGATGACCTCATGCATGATCTATACAATTTTCTAATTATATAATTGATAGTTATCTTCCCTTTAACCCCAATCTCAACTAGGTCTTCCTTAGAACTGAAATGCAACGACTATTTATAGAGAATTATCAATTATCTGATTTATCACTGCATGTGAATTAAATCATATATATTTCATTGAACCTATCACTAACTCATTTCTTAGTTAGAACTAGTTAAACTTATTTTAACTCAAATACTTGAGTTATCTAATTACAACTCATAAATAACTCAACCAAAGCTCCTAAAAATTACGAGACAACCTACATTCATCTAGTTTTACCTTCAAGTCAAATTAACTGAGCTAACTATATCATGTCATGGAATTACAATTTACTTCTAATTTAATTAAGGTAAAATTAAATCAGAAGCCCCCTACATGCCATTTTCAATATTTCGTGTTTCCTTTTTCAACACTCCTTCTCAACAAGAAAGGAATTCAACTCTATTCTGATCCTATATCTTTGGAATGTTCTACACGAAACACTTGTCTAGTGTTGTTTTCTATTGCAACTTCTGAAACTGAAAAAACATCCAAACTAAATCAGTATGATGCATATGTCTTCAGAGTCTTTGACTGCTGCTAGCTACTGCACTATCTATTGAAAACTTTGCACTGCTGCTTACTCTGCATATGTGCCATCTTCACTGCTACCAACTCTGATCTACGCTCCAGTTGACATCTTCAGCTTTGACATATGACTGCATCAATCACTACTGATCCATCCTACTACTGTGTACTATGGCACTCCCAATATAGGTTCTGATCCATGAGACAAAACATCTCAATGGACCCTAACCAAATTTATTTTCTTGGGATTATGACTTCACATCACCCCACCTCTCACGTGGAGATATGGTTGCACATGCTACTTCTGCACACTTGTCCTGGAATTTCTCCTTGTTGGCTTGAGGGGTCTTGACCCAAGTTCAGAGTTATAGGTAAAGCAACAAACCCCCGAACTACTGGCCATTTTGGCAGTGATATGCTTGTGCAAACCAAAGTCTCACCCGAAGCAGTACGAGGGGGTGCTGGAACCAAGTTTCCGCACCCTAAGGGAGGGATTGAAGAGTGGTCCTGGGTATAAGATTTTACAGATGCACACATAGAGACTGTGCAAACATAAACATAATACTACATAATTGCTATCACTTTGGAGCAAATAAATAGAACAGAAGCCAAACCAAGTCAAAACACATCAAAGGCTTAAACAGATCTATAATGTTTCAACATTTAATTGTAAGTTATCCATATATATAACAAAACGCGGGGAAGATATCACATAAATAGGGTTTTCTCAGCACAAACACAGATCAATTTCAACCAGATCTCGTTCTTACTTAATATAAGTCAGTATTCATGGATAAAAACATCAATCAGCTACGTGCATTCATCAGTAAGAAAACCTATAGTGCGATCTCACTAAATCATAACAATAAAATAGCACGGATGCATAACACATGAATTTCGCCAAAACAATTCCTTCTATTAATTATTCAGAAATGTTAATACATCAACTTCCTTCAAAAACCCTTACAAAACCCTTACTATCCCTTCTGTGAACACAGCCAGTGGAGTCCGCACACAGCTAGGACTAGGTCTCCACGCACACAGCCAGTAGGAGCCTTTTACCCAACCCAAAACCCAAAACCCTTACAAACGCAGATATTATCCAAATATCAGTATATCATAGCTTCATCGAACTACTTAGCTTAGAAAAAATTACCTATTTATAATATTCCTAGCACATAGATACTATGGTCTCAAACCATGGTTTGAGACCCATAGTTTAAATTTAAGCTTAAATCTATCCAAAAATTGGGGCAAAAATCCCTTTCACTACCCATGCGCAACAAGAAATTACAAACATACACAAAAAAGAGCATTGAAGCTTGTGCCTCAAGGGAATCCACTCCAACAGGTCCCCATCACAAAAATGTGACTTGTCCTGAGTCACTGAGGCATTGTGGCTGTATCCTTGGTCTTGTCCCAGAGCGTTTTGACAGAAGTTTCGAGAGGGAGCACTAACTCCAGGCTCTACGTTGCTGCACCCTGCGCCTGCTAAACCAATTTATCTATTGTGGGCCCTTCAACGGCCATCTCCACACAGCGTTGGGTCTGCTGGATGATCTCGAGCATGTTTTCCAGTGTCTACGAAATTTTTAGCGCTTCCTCTTCCCATGGTTGCATTATTTTGGTGAGCACCTATTCTTTTTGGCGCAAAACTGAAATTTCAACCTGGAGTTTATGACTTTATTGTAGATGAGAAAGTCTCTGTTGAACCACCAGCGTGGGCGTGCCTATGTGTATCTCTTCAAACTGCTGCTCTTTGGTTCTAAGTGTGTCGTGCAACTAGTGCATGATCAGATCATTCTAGACAGATGCCCAAATATCCATGGCCTCTACTGGAGATTGGTCACACTGGGTGACTACAATGACAATACTTTCTTGGGCATGTTTCACTTCGATGACTCTCTTGGTGCTGACATCTGGTAGTGTATTCGACTGAAGCTTGGTTTGAAGGTCTGCGATTTCCTGCTCGTACTTAGCTCGAAGTGTGTGAGCTTCCGCGCGTGTAGCCTTAGTGGTAGCAACTAGTCCGTCTAACTTCTCTGAAGGCATTGCAGTGGTTGCGACTTCTGGAATATCCTGGCATACTTGATTAATATTGTCTTCCAACATAGCGCGCTGAGATTCTGCTACTTGGTATGCTGCCTCTGCCTGACGTTGCTGCTGATGTGCTTGCACAGCCTATTTATGTGCATCCTGGGTCTGCGTCTGCGCGGTTGCTTCATGGTACTACAACTCATCAGCAATGACTGAATGGAGAAGGTGAAGCTTTCTTGCAGGCAAAAAAACAAGATTAATGTGTACATCACCTGTGCCAATAAATTGAGTGTGATGGCTCACGCCCATTTGAAACGTCGACAGGGGGATATGGACAAATCAACCTTCCCTGGATGATGCAAGTGCTGCGTCTAAAGGTTGTGCATTGCTAATAGGTGCACTAGTCCAGGTCACTTGAATCACGCTAGCCTAGATATGGCTCACTTTCATTTTGAGTTCCTTAAGGCCCATCTGGAAAACTTCCAATGAAGATTTATACTAGACCTACATGTCCATCTAGCGATCCTCTTACACAATAGTGACTGTATTTGCAATCTCATTGAGATCGTCCTTTGTTAGTGTTATGACTTCCTATCTTGTTTGCTTTGAACCCCTATGCTCTTTCCTTGGACCAACCTTAGGCTGCGCACCACACTTTGTGCCTTTTGAGGTACCTGCTTCAGTTTCTTTGGGCACCGAGAAATTATTTTTTGTTATTGTGATGGTCTCAACAGTTTCTCATATTGTCTTTGGGGTAGGCTCCTTATCGCTAGGCTTGTCAGTCATAGTGGGCAGTACTATGTCAACGAGATTCTCAGTGGCCTTCTCCGTTGATTTACCGATGGGGGTGCGTGGTTGGGTTTGTGGAGTCAACCATGCTGGTGGAAAATATGCGGTGACTCGAACGAAATATTCTTCGGTCACCATGTAAGGAAAATCGTACTAGAATCCTTCCACAACACCCTTTGTGCAGATATGGATATTATGGAATGTAGCCTTGAAATAAACTACCATTTTGTACTGCTCATAAAGGGTGGGAGACAGTCATGGCTTTGACTGCATTGCCTAGTATAAACTTCCATCATACAATACCAAAAATATTTTATTCTCCTTTTCTTGCACTAGGTCCGAGGAATTCCATAGAGTGGCGTAGTGCGCAGCTTTGCACATGGGTTCTGCAAGTTTTGGAACCTAGGTATCTTCAGGGGTTTTCCACCCAATCAATGAAATTAACAATAAGAACCAAGAATACTGAAAAATTCTTGCCCTCCTCCTGCACTTCACGCACGTTTTCGAGAAAATATTTACAAAAATATGCACACCAGTTGTAGATGACACCTTTTTCACATCTCCTTGCAAGCACAATTACATGCATGAGAAACTCCTTTGGCCGACACTTTCTCATAATTTTGCAAGCCAAAAGTATCGTGCCAAAATGGACTACTGTGTCATTTATTTATTTTACCACAAATCCCATGGATTTGTGTGCAACATCATATTTTTTCTTAATTTTATTGGCCAACGCTTTATCCTGCACTTTTCCTCCAAAGTCGGCCATAGGGTTGGCCCCCTATTTGGAAATCTGGTAATTCTGTGAATTAGGTCTACATCAATGGGGATGCACTCTCCCAACCAAAGCGCATCATCATGCACTAATGCCAATAGTTTCTTGACACAGATATAGTAATGGGGTTGCACCCAAAATTAGGGATCTGCAAAATATTGAGGAGGCCTGCTTTGTGCAGACCTAGCATTTCTTTCTTCGGCTCAAGGAGCACCAACCCTCCTGCGTATGGAACAGGATTATGATACAACTCTGGTGCAAGATCTGGAAATTTCTCCACGTCTGCGGTATCCCAATCTTCAAATTGTAGCTAAGGAATTTTTTCCAGCATGTCCCCCTCCATTGGGATGTTCTTGCGGATCAACGACACTTGGATACCTGCACACACCTTATCCAAGTCTTTTGGCACTTTCACTATAGGTTTGCACGATGCAATGTAGCTAGGTAGCCGCGCGAATGGTGCTACTTCTACGACGTTGTCATCCCCTTCCTTGATAATTTCTAGGAGTTTAGGCATGGATTTCTTCATCTTCACTCCAGAAAAATGGCGAGGTCTGTGGGTCTTTTCTCTCGGGGATTTGTGCGTCCCAGAGGTGTGTCTCTTATTTATTTTAAATGTTGCTGGGGTCTCAACCACAGGCACCTCCTATGCGCAAGGTCTTCTCTAGGTCTGGTGGTAGTCATCCTTCTCTGAAGGATGTATCCTAAACTCACTTGGCACAAATATTCCTCAAACACAGGATCCAATCCGGAGATAGGCACAGTAAAAGCAAAGAAAAATAAAGAGTTCATAGCATAAAAATAGCTTAGAATGAAAAGGGAACTATTGCGACCCCATGATGCATATTTATACTTGTGGCACATCTGCAACGACTCCTTTGGAATTAATGAGATTCCATTACTAACAAAACGGTCCCAAATCTAGAAAAATACCTTCATTAAATTCATCTTGGATGCTCCTTAAAGCGGTAATAATTCTGTCTTATCCATTTTTACTGTTCCCACAGCTAGTTTTCAACACCTCCGTGCATGAGTCAATCCCCTGGCGCAGATACCACATGTGTGCCACACCTTACTGCGCATGTATTCCATAGCTAAGTATAACCATTGACAAACTGTCCCCCCTAAGATAGGATTGTTGGCTAGGTTATTCAAAGAATATTGTGTGGTATATGTCATATCCTTGAGTAACTGCAAGCTTCTCTCACATTCACCATCCCAATGGAATGTGGTATTTCTGCAAAGAAATATGATCATGTTCTCAGTTATCAATGCGTATTGTGGGATGCACTTTCTGTAGTATCCAAAAAGACTCAGCATGGAGCAAATTTGTCTGAAATTTGAGGGGATGTAAGTTCTTGCGAATGCGCATGGGTCTCGAGCTTCCACTAATGCTACGTGTCGACAAGACACAATCTCCCTGATCAGTGCCTTAATGATCAAAACTTCACCCATGATATCGATCCCACTTTCAAAGCCAAATGTAAGAAGGAAGTTATCTATCAGTGCAAACTAATTTCTAGTGCCTCTGCGCAACTCTGTTTCCAATTACCATTCAGTTGGCACCTTTCCTAGGGTGTGAATAAAAATGTGAGCCCATTCAAGCCTTAGTTCGACACCCCACAGCTGATTCCATTTTCGCAGATGCCTGCGCGGATCCTCCTTGCCAAAGTATAAGTATTTTTCTTTAATGACTGGTAGTTCAAATATTAGCCACATCATATGCACACATTCCTCCAAATATCCCCTATTCTCCTTACGTATTTCCCACCTTCTCGCTGGAGTAGTGCGCAAGCCAATATCTGAAGCATGGAACCTCTATGCTGCCGACACAGTGTTTTCCAGTTCGCTCAGGAACATGTCAACATTGGTTGAGCCATCATACTGTGGGAAAACACATAACTCAAATGTGATACATCACAAATATCTAGTCACACGATTACTACGCAGCGCAGACACCTCATGCAATCGGTTTTTCCAATTCTCCATTTCCTCATCAGAGTCTAAAAATCAAGAACTTTCCTTCTCCCACTTAAGAGTTCCATCCACTGTTGGGTGATCTAATCCTCGTCGCGCAAACTTAGCTTATAGATTTGGTCAATGTCATCCCCAACGCGCATAGGCTCCGTATATCAGTGTCCTTCAGAGGTGTCTAGAGGGATGATAACTCGGACTCCATTTTTCTCAACTCATACATTTAGAAAACTGCTGAGAGGTGTATAGGATTCAGAAAATCATGCACGAAATGGCTAACGTCTCCGCAGTTATAGCAAATGACTTGTCCTCTTCCTCGACCAGTTGATCCACCTCCTTGACCTCTTCCTCTGCCTGAAGATCCTCCACGCCCAAAAGGGGATGCTGGTGAGAATGATTCAGCCTGCACCCTGCATGTTTCAGATTTATCCATCATCATTTCATAGGTGCAACAGTGCTGCTCGTCATGCCCTAATGATGAACAAAACCTGCAAAACAACTGATTCAGGTCAAGATGATATTTCCCAATCCTTAGACAGGAATCTATGTCATGCAATCCAGCAAACTGACAAATTGTACACCAGACACGACTCTTCAAGGGGCTCATACCTCCAACAATTAAATAATTATTGAAAACAGGACACTGATCCTTATGGTGCCTGGAAGCTTTGCGTTTTATACACCATATCTCTATGCATGCTTCCTTACCCTTATCATTGCACAAGATTTGAATTTCCAAGTGCATGGTTTCCAGCTGGTTCTGTATTTTTTGAATCCCAAGCGCAATAGGTGTTGTTGTAGCCTCCAATTTCATTGCTACCTCTACAACCTTAGCTAATGTGGAAATATTTTTTTGTCTTGGTGGCTAGCGTAGATGTGGGAGAAACATAACAATGAACCAATATTTATGCTGAGCATCGTCAATGACGAACCCTACATCTCTGATGACACACTTCAACAACTGGTCTGCTTCCCAAACAGACTCATTAACCTCCTGATGGATATATTTCATCTCAATTACCAAATATGAGTATGATTTAGGCTTTTTGAACTATTCTTTTAGGGATGTTTTGATCTGTTGCAAGGTGGCATCAGGGTTATCCTGAACATACCTCATATACCAATCCAATGCTCTATCCTGGAAGGAAGTAGCGAGATTTGATTTATTGATATCATTAGTGTGAACCCGTTGCACCTACCACACAACCTCAGTAAAAAATTAGCAGTGTTCGGTGTCCTCATTCCCGATACCCTTGAAATTAGGTAGCTTCCTTGATGTGTCCATTACTACTTCTGGGGGAGGAGGAGGAGATGGATTTCATGGTGGGGTAGGCGGTCTCTGGTGCGATGAAAGAAGTGGGGTGGATGGGGTAGGGAAAAAATTTAAGGGTCTCTACTGGAAAAAGCTTTCTTCATTAGAATCACTTGAGCTAGCGGTTTCTAGTTCATGCTCACTATCAGATCTAAGCTTAAGAGGGATATAAGGGACTTATTCAGAATATTTGTGGTAAATTTTTCCACTGCGCGTAGATGAACCCTTTTGATGCATTCAAGCAGTGTGTTCGCACATAAAACCCTTTTCACACAATAGCATTTTCAGCGACAATTTCAGTGAGTGCAGAAAATTACCACTAGTGCCTTTGAAAAACCTTCACTCAGCTTCAGAGTAGGACACAAATTGATCAATAGAAAATTGAGTCACAAAGCCACCCAAGAGGCAGTCGATCCAATGATCTACTGTTCAAGTAATCTTCATGTCAAATTTCTCTAGCTTTTGGATAAATTCAGAGGTCCACTCAGTGACTGGGTCATCTCTTATAGAGTGAGGGAATTTAGCTAAGCGCGATAACCAATCCTGAAGCTTGTATGCGAAGGAACTAAGGAAAATATCATGCACTTATGTATAAATATATTTTTTGACCCACTGTTCAGTAGATAGATTACTTCTCTTATATTCTTGAAGCACAAATTACAAGATCTTTCTATCCATCCAATCTTGTGATTCGTTTCGCGAGGGCTGCCACAATGTCAAATATCCCTCAAAATGATGATCTCGTTCCCAGAAACAGAACCATTGGTTGGATTGAGGGGCCCTGACCCAGGTTCAGAGTTATAGGTAAACCAACAAACCCTCCAAATATTGGCCCTTTCGGCATTGATCTGCTTGCGTAGACTAAAGTCTCACCCGAAGAAGTATGGGGGGGGTGTTGGAACTAGGTTTTCGCACCCTAAGGGAGGGATTGATGAGTGGTCCTTGGTAAAAACCCACAATAAGCTTCTACAGATGTGTGCATAGAGACTATGAAAACATAAACATAAGACTACAGAATTGATATCACTTTGGCGCAGATAAATAGAACAGAAGCTGACCCAAATAAAATAACATCAATGGCTTAAACAAATTTATAATGTTTTAATATTTAATTGTAAGTTAACCACAGATCTAGCACAATAGCTATAACAAAACTCGGGGACAGTATCACAGAAATAGGGTTTGATCAGCGCAGACACAGATTAGAACCAGATCTCGTTCTTACTTAACAGAAGTTAATATTCATGCATAAACACATCAATCAACTATGCGCATTCATCAGTAAGAAAACAGATAGTGTGATATCACTAAAGCATAACAGTAAAATAGCACAGATGCATAACATAGGAAGTTCGCCAAAATAGTTCCTTCTATTAATTATTCAGATCTGTCAATACATCATCTTCCTTCAGAAACCCTTACAAAACCCTTACTATCCCTTCCGTGCACACAGCTAGTGGAGTCCGCACACAACTAGGACTAGGTCTCCGTGCACACAGCTAGCAGGAGCCTTTTACCCAACCCAAAACCCAAAACCCTTACAAATGTAGATATTATCTGAATATCAGTATATCATAGCTTCACCAAACTACTTAGCTTAGAAAAAATGGCACCTATTTATAATATGACTAGTGCACATATACTATGGTTTCAAACCATGGTTTAAGACCCATAGTTTACGTTTAAGCTTAAATCTATCCCAAAATTGGGGAAATATTCCCTTTGACTATCCCTGCGCAGCTCGCACATACAAAAATACACAAAAATATCATTAAAGCTTGTGCCTCAGGGGACCCCGCTCCAACACCCCCTACTGGAGGTTGCGGCTTGAGTGGATGCCTACACTTGGTCTCCTCTATGATTCTCCAATTACGGCTGCTCCACAAATTTCCGAGGCTGCATGTTGAGAGGTAATTGATGCTCCCTATCAACCACCAAGTCTCTAAAGTTTTCTTTGCTTCTCAAATATTTGCATGCATATGGTACCTCAAGCGCATACAGTTTCTTGACTCACACACGTTGTAACTGTCCTGCCTAAACAACATTTTCTGAAAAAAGAGCTGATTTTAAATCAGTGATATCTCCCTCATCCGAACTCCAATGCGATCATTTTATTTTTTGAATATGGGTATTTTTTTGCAAGGAATCAAAATATGTTATTTGTTTTTGAAAAATTTGCACAAAATGTTTCATATTCTCTCTGAAAACTTGCTACCCAAAAAATTCTTGCTCCGATACCATGTAGAAATTATCCAAAGGGATTTAACTAATCCTGTAATGTACTAAAACAAAATACTAAATACTTATACAAATTGCGGAAACCAATTTCGATCGCACAATCACATAAAAATTAAGCAAAATAAACTATCAATTGCACAACACAAGTGTATCTGGGGAAAACAACTGCTAAAAACTTCGCTATCTGTATATTGCGTAAGGTCAAGATCATGAAACAATACAATGCTATTTCCCTCACTGATCAACCTCTACACTTTGCTGACTATCTCACTCTGATCCTACTCTGATAATGGCACTATGTTGGGAAAAATACTGAGAGGGGGGGGGGGGGGGGTGAATCAGTATTTATAACTTACTAAAAACTTTTAATTTTCCTTACTGATTTCTATACACGACTTTAATGAACCCAACTAGAGTATACACATGGATATCCTTAAGCAAAATTGCGTATGACCAGAGATATTATTATGCAGATAATTCTTTACTTAAATCAGTGCATCATTCATTCATCAGATGTTTAGTAAGCAACAAGCATGTGCAGTAAGAATAGAATAAATCATCACACATAAGAAATACACATGAACACGAGGATTTTAAGGTGGAAACCCGATTCGGGAGAAATCCACTGTTGGTGTCGTCTCTGTCTTCAATATTTATTATATAGAAAACTTCTTACAATATTGTACTGATGCAGACTCATATCAGTACACAAGCATCTACATACAAAAGGTTGAAACCTTCTCTCTTTCTCCAGCTGTGACTGGAAGGGAGCTCCAATCCCCCGATCTTTTTTACTAGCCACTACTGGAAGGGAGCTTCAACCCCCTGATCAGAACATTAGCTTCTACTGGAAGAAATATTATACTTCCACATTGAAGGCTTCAACCCTCATAACCACTGCAGACCACGTTTCATCAATGTTCACACTGGATCCCACAGCTTCAACACAACACTTCATAAAGATCAACACTAGTAAAATCAACCCAAATTTCAATCAGAACAGTGAGATCACCGTAACCAGAACACAGTAATAAATTGAGATATCAAAATCAGTATGCAGAATCAATCTCAACCCATTCATTATCTTAAAATACATACGCTACGTCACTTTACTAATCCCGCATGTATACACTCTTTCCTTCACACCAACCTGCGTATAGATCTAAGAATACTGAATTTTCAGAATATATTAGTCTCAGAACCAAATTTGAGGCTTTCAGTTAGATATCTTTTCAGTATTGCAGAGTCCTTAATCAGTCAGTCATCATTAAACATATTTACTCACTCATTGATCATATTTGTACATATTCAACTTAGTAGCATATACAATATTCAAGAAACCCAGATCTACATTAAGACTTCATTGATAGAAAACAGAAATACAACAGTAAATAAATAGATGACCTCTCCAGTAAGCTTCATAAAACTATGACTTCCATACGTTCTTTGGCTGAGACAAAGCCGCGTGTATACAAGATTTCACTGTGACGAACTAGTTTATAGATCTATAAATGTTGTTACTGCAGAAATATGCAGATCTATAAACTTACCCAGATTTATTTACTTCACTTCAGCAACCATGCGCCAAGTCCTAGATCCACACATCACATAATTAGATCATGCAAGTACATAGTCATTTTAGGTCTATAGATCCTAATCCATCATTGTATCTAAGGGTGCATCATAGATTCAGATCTACCAATAAAATAGAGTTCATCCCATGCATATATACTTCAGAGATAAGTATTCAGTAACAACCCTTACACATGCATACCCTTGCACTATGTTCTTTCTCTCCTTATATAGGATTATCCTTTATTAATACCATTAGCCAAAACCACACAAGTTTCGATGTTATTCTTGGAAGAAATCAAATAGAAGATACAACGCTCAATACTGTGGGCTAATACCATGGTAATCCCCCTTGGTATCATATTTTTAGAGAGAAAAAGGTATATGCGACTTGGCTTCTTCATAACCATGTGTATACATGACTTCTCTTCATAAAAATTGTGTATATACTAATTCTGGATGTATACGCGGGTTGCCTGTATACCAAGTAGCGTATACATTTCCTTCATATGCGGGTTGCCTTCATCAAACGTGCATATACATTGAGAGATATTTTTTGTTTCATTTCTTTGGAACTTACTAGAATTCCTTTCTCTGTCACATCTGAACTGACTTGTAGAAACATCATTTTTACATCTTTAACAAATAGGTTGCTTATCAAAAGGAAACTCATCAAGTAGGTTTCCATAAAGGACAACTTCATCAAGTAGGTTGCCATCAAGGAAAATATATTGCATCATATTGCCAACAATCTCCCCCTTTGGACTTGATGGCAACCATGATGGTGTTTGATCACCACAATAGATAGATACCTTAATCATAACCATTATTCAAACACCAAAATACTCTCCCCCTTTAAAATCAAGGGCAAAGGGTGGATCAATACTGAAAAAAGGTTTGTCTTTCCTTGTAGGAAGAAGAGCTCTGTAGATCTGATGTGCACTGTATTTACCATGCTCCCCCTGAGTTCGTGCTGAATCTTCAGACATAATTTTCAATGAAGCACATGACTATATAACTCAACCGAGTATGACCATTCCTATCACCAAGGGCTCATACTTACATCAATGATCCAACCAAGTGGAATTACATATTTGACCCAACTACCCAACCAAGTAGGTTTACAAACTTAAACAAGTCCTTACATGATTGAACATAACAAATTTACGTCATAGGTCTCAACATGACCTTTTCATCAAATAACAGATATGAATTTTTATAACCAAGACCAAAGAATCTCAAACAGGAGATCATAACATATCAACTAATCAGAATGTCAACAATGCATCCTTTTCAACAAGGCAGGTGCTCCCCCTAAGCTTGTGCATCCTGAACACCTTCAATAACCAATTCATCAAAGCATCTTCATCAAGGTGATAAATATAAAAGAAAGGTACAGTAAGATGAATAATGGAACAAAAATAGAGATTACCCAATGACACCACATGCTGTTCTGAAAAACTAACCCAGAGAATTTCTGTCAGCAAAAACCATATGCGGTTATATGCACAAAAACTCGCGTATATACATGATTCGCCTTTATGAAACTAGCGTACCAAATTTAATCTTCTAAAATTAAGTAGATTTGATAAGAGAGGCAGAGACAACTCCCAACTTCTGTCTGAGATATTCAAATGCTTCCCTGGGAAGAGGTTTAGTAAATATATCTGCAAATCGTTCTTTGGAGGGAACACACTCCGATTTAACCTTTTGTTCAAGCACTTATTCACATAGGAAGTGATACTTGATAGGAATGTGCTTGGTCTTGGAATGCATAACAAGATTTTTCGAGATACTAATGGCACTTGTATTATCACATAGAATGGAGATGGGAGGTGAACATTTGATTTGAATATCTTGTAATTTTTGCATCAACCAAATAAGTTGTGTGCAACATGATGCGACATCCACATATTCTGCTTCTGCTGTAGATAAGGCAATAGAAATTTGTTTCTTGCTAAACCAGGATACTAATCGGGCCCCATATAGAATGCACCACCACTAGTGCTTTTTCGATCATCAACATTTCTAGCCAAATCCGCATTTGTGTGAGCATGAAGAGTAAGATCAACATTCTTTGGATACCATAGACCAAAGTCTTGAGTCCCTTGTAGATATTTGAATATTATTTTTACAGCCTGAAGATGAGACTCTTTTGGATTAGCTTGGAATCGTCCAACAATCCCAACTACATGCATAATGTCTGGTCTTGTCCTGGTTAGATAAAGCCGACTTCCAATGATGGATCTATAATCTGGTTGATTCACCATGGGAGAATCGTCATGAGAATTGAGGTTGCATCTAGTTACCATTGGAGGACTCATAGGTTTGCAATCTTCCATCCCATACTTCTTCATAATTTTCTTAAGATATTTTTCTTGTGATAGAAATATGCCATCTGATGCTTGCTACACTTTTAAGCCAAGAAAATATGTTAGTTCCCCAAGTAATGCCATTTCAAATTCTTGCTGCATAACAGATGCAAATTTCTGACTCATGGACTCTTCATTACTTCTAAAAATGATGTCATCAACATACAGAACAATAATCAATAGTTTATCATTTTCAATTTTTGTGTATAAGTTACTATCAACAGATCTCTTTGTGAAACCTTGTTGTTGAAGATATTTGTCAAGACGATAGTACCATGACCGAGGAACCTATTTGAGACCATATAAAGCCTTTTTGAGTTTACAAAGAAGTTTTTTATCATTTCCCAGAATGAATCCTTCTGGTTGTTCTATATAAAATTATTTTTCTAGATCACCATTGAGGAAAGATGTTGTGAAACCAGCTCAAAAAAAGAATAAAAGAGATATCAACGCCTTAGAAATAAGCCACTTCGAGGGGGCAAACTTCAATACATTACATGAATGAACAATTCTTGGATGATACAAATGACAAAACCTCCTTTCTCTATATAGGAGTCCATGGGGCCACAATGTAATCCTAGTGGGGCCACAATGTAATCCTAGTCGACCTAACAATAATAATTTAAGGGCACAATAATAAAAAGATGGGGGTTATAGGGGTACAAAAATAACAATAAGTGGGACTAACAACAATAAGGGACTATACTAGTAATATAAGGACCTAACATGATCCTCTCCTTCAAAAATGTGTTGTCCTCAATGCTTGAGTGTCTTTGGGTGTTTTTGTATAAAATTCTCATCCTCTCATGTAGAATATTTCATGGGTAAGTTCTTCCATTTGATGAGATACTCTGAAATTGATCGATTTCGTAGTTGTCAAGTTCTTGTTTCCGTGACTGCTTCAGGTTCCAATATGGTTTTTTCTTCTTCATCAAGTTTTGAAAATATTGTTTGAACTGGAAGTTTGTCCCCTATAACCTTTTTTAAGCATGAAATATGGAAAACTGGATGCACTCGCGAAGAAGCAGAAACCTCCAATTTGTATGCCATAGTATCAATATTTTGCAAAACCTTGTAAGGACCATAGTACTTTGGTGATAATTTATTATCCTTCTTAGCTTGCTTGAGGGACATTTCTTTGTTTGGTTGTAGCCATAAAAATACCCATTCTCCCACATCAAAAATTCTCTCATTGCGATGTTGATTTGCCTGTTATTTCATTCTATTTTGTGCCAAATTTAGGTTATCCTTTAAGAGTTGGAGAACTTCTTGTTGATGCTCTATGTCATCCTCCATTGCTTGAACCCTAGAAATTTCTCTTTAAGAAGATGTGATGGATGGTGGATGATATCCATAAAGTGCCATAAATGGGGTCATTTTTGCTGCAGTATGGAAGGAAGTGTTATACCACCATTCAGCCAGAGGTAACCACTTGACCCATTGTGCTTGCTTATCAGATACAAAACAATGAATATATCCTTCCAAACATTTATTCACTATCTCTATTTGACCATCGGATTGAGGATGATAAGATGAGCTATGAGCTAGTTGAGTACCCAAACAAGAAAATAATTCCGTCCAAAAATTTCCTGTAAAAATGGGATCTCTGTCACTTACAATAATCTTCAGGTTTCCATGTAGCTTTTGAATTGTTTCCATAAATGCAGTAGCAACTGTACTCGCTTTAAATGGATGAGATAATGCACAAAAGTGTGCATACTTGGTAAGTCTATCAACTACCACCATGATGACACTCCTTCCTTCAGACTTAGGTAAACCTGTGATAAAATCCATTGAAATCTCCTCCCAATGTTGACTTGGAATGGATAAAGGTTGTAGAAGACCCGGGGTCTTAATTGTCTCCAATTTATTTTTCTGGAAAACCAAACATTCCGCCACAAACTTTTGAATATCAGATTTAAGGCCATCCAAAAAAAAAATTCTTTCTTCACCCTGTGGTAATTTTTAAAAAATCCCAAGTGTCCTCCTAAAGGAGAAGTGTGCAATTCCAAAAGAATCTTTTGTTTTAGTTGGGAATTCTTGCAAATATATAAGCGATATTTGTACCATAAGGAATCATTTTTCTAACTAAATGTATTAGATGTACTAGGATCTTGCTGCAACTTTTGAATGAGAGTCCACACTTCTTCATCCTTCTTCCACTCATCCCTTGCTTATGTTATCCAATCTGGTTGGACAATTGAAATGGCACAAAGAAATGCTTCCACCTCTTCATCCTTTCTTGAGAGTGCATTTGCAACAACATTTAGCTTCCATTTTTTGTAGACGATTTCAAAGTCATAACCCAACATCTTTGTGACCCACTTTTGCTGCTCTTCTGAAGATAGTCCGTGTTCCAAAAAGTGTTTAAGACTATCATGATCAGTTTTTACCTTGAAGTGTCTTCCCATTAGGTAAGGTCTCCATTCCTTTAGTGCATGTAGTATTTCCAACATTTCCTTCTCATAAATAGCCTTTTTTAAATACTTTCCTTTGATTGAATGACTTTCAAAAGCAATGGGTCTTCCTTCTTGCATTAAAACAACACCAATTCCTTTTCTTGAGGCATCACATTCCACAATAAAGGTTTTTGTGAAGTCTGGCGTAGCTAAGACTGGTGCTAGGCACATTTCCTCTTTAAGATGTTCAAAGGCCTTAGTTGCTTCAGGAGTCCATGAAAATTCATCTTTCTTCAATAATGTTGTTAGAGGTGCTGGTATTCTCCCATAATTCTTAACAAACTTGTGATAATATCCTATTAACCCGAGAAATCTGCACAACTGCTTTATGGTTGTGGGGACTTTCCATTCCTTAATGGCTTTAATTTTGTTAGGGTCTACCTTAGCACCCTCGTGAGATACAATATGACCCAAATATTCCACCTCTTGTAGTCCAAAGAAACATTTGGATGTTTTTGCATATAATTGTTTCTCCTCCAATAGTTTGAGCACCCTGTCAACATGTAGAACATGATCCTTCCAAGACCTACTGTAGATTATTATATCATCAAAAAATACTAGCACAAATTTTCAAGGAATGGTTTGAAAATGGAATTCATCAACCCTTGAAATTTAGAAGGTACATTGGTAAGGCCAAAAGGCATGACAAAAAATTCATAATGACCCTCATGAGTTCAAAATGCTATTTTTGGAATATCTTCAGTCTTCATTCTAATTTGATGATATCCTGAACGAAGACCCAACTTGGTAAAATAAATTGCTCCATGTAATTCATCCAATAATTCATCAATCACAGGAATGGGAAACTTATCTTTAATAATGAGTTTATTGAGCTCCCTATAATCCGGACACATGCGCCATGATCCATCTTTCTTGTGCACCATTACTACTAGAGTAGAGAAAGAACTTTGACTAGGTTGAATTATACCAACCTCTAACATTTCTGTAATCATACGTTCATTTTCGCTCTTTTGGACATAAAGATATCTGTAAGGCTTGATGTTTGGAGGAACACTTCCTGGAATCAAATGAATAGCATGATCATGATAACGAATAGGTGGGAGTCCTTTGGGAGTATCAAACACCTTGGAATGATTGTCCAAGACTTTTTGGAGATCTAGAAAAATATATGATTTTGATGTTGGAACTTCTAGTGAGCATAATTGTGCAATTACGCCCTATTGTTCTTTCTTAAGAAGAATTTTCATGACATTAGAGCCTATTATATTTCATGGCTTCCCTGTGATACCCCGTAATTTGATTTCCTTTCCTTACGAAAAAAATTTCAAGAAAAGTTATTGAAAATTAAAAGCTACCGTCCCCAAAGATTGTAACCATTGTACTCCTAGTACAACATCAGCACCTCCCATTGGGATGGAAAGCATTGGACTATTCAATACATATTTCCCCATGGCTAGCTTGATATTATGGCATTTTCCAGAGTAATTTATAGTTCCTCTATTTGCAACCATCACTTGACATTCTGGTGCTGGGTATAGGAAACAATTCAATTCCTTGGTTACCTTACAATGAATAAAATTATGGGTACTACCCGAATCAATCAACACTATTACCTTTTTCTTCTTGATATGTCCTTCTATCTTGAGAGTTTGAGGAGTGGTAATTCCTGCCAATGCATTAAATGATATGGTTGGACTCATTTCTTCTTCTTCTAAGGTTTCTTCCTGGTGTATATCCTCTACTTTTGAAGTTTCTTCTTCATTTTCTTCCTTCTCTTCACAATCTATGTAAAATAATTTCTTCTCAGTGCACTTATGACCTTTAGTGTATTTGCTATCACAAAAATAGCAAAGCCCTTTTTCTCTTTTTTCTTCCAATTGTTGTGGTGTCAACCTTGTAGGTTGTGGAAGTCTAGGAGTAGCAACACTTTCATCTTTATAGATGTGAGTGGTAGGCTTCCTTGTCACCATAATTTTACATTCAATTTTTCTTGCCAACCTGAATGCCTTCTCCAATGAATCAGGTTCCCAAACGCGAAATTCATGTTGGATGTTATCTTTTAAAGTCCCTATTGTTGGGTGTGGAGCCTGATTATCTTGTTTACTTTGTATCACAACATTGGACCCCTATACCTTCAAAGGGGCGGTAACGCCGCCCGTAATTAATCGCTGCCGTGGGGGATCCAGGGGGGGCGGCAGCGCTTTTCGGAGCCCCCCCCTGGTGGGGGTTTTCGGGGGCAGCGCCCCCAAAGCTAAAAACATATGTAAAATTTCCTTGCAAAAGTATAGTAATTTCTAGTCAATCTGGGCCATTCATAGGCAGATGATCTGACGGTAGAAGTTATGTTTAGATTAGGGTTTTTTTGCCCTAGAAGGCAACCCCTCGCTTTTATGAGGGTATTGTATTGTGGCTGTGTATTGTATTATGTGTGTATTCTCAGAGCGAGAAACAGAGAGGGAGACTGTGAGAAAGAACAAAGGATATTACAACGGATCTGCTGTAGGTTTTGTATTTTCATTTTGCTGGATAATAGAAAGGAAGGACTGGCTATTCGGGGTGGACTTAGCCCAAACTGGGTGAACCACGTATATCTGTGTCTCTCTGTTTTTATGTGTTTTGTGTGCTTTTATTTTCTGCATATTTTATGTGTTGCGTTGCTTTGTAATATTTAATTTTCTAACAACTGGTATCAGAGTCGAAGGTCTATTTGGCTAATAAACTCGTAGGAAAGAAGGGTTCCTGGTTCGAGTGGGAGTAATGGCGGACGATGGTAAGTTTAGGGTCGAGAAATTTAATGGCCAAAACTTCTCACTGTGGAAGATGTAGATGGAAGATTATCTGTATAAGAAAGATCTGTACCTACCATTGAGCGAAAAAACAAAGAAGCCGGCGGCCATGACATATGCGGAATGGAACATTCTCGATAGAAAGGCACTCAGAACAGTATGGTTCTGTCTTGCGGCGTCAGTCGCCTTCAATATTTCGAAGGAAACAACAACAAAGGGTTTGATGCAGACGTTGGCAAAACTATATGAAAAACCCTCGGCCTCAAACAAGGTATTTCTTATGAAACGACTATTTAATATGAAGATTTCGGAAGGTGGATCTGTTGCGGACCATTTAAATGAATTTAATACAGTTACCAGTCAGTTAAGTTCTGTAGGGGTAAACTTTGATGATGAAGTTAGAGCTCTGTTATTCTTGTGCTCATTGCTAGAGAGTTGGAATGGTTTAGTAATGGCCATTAGTAACTTTGTCTCTGGATCTAGTACTTTAAAGTTTGATGATGTTGTGGGTGCTATCCTTAGCGAGGAAATGCGATGGAAAACATCCGGTAAAACATCGGATAATGCTTAGAGTGCAGAGTCTAGGGGAAGAAGAATGGAAAGAGGAAAGAGCTCGGGATATCGCAGTAAATCAAGGAAAGGTAGATCCAAGTCCAGATTAGGAATAGTGTGCTGGAATTGCGGAAAGAAAGGACACCTAAAGAAAGACTATAGATCTCGGAAGGGAAAAGAAGGAGACACACAGCAAGAAAAAAATCATGAAGCAAATGTGACAGGTGATGTGTTACAAGATGCTTTGATTATTTCTTTTTAAAATGTTACTGATTCTTGGGTTGTAGATTCAGGGGCTTCATTCCATGCCACACCTGATAAGAAATATTTTCGTGACTATGTTCAAGGAGATTTTGGACAAGTTCGTTTGGGTGATGATAAACCTTGTAAAATTGTCGGAATGGGTAAAGTTCTTGTAAAACAACAAAATGGAAACCAATGGCTACTAAATGAGGTAAGGCATGTTCCATATCTGAAGAAAATCTGATTTCAACATGGCAGTTAGGCAGTGAAGGTTGTGTGACAACTTTCACAGATAAGACTTGGAAGGTCACCAAAGGAGCGCTGGTAATAGAAAAAGGTGAAAAGGTTGGTACATTGTATTTATGCAATGTTATTTCTAACTTTGTTAATGCTTTAACTTCCAAAGGAGCATATGCAGCATTATGGCATCATAGGCTCGGACACATGAGTGAGAAGGGAATGAAGATTCTTCACTCAAGAAATTTGCTACCAGGTTTAAAGAATGTTGATTTGGATTTCTGTGAGAATTGCATTTATGGGAAACAGAAGAGAGTCAGATTTCTCAGAGTTGGGAGAGAAAATAAGAGCGAAAAATTGGAGATTGTGCATACAGATGTATGGGGACCTGCTCAGGTATCATCTCTCGGTGGCTCTCGTTATTATGTTACTTTTATTGATGATGCAACTAGAAAAACATGGATTTATTGTATTCAAAATAAATATGATGTATTTGATACTTTCAAGCAATGGAAAGCTTTGGTTGAGATTGAGACATGAAATAAGTTGAAGTGTCTCAGATCAGAAAATGGAGGTGAGTATTGCAGCAAAGAGTTTGATAGGTACTGTTCAGAGCATGGAATTCGTAGAGAGAAGATAGTTCCAAGAACACCACAAGAAAATGGTGTGTCAGAAAGGATGAACAAAACAATCATGGAGCGTGCAAGGTGCATGAGATTGCATGCGGGATTGCCTTTACAATTTTGGGCAGATGCTGTAGATACTGATGTTTATCTAATAAACATAGGGCCTTCAAGTTCCTTGGATGGTGGTATTCCAGAGGAAGCATGGACAGGTAAAAAGGTAAACTACTCTTTTTTAAATCCTTTTGGTTGTGAGGCCTTTGTCCATATTAATAAATAAAATAGAACAAATCTTGAGGAAAAATCAAAGAAATGTACCTTTATTGGATATGGTGTTAATGATTTTGGTTATCGCTTATATGATTATGAAAATCACAAAATCATTAGGAGCAGAGATGTAATATTCAATGAAAAGGTCTTTTATAAGAATCAGTTGCAGGAAAAGAAACAGGAAAAAGAAAGCAAGGAATACACGATTCTTGATGAGATAACTGAAAATGTAAAGGTGCCTAAAAATAATAATAATCAACAACCACAGTAGCAACAACCACCACAAAAGCAACAGGCACCTCAAACACTTGAAAGTAGTGTTAGAAGATCTACCAGGATAAGTAGATCCCCTGAACGATACTCTCCTTCATTATATTATTTATTGCTGACTGATTCTAGTGAACCTGAATGTTATGAAGAAGCAATGTAGGTTGAAAGCAGGAAGAAGTGTGAGCTAGCCATGGAAGAAGAGATGGACTCCTTAATGCATAACCAGACTTGGGACTTAGTTAGGTTTTCTGCAGGTAAAACTGCATTGAAAAATAAATGGGTTTACAGGCTGAAGGAAGAAGATGGAGGAAAATAGAGGTACAAAGCTAGACTTGTGGTGAAGGGGTTTGCACAGAAGAAAGGTATTTATTTTGATGAAATATTTTCTCCTGTTGTTAAGATGACTTCAATCAAAACTATCTTAAGTCTTGTAGCATCGGAAGATTTACATCTTGAACA
This sequence comes from Pinus albicaulis, assembly GCA_034641835.2. NCBI lineage: Eukaryota > Viridiplantae > Streptophyta > Pinopsida > Pinales > Pinaceae > Pinus > Pinus albicaulis. The sequence goes on from CM076581.1 coordinate 686,369,398, forward strand.
GTTAGATGTAAAGACAACATTTCTCCATGGAGATTTGGAGGAAGAGATATACATGCAGCAACCAGAAGGATATGAGGTAAAAGGGAAAGAAAAATTGGTGTGCAAGTTAAAGAAGAGCTTGTATGGCTTAAAACAGGCTCCAAGGCAGTGGTATCTAAAATTTGACAAGTTTATGTCTGAACAAGGTTATACTAGATGTCACTCTAATCATTGTGTTTATCTAAAAAGGAAAAATGATGGCGACTATATTATATTGTTATTGTATGTAGATGACATGCTTGTTGCAGGATCTAACATGCAGGAAATAAATGTGCTCAAAAGAAAATTGGCAAATTCATTTGCAATGAAGGATTTGGGAGCTGCAAAACAAATCCTTGGTATGAGGATAACTAGAGACGGGAAAAATCGCAAATTAACACTGTCTCAGAATGAGTACATAGAAAAGGTGTTGAAAATATTTAATATGCAGAATGCAAAACCAGTTAGTACACCTTTTGCTAGCCATTTCAAACTTAGTAAGGAGATGTGCCCAAAGACCCAAGAAGACATGGATTATATGTCTAAAGTTCCATATGCATCGGCAGTTGGAAGCTTAATGTATGCAATGGTCTGCACAAGGCCTGATATTGCACATGCAGTGGGAGTTGTAAGCAGGTACATGAATAATCCAGGAAAAGAACATTGGATGGCAGTAAAATGGATTCTCAGATATTTGAGAGGTACCATAAATCAAGCATTATGCTTTGGTGGTTCAAACATTTCTCTACAGGGATATGTTGATGTAGATATGACAGGTGACAGAGATAACAGGAGGAGCACTACAGGATATGTATTTACTGTAGGTCGGGTTTCAAAAATCCAAAGTGTTGTTGCACTTTCAACAACAGAAGCACAGTATGTTGCTGCTATAGAGGCTAGTAAAGAAATGATTTGGTTACAAAGTTTTATGGGTGAATTGGGTAAGAAGCATGATATGGGCACGTTATACAGTGATAGCCAAAGTGCCATTCATCTTGCAAAGAAATCAGCATTTCATTCCAGGACTAAACACATACATCTCAAGTACCATTTCATACGATGAGTATTGGAAGATGGAGAGTTGAAGCTGGAAAAGATACACACTAGCCAGAATCCTGCAGATATGCTAACAAAAGTTGTAACCAGGGAGAAACTGAGAATGTGCTCAGTTTCAATTGGTCTTCAAGGATGACGATGAAGATGAGGAATAGCCAGGTCCAAAGAGGAGTCATTTCCAGCAAATGAAGCAACGATGGAGTTGCTACAATCAGTCTCCAAGTGGGAGATTGTTGGGTGTGGAGCCTGATTATCTTGTTTACTTTGTATCACAACATTGGACCCTTATACCTTCAAAGGGGTGGCAACGCCGCCTGTAATTAATCGCTGCCGTGGGGGGTCCAGGGGGGAGGTGGCAGCGCTTTTCGGAGCCCCCCCCCTGGCGGGGGTTTTCGGGGGCAGCGCCCCCGAAGCTAAAAACAAATGTAAAATTGCCTTGTAAAAGTATAGTAATTTCTAGTCAATCTGGGCCGTTCATAGGTGGATGATCTGACGGTAGAAGTTATGTTTAGATTAGGGTTTTTTTGCCCTATAAGGAAACCCCTCACTTTTATGAGGGTATTGTATTGCGGCTGTGTATTGTATTATGTGTGTATTCTTGGAGCAAGAAACAGAGAGGGAGACTGTGAGAAAGAACAGAGGATATTACAATGGATCTGCTGTATGTTTTCTCTTTTCATTTTGCTGGATAATAGAAAGGAAGGACTGGCTGTTCGAGGTGGACGTAGCCCAAACTGGGTGAACCACATATATATGTGTCTCTCTGTTTTTATGTGTTTTGTGTGCTTTTATTTTCCGCATATTTTATGTGTTGCATTTCTCTGTAATATTTAATTTTCTAACACCTATGAAGACATAAATCCTATGTTCCTCTAGAATATCAGTTACCCTTATATTCAATTTTTGGAAGTCCTCAATGTGCTCCGCCACTGAACCCTTTTGTTTGAGATTTATCAATTGGCTAAAGAAGGTGTTACTCTTTGTATCCTCATAATGTGCTATCATTTCCTCCGTAAAAATTGACCAAGTGACAATTTTTTTATGGGAGCAAAGCCATCGATACCATACAAATGTATTTTGTTCTAAATGTAATGTTGCAATGCGTACCTTTTGTGTGCTTTGCACATTATTGAGATCAAAATATTGCTCCATCTGTAGTATCCATGTTACGGGGTCCTTGCCATCAAACTTCCTCATATCCATCTTTGGAATATGGTGGTTCTTCCATCCAACATTAGAGTTTATGAAATCACAATTAACATTTATTTTTCTCTCATCATGAGTTTCCTCTACTATCTTTTTACCATTAGGAAACATTTCTTGTATCAACTTTGCCAAACCTTCGATGTCTACTTTTAGATCATTCTTCATGTTTTCCATGTTGTCTTTCATTTTTCATTGATCTTAGCTTCCATTTCATCCATATTAGCTTCCATGCCCACTTCCATGCCATCTGTTATCACTTAGATTTTCCTTGAAGTTGTTAGAAGAGGAAAGGGGTCCGAGGTAACCACAAACCAACCTTCAGATACAGAATCTAGCCAATCTGTATCCAGAGAGGGCTCTCTCTTTATGATTTAGCTTTTGTTCTTTGAAAATATTAGGCTAGTTATAAGTTCAGGGGTTTTGTTTGAATTTGAATGGTGGAATCCGCTAGCTGAGGGCAAGATTGAGTATTTCAGGCCATTGGGCTATGGAGTCGAAAGATGGCTTTACTGGATTAAGTTTTTACACAAAAGATGGCTTTGCAGGGCAAGATAGCCAAAACAAAGAACAATTTCAAATATTAAAGTGAATGGAATGGATTTCTAAATAGATGAAAGGCAATTAAGAATATTTCAACATGTTTAAACGAGGGAAAGTGAGTGATTACCAATAAAGAGAAATTAAGAATTATTTACTAAGTAATCAAATTCTTAAACCAGAGAAACAAGAGCAATTAAGAATTCATTGTTTATGACCAGTTTAGAAGAAAAAATTTAGAATAATAACAATTGAAATCAGAGTACACTTAAGCAATTTCTGATTTAATCCTTTTTGTTAATTATTCAGAAATGAAACACAGTGATATAGTAAACATATATAAAACTTAAAACACAGGATAGAAATGACTTATTGAACTGTAGTCTGACACATGAATCCTGCAAAAAGTCTTGAGCTTCAATTCATCATCCAACAAGCCACAAAGAAATTTCTCCAAAAAGCACTTTATTCCGAAAGTCAATGTTACAACAAAGTAGTAGAATCCAACCTCAATAATTCAATTGAGGGCTAATTTATACAAGAAATTATACAAAATATCTCTCAACAAAACGAGATATAATCTAATATGACTCATAGATAAGTTACAACAAAAATAGAGACAGATGGTCTCATGGATAAGACAAGAAGTAACCGATGTTGTGTTGTTCCCTTCTTTTGAGAGTGTGCTGGAGGCAGGTGCTATATTGTGGCTCATCGTTGTCTCCTTCAGTAATTTTTTTCTAACTGCCTTGCTTCACTGATACTCTTTGTTTTTACTGATACACTTTTGACTGAACTGATACTCTTTAACCTTTGTTTATCCTTTATACTGTGGTAAATAGGCAAAATTTCATATAAGGATAAATGTTACAAAAGTTCCAACATATCTTCCCACCATTTCTCTTCTGCTATTCTTGTCTGTTGAAGATTCCTTAATGTTTCATCAACTTCGGTATATCTGAAGAAATTAGGCTGGTTAGGAAACAAATGCCTTACTTCATGTTCCAGATAAAACAAATTCTCTAATCTGTCATGAAGATTCCTTCCTATAGGTAATGTTGCTTGTGATGAACTGGCTGAGGAATTGGCTAGATTATGAACATGTATGTCTAATTTACTAACATAAGTTTCTAGGTCCATTATTTTATCTTCTTGAATCATAGGGCTAGGCAACCCTTTATTCAATAAAACATTAAACCTTTCTCTGAAAGCAATTATTTCTGCCTACATGTCAAAGCACCTTCGTTCCAAATTTTGCATAAGAGTTCTTTTAGTAAAAACTCTTTTTATTTCTAAAATTGTTGCAGTTCTATCCTGAATACCCACTTATTCAAGCTGCTGTCTGGTTTGGGTGTTTAGAAACTGTATAAGCCGATTGGCTTCCTCAGGCCTATTTCCCAATTCTGCTCGTGTGTTTTCAACTTCATCCAGAGCTGCTTTGACCAAATCATTCTGCTCGTACATTATCTGGATTGAAGGCCAGATATATTTTATTGACTGGATAATATTATCCCGAAGAATTTAGTTTATCTCTCTCAAAGGCTTCTCCAATGTGAGATCCTTTTCTAATGCTTTAACCAATTTTTCCAATCTCTTGATTTCTCTTGATTTGTCAGCAACACTCATTTTTGAAAGATCATATCTCTGTTCTAAATTGACAAGTTGTAACTTTGTGTGTTGAAGTTCAGTTACTTGAAGTTTCAAGTCATTCATTTGTTTTACTAATTGTTCTGAACTCAAATTTGAAGTGTCTACCTGTGATGACTCTACTGGCTGACCTGTTGGCTGTGTACCTGTAATAACTACTGCTATAGATACTAGAACACTGGACTGCTTGTCTTTTAAAGCTTGTTCCAGTTCTTTTTCTGTTTCAATCAGTTGCTCATTCATTTTTAAGAGCAACTCCATCATTTCTTCTTCAGAATTCTTCTTGATTACTTCTTCAGTTTGAGGATGTCTGGAGGCTGGAAATTTCAACTGCTTTCTCAAAGCAGCAATGTCATCATCTTTTTTCTTTATTAATGCTTCTATGCCTTTGACATCCTTTGGATTGTGTCCCAAACCAATTATTATTTCTTCCAATGTTTTTATCCTGTTATCTTTGGCTTGAGAAGAAGCCTTTTCAAGCTGCAATTGTGTATTGGTGTTCTCCAAAGAATCCTGTAACCTATGAGCTGCCATTGCTTTATCAGTCAAAGTAGAATAGATCATTTCCCCAGTCTGCTTATGCAACTCAATCTGATCTAAAGGATGGATATCCTTTGCTAGGACTTCAAAGTTTGTCCTAATATAATCAGCAGCTGTTTGGGGTTGTTGCACCTTGGGTTTGAAATGGCTCATTAACATTTTGCCCTGTTGGATGTCAAAAGCTGACATCAATCTTTCTTGATTCTTTGGAGCCATTTTCAGATATTGATTATATACTTGTATTTTAAGTGGATCATTCCTGGCTTTGATATTGATAAATTTCTTCTTTATATCTTCTGTATCTTTAACTGGTATTTTGAAAGAAGATATTTCAAGACTCTGTTGCTTCTGTAGATTTTCCCTTTGCGAGGTAGTGGATGCTTCACTGACTGTTCCTGTTTGTTGACTGCCCAATTGTTCTGGTCCTTCACTATCAAGGATTTCATCCACAGATTCTACTTCTGGAGGAGTATTCAATTTCTGTCTTTTGGCCTGAGGCTGTTGTGAAGATCCAATGAAAGGGGTAGCAGCTTCAATTTCTCTCCTTTTTCCGTTTTCCACATTTAATGGAGTCTGTAAAATTGACACTTCTACTGGATTTGTTTGAACGGGAGAGATTTGTGCCTGTCCTTGTTCTTTGGATGTATCTGGTTGCTTTGTCATTGTGAACCTTTCAATTACTTGTATGTCTGGTTCTTTTTCTTTTCCTTTTGATTCTACTGCCACTGCACTGATCTCCTGCAAATATTGTTGTGAAGTTCCTGCTGTCTGTACCTGCCCAATAGAGTCCAGGTCAAGTATCTTTTCAAGGTCTTTCATTATATTATCAATATTGACCTGTTCACTATCTTTCTCTACCAAATTTCCTTCCACCCATTCATCTGTATTTGCATATTGTTCAATTTCTGGCATCCTAAAATGAATGTATGGAGATAATTTGTTTTTCACTCTTCTGTCACAAATAAAGCTATATGGATCATAGGGTGCCTAGTAGAAACTCTTTTGTAATTTGAGGTAGTCTTCTAAAATCCTTTCGGCTTCTTTCCCAGCCTCCCTAGAATTACAAACAAAGGGACATAATTGGCTCTTTATCCTGAGTTGCGCCTTCTTCTTGGCATTACAGAAATGAACTATATCTGAATTGTTCATCTGTCTGAAATACTCAAGTGAAAAAAGTCTCATTGGAACATATCTGGGCAACTTGAATGGACACAATTCACATCCATAAATCCTAATTTCAGTATAATTCTGATATAAGTACCAATCTCCCACTTTATATTGTTTTGAGAGTTGAAGGGTTCTCTTGATTTCATTACTGAATCTGGGAGGAGAAATTCCAGTTAACAAAGTGGTTGCTGGTTGTAAAAATAGATCAATAAACTCATTGTAAGAGTAAGGAGAATCATAAGAATGATGGGTGATAGCAGACCAAAAGATAACTGACCTAGGGTTTCCTTTAGCATCAAGTTTCTGAATATGGAAAGGAAAGCTTTCTGACTGATAGTATATCATGAGATGATATATGAAGGAAGAATATTTGAATACTCTCTCATTTCCAAATCTCATGAATTGATCATGGATTTTGTCAGCAATAAAAGATGAAAAATCATATCTAACAGCAGGAGGCTGTACAGGGGTAAAAATAGACAATAACACTAGGGTCAATTGGTCAACAAACTCACTAGTATTAAAACCCATTATTGAAGATATCATGTTTAAAATGAGTCTGCCTTCATCAGTAAAATAGGTGTGGCCATAAGGGGGAGGTCCTTTAGGTTGATGTTGTGGCAGCATGAAAGTCTGACAAAGACGGTTTAACTCTTCATGGGACAATTGTGTAGACTTCTCAAGTAATTTAGCCATGTGCAGAGGGGTGAGGGCTTGACCAGGCTGGAAATGTAGCATTTCATTTATGGATTGAGCAGTTATTGGGAAGAGGACATCTTGATTTGGGGATAAGACTGCTCTTTGGTCAGGATCATAGTTAGCATGGCAAAGATGGATGATTTCAGGGAAAATACGGACTGCTGGGAGAAGGTACATGGGAATATTGGACTCCCAGAGTCCAATTATGTCAGAACCTTTCAAATGATTTTCTCTGCAGCGACAAAATATTCGAAGGGGATTTTCACTGATACCCAGGTCTTTAATTTGAAAGTCCATATCGGCTAAAGGTAAATAATCCAATTCTTTGTGAGGGGCATTCAACGGTGCTACATTTAAAGTCGCAGGAACTTCCATTTTTGGTTCTTGTGGATTCAAAAATGGAAATTCGGGTTTTGATGGGAAAAACAGGTGCAATTGCAAGTTTGGGAATATAATTACACTTCTCAGGATTTTAGAACTGAACTAGCAATTAATTTTTAACTCTGTTTCAGTGAAAGAGTACAAAAATCAGGTTTATTACAGAGTTCAGTGGGATTTTCTAGGGTAAATACCTGTTTTTCTGAGGATGACACTGGATTCAAACAGGTACTGGATAGGCGAATGATTTCTTGAATGCTTGACTGCAATTTTCTTCAACGAGACCAAGGTTGGCGGACTTCAGCTTTTGAAATTCGAATTTTTGCGTGGAGGGTGTATTCGTCCGCTGTGTACGAAATGATGAAAAAGACGTGAATTTTTTGTTTTATTGGCAAAGTCAATGGGTGACGAAATTTTTTATTATTTTATGGGATGACGTCAGCATGGTACAATGGTCATGTCGTGAGCGGAAAGGTGGTAAGTGGTTTTTATCGCACCGCTTATGAGGGAAGGTGGTTTTAGGCGGAAGGGCAGCGATGCGATACAATGACTGACACGTAGCATGACACTATTTGAAAACCACTTGGCCATCGTGCGTTATCTTTCGTACACGGATGGCCAGTGAAATGGATGAGGGCCGTTGATATTTGATGGGTCGATCAGACGGTTGACGGGGCAGGGAGATAGCGGGGAATTAACAGCGCGGGCCCAATGTAATTAACTATTAATTAAACTCATCGGGCGGAGTTTGATTGGCGGGTTGGATTATTAATTAATCGTGGGGATTAATTAATCTCTTTGTATGGTCAGAGATGAAAAATGCACGGGGATGGACTATTTTCAAAGTTTGGTTTTAATTAAACTTTGGATTTATTTTTTTGTTTTAATCATATATACATATATATATATATATATATATATATATATATATATATATATATATATATATATATATATATATATATATATACATATGTTTAAACGTTTTTCATATATTTTTTATTATACGATAATTGAATTAAATTAAACCAATTACCATAGGGGGCGAGAATAGAAATAAAGATATAATTTTAGCCAAAAGGGGGTATATTGTGGGTTTTTGATTTGAATAAATAGGAATTAAATACTTTTGGCTAAAAAGTCATAATATAAGGGTTTTGGGGATATTATTATAAAAGGATTTATATATAATAGGACAAGGTGATTTTCATAGGGAGTTAATATATAAATTAGAGTTAATATGACAAGGGAATAATGTAAACTCAAAATACTTAAATATCACCAAGAAAGTGAAGTTTTCAAAAGTAAATGGCATTATTATACTTTCATCACTTAGACTTAGAACAAAAGTGATTTTGAGGGCTTTTCATGAAATATTGAAGGATTTCCTAAGTAAAATGGAATTTTACTTAGAAAAAGATTTTTGAGAGGTGAATGAATGTGATAATGGATGATTTCAAGTACTTAGGTTTTTTCAATTATTGGGCCGAGGGTCCGGTCCCTCCAAAAGTCAAGGAAATGCCTTGAGCCCCTCTAATCTTCAAATACCTTAGCACTTGGGGGAAATTAGTGAAATGTTTAGGGAAAATGAGAGGGGAAGTTAATAATTTGACTTTGCTTTGCTGTGAACTTTTCCAATGTAGTATCTGCCTTTGTACTTGTGATGAAAGTAGAATTGAAACACATTTAGAGTTATCATTCATCACTTTGTAATTCTGCAACAACATCTACCTACCCTACTTACTTACTCTACCATTTTCTCTTCTTTATTAGGGTGCATTTAGACTGGAAAACCCTTATCAATCTTCTTTTTCTTTTACACGGCAAATCTATCTATTTCTACACTTATTACATCCAAGGGCTCAAATTAAACTGTTGCGCACCTTTTATTAAATCTACCTATCTACTTATCTGTCGAGATTAAACTATTTGGCCAGATATTTATTATCTATTTCTAAAACATGAAATTGAAAAATGAATGAGTCAAGTTTAAACAGTTTGACTCTTCATAAATTGTGGCAAAAGTTTGACAAGCTGCACACAAATTTGTTTATTATAAAAAATGAAATAGTAGTGGCATTTAGACTTGCACACCTTCTTGGTCTGTTTTTGTTTGGGGTTCATTTCTTTGACTTTTTTGACCATTTTATTCTTTTCACCCTTTGATTTCTCTTTTAGGGTATACCCTCTTTACATTTTTTAAATTTTTTTATTTTTTTGATTTTTTTAAGAATATGTAACACCTTTGCACAAGAAAAAGGTTTGAACATATTGCATAGTTCAACAAGTCAATCATGAAAAATGACACCTATTGGTATAGGAGTCTAACACCATCCATCTTAGCTTCCAAAACATTCATCTTAGCTTCCACGCCTTTCTTCAAACCTTCCATCTTAGTTTCCATGCCTTTCTTCAAAACTTCCATTTCATTTTTTGTTGTTCTTTGTGATAACAAAATTTGGTGCACTTGCTCTTGTAATTATGATATCTCATGTTGTGTTTCTTCATATTCATAAGTCATAGTAGAGCCTTCTGAAGGCTTAATTGGTGTTGAATTATTATTATGGGGCATTTTAGAACCGAATACTGATATCTATTCTTCAATATGCCCTTGGAATAAATTCAAACTATTTTTTTTCAAACGAGACTTATGTAATTCGAAAAAAATACACACCTTTTTATTGCTTTTGAGGAGCTTGATATTGAAACTAAATTATCTTTGTGATTTCAGATCTTCAATACCTAAAATTTGGCCTTGAGGTATCCCTTTGAATCCTTTTTTGAATTCCATATGTCTGACCTGATTTGGATTCTTCAAGGCAAAGTTATGTCCAATCTCCCACAATGACCTAATTATGGACTGGTTCAGTAGATCAAACTTGTATGACTTGCCACATGTCACTTTTTTCTCTTTTGGCTATGAAATTGATAGAAAGGAAACTACAGTCTGTGTACTTCTAGCTACATTTTACAGAATTCTAATTTGATGCTCAGAGAGAGCGTTATGAAGATTTTCCTACGATCACCTCTTTGAGATGAAATTCAGGAGTCTGAAAAAGACCTAACTTCCACAGATCATATCTCCAAAAATATTGTGAACAAAGCTTTGAAATTTTGCGACGATGTTCCTCAGGATTTTCAATTCGCGCTCTAAAAATTTCAACTTCTGAACCTTCGTAGAAAAAAAGTTATAGTGAAAATTCCACGATGACCTATTTGGTGCAGCAAAATCCTAGAATCCAAAGCTCTGATACCAAATGTTGTGAAACCAGCTCAAAAAAGAGAAGAAAAGAGATATCAACACCTTAGAAATAAGCCACTTCGAGGGGGAAACCTCCAATATATTACATGAATGAACAATTCTTGGATGATACAAATGAAAAAACCTCCTTTATCTATATAGAAGTCCATGGGGCCACAATGTAATCCTAGCCGACCTAACAATAATAATTTAAGGGCACAATAATAACAATATGGGGGTTACAGGGGTACAATAATAACAATAAAGGGGTTACACTAACAAAAATAAGGGACTATACTAGTAATATAAGGACCTAACAAAAGCGGATTTTAAATCCATTTGATAAACTTTGAATTGTTGGAAACTTGAAAAAGCAAGAAACATTCTTATGGCTTCAAGTCTGGCGATAGGAGAAAATGTTTCTTCAAAGTCTATACCTTCTTGTTGAGCATGCCCTTTACAAACAAGTCTAGCTTTGTTTCTAATAACATCTCCATTTTCATTTAACTTGTTTTAGAATATCCATTTTGTTCCAATAACATTTTTATCATGAGATCTTGGAAACAATTCCCAAGTATTATTATTTTCAATCTGATCAAGTTCTTCATTCACGGCTTGAATCCAACATTCATATTTACTAGCTTGATTTACATTCTGTGGTTCAATAGTGGATAAAAAATCTAGATAGCTAGGGGATCCTCCAAGAGTTCTTCTTTTTTGGACACCTGATCCCTTTTCTCCTAGAATTTGGGATTCTGGATGATTCTTTTGAACATACCTGGATGGAGCTTTTTCAAATATATCTTCTTCTGGTGCTTCATTGGGTTCTCCTTCTATATTGTTTCTATTTGATGAGGGAAAAAATACATCATCATCATCTTCATTTGTTTTTGTTATTTCCCTTTTAGGAGCTGTGAGAGGCTCATCAATTATAGCATCAATACATTCAACAATCTTCTGAAGTATTTTATTGTAGCATTTATATGCTTTACTTCTAGAAGAGTAACCAAGAAATATTCCTTCATCTGCTCTAGGCTCAAAATTACCAAGTTTTTCATCATTTTTCTTGATAAAACATTTGCTTCCAAAAACTCTAAAATGCTTTATAGTGGGAAGATTTCCATACCAGAGCTCATAATGAGTTTTATCACTGTTCACACGAACATGAGCCTTGTTAAGAATATTTACTGCGGTATGTGTCGCTTCTCCCCAAAAGGTATCGAGAGTTCCAGATTCATCAAGCATAGCATGAGCCATCTATTGAACTGTTCTATTCATTCTTTCAGCCACGCCATTTTGTTGTGGTGTTCTAGCTATATAAAATTGTCTTTTTATGCCATGATGTTCACAGAAATCAAAGAATTCATCTAATATATATTCTCCTCCTCGGTTAGATCTAAGACATTTGATTTTTAGATCTAATTCATTTTCAAAGAGAGCTTTGAAGATCCTAAAATTTTCAAATGCTTCATCTTTATGTTTTAGTAAACTGATCCAACAGTTTCTAGAGAAGTCATCAATAAATAGAATATAGTATTGTTCTCCACGTGGTGATTTTTTCCTTACAGGTCCACATAAATCAGTATGTATCAATATGTATAAGTTCAAGAGGCTTACTTGCTGATCCTTATTTGGATTTGTATTGCACCCTAGTTTTCTTACCGAATTGACATGATTTTCATATGGTACTTTCAGGCAGAGTGATGCTGGGAAGATCACGAACATATTTGAGTCTGCTAGATTTTCTCATTTGAGAGAAGCTCAGCTGTCCCAATCTTCTGTACCATAGCCAATTTTCTGAAGATTTACCTAATTAGAATTACTCTTGGCCACCTTTCAATACATACAGATTGCTTGGTGTTCTAGTTCCTTTTATTATCGTTTTTCTTGTGTCAAGTTCATGTGTTACACATTTTTTTGAAATAAAGCCAACTTCATTTCCTTGATCACACATTTGACTCACTCAACAGGTTATGTTTTTTTTTCTAAGTTAAGCTACTTCTATTATATCATATAGAACAAAAATTTACAGGTCTCTTCCTATGGATTTGAGAATTCCAATCCAGAGGGAAGTTTCAAGAGTTTTTTAGCAAGAGTTGGACTGCCCCTGATGGCAAAACCAGTCCTTAGAAACCAGATAGTGACTGCTGCCCATAGTGGGAAACCAACAGTTTTAGTTTTCAAAATAAAACAAATATCCCATGGAACACAATTCTTAAACATGAGCATGCTGATAGGAAAGAAAAAACCAAGCCTAAGGAGAACCTGCATTCTTGCAGTTGCTGGAGGTTGGTACCTATTCCGTGATTCTGGACACGTAACCCCCATCCTCCATCTCCTTGCTCAACGCATGGCCAGAGTGCTGAGGACGTGGCGAAGCTAGTGTGTCTGGATGAGCCGCGGAGGCGTCAATATTGGGTTGGTCTGAATTGCCTCCAGCGTCCTGGCCCGAGCTGCTGCTATTGTTGTTGCCGTTGGAATCACTGGAGTCTTTGCTTCTGCTAGAGGTGCTTTGCACAGGAAGGGCTTTCATCTTGCGTGGGATGAAAGATGGCTCAGGAGGAATGGTGGATTTGCGGGGCCTTTTCTTATTGTGGGAGAGGGAAGGAAGAAAATCAGGGGCAGGAAGTTACAGAGAAAGATAAGCATTCATATTGACAGGGGGGTTGCTATCGATCTCGCTCCAACCGATATAAAGTTTCAGGTCTCAGCCATGGTAGAGCGACAGTGGAGGTCGGGAAGGCTGGCCACTCCCCCCAGCTCTTCTACACCTCATTCTATGGCACCGATGCATAATTGTCCAGGGAGTCGAGTCGCTGGACCAGATGGGGGCCGAAGCAGGCTTCGAGGGAGAACAACTTCTAGAACAGGGATGGGGTTTGAGCGAACAGGGGCTATGCACCAGAGGCAGAGGGATGAAGATGGACAGATGCACAGAGAGTAGGCAAGAGGGCTGAAGTGAGGTCGAGAGGGCCGAGGTGACAGAATCAAAGGCCATGGTGAGCAGAGTAATTACAATGCAGAGCTGGTACGTCGAGGTGATGGTGGCGGAGGGTGAGTTAATGGTGCCCTCACGCAAAAATTTATCACAACTCTGCTTCCCAGAACTGGTCACTTGGAGCTGTCGTGTGTCTTCCCACATGGCTGCCTCGTGGCCTCCTTGCTTACTATCGATCACCCACATCTGGGGTTTAACAGGTTATGCTTTAATCCATGCACATACATAACATTGTTAGGTTTCACCTTTTCTTTTAGAAAAACATAACCTTTTCCTTTAATGACAACATCAGAGTCATTTCCAAATGTAACATGCTTTTCCTTCTCTAGATAATTGTATGAAAGGATTTTATTTTTATCACCTGTCATGTGTTTTGAGCTTTCTCTATCAATGTACCATTGATTTTCTTCCCCTTCTGCAAATAAAGCTATGTCACAATTTTCAACCTGCAAGTCATTTTTTCTCTGTACCTTGGAATTTGAAGGTATATGCTCTTTTGGCTGAAGTTTTCTCCTGCATTCAGATTCTTCATGTCCAAAGTTATTGCAATAAGAAAATTCAATTTCATTTTTAAGAGGAGGAAATTTGTTATAAATATTCTTCTTTATTCCAATTTTATTTCTTTTCTTTCTTGCTTCTATGGTCACGATGGTTTTGCATGCAACACATTGAGTAGCTTTATGACCAAAATTATGACATGAGAAACATTGTCCACTAAAGAATAAATTTCTGCGATCATGAAACCTTCTATTTATGTTTACTTGCTGATTGATATTTCTGTTATTGTTCTTCCTTGAATTGAAGTGGTCATGCTTTACTTGGGTGGTCTCTTTGTTCTTTTGCTGAGTGACAAAATGTTGTTGGCTGGCTTTAGCTGCATTTAGATAGCTTGGTATTGAAGACTGAGAGGATTCTCCGATATATCCAAGATCTGTCTTTACAAGAGGAAAGCGTTATACCTTGATAATTTCATCTAAGGTTTCAGATCCTTTAGCAAATCTAATATTTTAAGTTTTCACTTTCGAAATTTCCTTTCTTAGACTTACTATTTCACATTCTAATTTATCCTTTTCTATAATTTGATTCTTTAGAGTATCCATGGAAATTTAGTTTTCTTCCAAAAATATTTTGAGATGATTTATTTCTTCAAGAAAATTATTTTCTTGTAATGCATCCATAAAAGTATCTTTAGCCTCACTAGAGTCTTTTTCAAAAGCCATGAGCAGTCTAATATCTTGATCAGATTCTCCTTCTTCACTATTTGATAGACCATCACTAGCTTCATGAGTATACTATCTTTTTTCTATTGATAAAACGTTTCTTATTTCATTTTTCCACTTCCTTTCCCTTTTCATAGTTTTCTTTATGGGGACATTTAGCAGCATAATGACCAACTCTTCCACAAGAAAAAAATTTAAAAGGAAGCTTAACTCTGAACCTTCCAGAGCCAAGTTGTAGATTCTTTATAAAATTTATCTCATATTCTTTTGAAACATACCCTGATCCTTCTTGTTCTTCTACTTCCTTTCCTTTTGTAGCAGCTCTAAAGACAACTTCTTTGACTTCAGATGGACCTCCTTTCCTCATTTCACATGCAGTCATAATCCCATGAAGTTGAACAATAGTAAGAGTTTGTAGATCCTGCTTCTCTTCAATAGCAGACACTTTTGACTCGAATTTGGGAGTTAGAGATCTTAAAACCTTTTCTACTAGAGTAGTGTCAGTTATGGTTTCACCCAGATTTCTCATATGATTTACAATATCATCTAGACGTGAAAATAAACTAGCAATGCTTTCCTCATTATGCCTTTTGAGTTTTTCATATTGAATTATGAGAGTTTGGAGTTGAGAACTTTTTACATTGGCATCACCTTCATAGCTCAGGATGATTTTGTCCCATATCTCCTTTGCTGTATTCAACTGCATGAATTTGAAAAATTCTGATTCAGTTAAACTTCCAAATAATGTGTTGACTACCTTTGCATTGGTTTCATAGTTCTTTCTTGCGGTTGGATCTGTTGGAAGTGAAGCTAGATATTGATAACCTCCTTCAACTATAGCCCAAATATCTGCTCCAAGAGATTGAAGATAAGATCTTGTCCTTGTCTTCCAGAAGATTAAATTTTTTCCGTTGAAGAGAGGAGGCCTGATAGATGCTATCCCATCTTGATTTTTCATCTTAGTTGATCTTCCTTCTAGTGATTAAGCTTCTTCAGAAGGACCTGATCTGATACCAATTGTTGGGAAAAATACTGAGGGGGGAGTGGTCGAATTATAACTTAATTAAAACTTTTACTTTTTCCTTATTGATTTCCATACACGCCTTTAATGAACCCAACTAGCATATACACGTGGATATCCTGAAGCAAACTTACGTATGACCAAAGATATTATTATGCAGATAATTATTTACTTAAATCAGTGCATCATTCATTCATCATATGTTTAGTAAGAAATAAGCATCTGCAGTAAGAACAGAATAAACCATCACACATAAGAAATTCAAATGAACACTAGGATTTTAAGGTGGAAACCTAATTCAGGAGAAAACCACCACTGCTGTCATCTCTTACTTCAATATTTATTTTATGGAAAACTGCTTACAATATTGTACTGATGCAAAATCATATCAGTGCGTCGGCATCTACCTGCAAAAAGATTCAACCTTCTCTCATTCTCCAGCTGCTACTGGAAGGGAGCTCCAACCCCCTGATCTCGTTTGCCAGCCACTACGGGAAGGGAGCTTCAACCCCCTGATCAGAGCACCAAATTCTATTGGCAGGAAGCTTCTACTTCCACACTAAAGATTTTGATCCTCAGAACCACTGCAAACCATGTTTCATCAATTTTCACACTGGATCCCACAACTTCAACACAACACTTCATAAAGATCAACACTAATAAAATTAACCCAAATTTCAATTAGAATAGTGAGATCACTGTAACCAGAACACAGTAATAAACCCAGATATTAGAATCATTATGCAGAATCAATCTCAACCCTGATCATTCATTATCTTAAAATATATACGCTACTTCACTTTACTGATCCCGCGTGTATACCTGCTTTCTTTCACACCAACCTGCGTATAGATCTGAGAATATTGAATTTTCAGAATATGATCAGTCTCAGAACCATATCCAAGGCTTTAAGTCAGATATATTTAAGTATTGTAGAGCCCTTAATCAGTCAATCATCATTAAATTTATTTACTCACTTATTGCTCAGATTTGTACTTATTCAACTTAGCAACATATACAGTTTTCAAGAAACCCAGATCTACTTGAAGACTTCATTGACAGACAACAGAAATAAAGCAGTAAATAAGCAGATAACCTCTCCAGTAAGCTTCAGAAAACTATGACTTCCATACACGCTTTGGATGAGATAAAGCCGTGTGTATACACGCTTTCACTGTGACGAAGTAGCGTATAGATCTATAAATGTTGTTACTGCAGAAAGATGCAGATATATAAACTTACCAAGATTTATTTACTTCACTTCAGAAACCATGCGCCAGGTCCTATATCCACACATCACATAATTAGATCATGCAAGTACATAGTCATTTCAGGTCTAGAGATCCTGATCCATCATTGTATCTAAGGGTGCATCATAGATTCAGATCTACCAATAAAACAAAGTTCATCCCATGCAGATATACTTCAGAGAGAAGTATTCAGTAACAACCCTTACACATGCACACCCTTGCACTATGATCTTCCTCTACTTATATAGGATTAGACTTTATCAATACCATGAGCCAGAACCACACAGGTATCAAATATATTCTTCGATGAAATCAAATAGATGATACAACACTAAATAATATGGGGTAATACCATGGTAATGCCCCTTGGTATCATAATTTTAGAGCACAAAAGGTATACACAACTTGGTTTCTTCATACCTGCATGTATACATGACTTCTCTTCATAAAAACTATGTATATACTAATTCTGGATGTATACGCAGGTTGCCTGTACACCAAGTAGCGTATACATTGCCTTCATACGCAGGTTTCCTTCATCAAACCTGCATATACATTGAGAGATATTTCCTGTTTCATTTCTCTAGCACTTACTGGAATTCCTTTCTCTGTCACATCTGAACTGACCTGTAGAAACATCATTTTTACATCTTTAACAAATAGGTTTCTTATCAAAAGGCAACTCATCAAGTAGGTTTCCATCAAGGACAACTTCATCAAGTAGGTTTCCATCAAGGACAACATATTGCATCATATTTCCAACACACTGATCTAAGCAAGTTTGGTCCAATATTTAACAAATTTTTTGCCTCTACCTGACCAGCCTTGATTATGCATTCCTAAGCTAATTGAGCCCATATTAATTAGCAAATTCCCAATTAATTATTGCACAATACATCCAAGTCTTCCTGATGAAATCATGCATGACCTGTACAATTTTCTAATTATACAACTGATAGTTATCTTCCCTTTAACCCAAATCTCAATGGGGCATTCCTTAGAATTGAAATGCAACAAATATTTATAGCGAATTATCAATTATATTATTGATCACTGCATGTGAATTAAATCAAATTTAATTCATTGGACCTATCACTAGCTCATCTCTCAGTTAGAAATAGTTAAAATAATTTTAACTCAAATACTTACAACTCACAAATAGCTCAAACGAGGCTCCTAAAAAGTAGGAGACACCCTACATGTCTCTAGTTTGACCTCCTGTTAGAAAATTATATATTACAGAGCAATGCAACACATAAAAATATGCAGAAAACACAAGCACAAAAACACATAAAACCAAAGAGACACAGATATACGTGGTTCACCCAGTTTGGGCTACGTCCACTCTGAACAGCCAGTCCTTCCTTTCTATTATCCAGCAAAATGAAGAGACACAACCTACAACAGATCCACTGTAATATCCTCTATTCTCTCTCACAGTCTCCCTATCTATTTCTCACTCTAAGAATACACAATACAATGCTCAGCTGCAATACAATTCCCTCATAGCGAGGGGTTGCCTTCTAGGGAAAAAAACCTTAAACTAAACATAACTTCTACCGTTAGATCATCCACCTAATGAACGACCTAGATTGACTAGAAATTACTGTACTTTTACAAGGCAATTTTACATCTATTTTTAGCTTCGAGGGCACTGCCCCTGAAACCCCCCGCCAGGGGGGGGTTCCATCCCCTGGACCCCCCAGGAAGTGTTTAATTACGGGTGGCGTTGCTGCCCCATTAAGGTACATGGGTCCAACGCTGTGATACAAGATAAACAAGATAATCAGGCTTCACACCCAACACCTCCAACTCGAATTAAGTGATCTAACCAAGTCTTCCCGACTCATTTAACACTTACAAGTTTTCATGTGATGAAATTAAAATTTACTTCTAATTTAATGAAGGGAAAATTAAATCAGATGCCCCATGGGTACCATTTTCAATATTTATTTCCATTTTCAACAGATATTATGTATGGAATTTAGTTATTTATGGGAACAAAGTCTATATATGAATCAAGAAGGTATAATACAAAGGCAATGAATTTCATTCTAAGTGATTTTCCATATTATATGAAAACTAATGTGGTTAAATTCTCATCAACCAAACATATTTGGAAGAATGTTAGTGCAGAATCATGAATTACGAATAAATCATTCTTCCCTAGACAGGTGCTAATCTAGAACAACAGATTAAAGACTATACAATTGCTTTTCCTAACTAAGAAGAAACACACATAATGGATTAGAGGCTTACTTGGAATCCAAGTGCTTCCAAATGATTCCTTCTGTCGTTCCGTTGTAGCTTCAAATTCCAGCCAGCTGTGCAAAATATTTCCTACAAGAATGAACACTAAAAAACAGAAGATAGCAATAATACAAATGTCTATTCAAGTTAGTTTTCTAAATCATTAAAGCATAAACCATATACATCAACTAAGATCTTCCAATATGGAAAATCAAAGCCAATACAGATGCATATAGGGAAAAGTAAGTTGTATTCTTTATTAATGATAGAAGGGGAGGTTACAACCTAATGACTGATTTAGTGTCACCATCTCCAGCAGCATCCCAGCCTCATCACAATGCAGATATCTCCAGTAATCTGTTACTCAAATCAATCTCCTCAATGAAAAATCCACCAACATTTCTCTACAAAAATTCTTCCCCCTCAAACACCAAGATCTGTGCTCAATTTATAAAGGAGCTGATGTAGTTTTACAATCAATTACTTTCCAATAATAAGCAAGACATGTTCCCAATCTTGTAGATGTCAAATGGACACGGATTTGAAGTTTGACACATGTGAACTCTTCTAGAAGGCACTGGCCAAGTGGAGATTCCAGAACAATGAGAATTTCACTCCCAATGTGACCAACGCACCCATGGATGTCAGGAAGTGCTTTGCAGAGCAGCCTTGCATAGGGCTACCTGCATATGCAACACACTTAGTCCCTTTAAAGGCAACGTTGGTGAGCTCTCATATGATATATTATAAACTTCAAAATTTGGAAACATTTGCAGATGAAAGTCTTTGATTGATTTGTCTTGTTCTTTGTCTTAGGGCATGTAGCAACTGAAATGTTAGGGGATGATAGACCCTATATATTTTTCCTAGAGATGATGCCTAGTTAACCAGGTCATTGGGAATGATGCCCAAATTGACCTATAACAATTTCCCCCTAAAGCATGAAGTCAAAATAATAACAACAATATTTTGATTGATATGCTTTACACTGTGATGAGTTGGAGATGAAGCGTAGTGGGACCTGCATCAATATTACAATACATTACATCATGATATATCCTCTTGATCATAATTGCTGAGGGTAGGCATTCCCATGTTCAGCACATAAACAATCTAATAACATGTACATAATTCAGAAAGTCGTCGACATTGGAATGTTTCCCAATGCAGACATGTCTACAGATATAGGCCCATGTTCGGATGACAATCTGTATGTAAGGTCACCGTACAGATGACGTGTACAAAAATCTTGAAATCGCAGCCCTGATGACTGAAACTAGATCCGGGGTCTTCTTATCTCATTCACTCGATCATTCGGGTACAAGTCTAGCCATGCGAATATATGATTTGTCGTTAAACATGGAAATACATCATTTGATTACTAGCCAATGATGTGAGCTGTTAAAAAACTTGAGAGAACCACCATTGATGTCAATGGCCCTTAAGGTACTGTAGTACATTTCGTAAGGCATGAATAGATTATTTGATGTCGAACGCCAAACAAAATATTTCGGTCAAAAGTCCAGAAGAGAGGATCTTGTCGATGCTGTAACAAGCCTCATGGTACTAGAATCAGATGTTTCTAAGTGAAATTCCTGGATAATGATTTGTTGTCGATAGGAAGCCACCATTAGGGGAATTTTGAGGTCTAAAATGGGCCTCCTAAGGAAAATGTACAATCAAAATTTACTTTATGAGAACCAATCACATTTTAGGGGATGAAATCATCCCTAATGGTTGAGGTAGCATTGCTTGAGTTAAAGGTAGTTACTTGTCACATTCTCAATGGTCGATAAAAACTCATGGTTAACCATGGTAGTGCTCTAAGTAATTTTAAAGTCATAAAGTAAAGTACTCATAATAAATTTCATTTCACACCTTTTGAATAAAATACTATTATTGTCATTTCATATTTTTTGAAAGAAGCAATGCATATCCCTACACAATCTTCATGTATTGACACACTTTTCAATAAATATTATATTTTCATATTTTCAATATTTATTTATAAATAAAATAAATTCAATATGTAATATAAAACAATATATTATATTATATTATTTTTATATAGTATATTAATTACATGTTATTATATAATTTAAATAATATAAATTTTAATTAATAGTATATTCTATAATTAAGAATTTATGAATTTATATTTATATTTTATTTTAAGTTATTTAAGTACAAAGGACAGATGCATTAGTTGCGCAATGATAATGACTTTTTCTTAAAGATCTCATTCTTATTTATCGTCACATCAATACAATTTTTTAATAAATTTTCTTTTGGTACAACTTTTGAATTGAATTTAACCATGGTTACATGGATTTTGGTGCAAAAAGTGAATTGCAAATTCATAAATATTATTTTATTGGTTTAGCTATTATTTTATTATTTCCTTAGGAGGCCCATTTTAGACCTCAAAATTCCCCTAATGCTTATTGCGAAACGGGAGTTACTGATTTCAGAGACAAGGTATGACTTGATATAGAAATTTTCAGGGATGATGGTCATGAGAATAAAGGTTTATGAGTATTGTAGAAGGATGAGTTATTCACTGGATGACTTCTCTTGAACATATCAACGACACTGTGATGAGTTGGAAGCATTGACCCAAAACCAAAGTGAAGGTATGATGAACCATAGGTATGACTGAACTGTCAAGATGAGTACCCAACTCAAACAGTCACGGACATGGAGTGAAGGAAGTGTCATGTTCAAGAGTGACTTGATACCATAAATAATTTTGCTCACCTTTCCCAAATTTTCCTCGGTCATTTTTCGACCAATACCTCTTTATTTTTTAACAAGCTTGAGGAGGATAAAATTTGCTTGATCTATAATTCAACCCTTCGGGCGAATAAGTATTGTTATTTAATAATTTAACGATTCTAGCGATGAATGAAACTCGATTCTTGCCATAATTGACAAGCCCATCGCTATTTTATGTTTTAACAAGCTTAACGACAGTGATAGCCTGGTCCTTTTTTCATATTTAGAGAGTTTTAAAAAGAGGACGAAAGAAAACTCCATAAGTAATTTTTCATAAATTTGTCACTCAGATCCGAAAAAGTGTAAAATAATATCTGAGAGAACCTCTTTGGTCATGTTTAAATAAGGTATTCCCTTTTCGTAAATAATATATCTCAGTCCGGAAAAGGGTTAAACTTATACTGAGTATATATCAATTCATTCAATTTTACGAGATCAAAAAGACAAGTGCTCGACAATCTTTTCACATTATCGGAGTCTGAAAAGAGCTGAAAGAAGACTCCAGGGGTTCCTTTTTCGATGTTATCGAAGCTCGAAAAAGAGATAAAAGTGCGCTTCAAATTATTTTTCGTTTTTAACAAAGCTTGAAAAATAAGGAGAAAAAGTATACTTTGTGTTCAAATCATTCTTGAAATAAATCTACACAACTAATCAGTTCATCAGTTGTAAGACTTGTTCAGAACAACATCAAATGGATTAAAAATACCTGTTTCATGATAAAAAAACATAATAAAACTATAGTCATAGCAATAAATTCAATTGCAAATAATTAAATGACTATTAAAAGTAGTTTCACTATTCATTTTTACCATTCCATAGTTACCATTTTCATTTTGGAGCTCTGAACCTGATTTTGTCCCCGAACTTCAGCTGCTAATTGTGATCATTTTTGTGGACGGTTTTCATTGTCGTTTGATCCAAGTTAGTGATATAAACCTCCACTTTCCTTTAGTATTCATTTCATTTCCAATTTATGAAAATTTTAAGGGTTTTAATGCCCCTAGGGTAAAATCTGTCCAAAAAGAGGGCAACACACCCCTGAATGTCGAAACGTGCATTGCATAGTAAGTACAGTGAAGGTTACTTGCATACACAACACACTGTCTCTTGTTAGGGAGTGCGTTGGGTGCAATCTAGATTTTTGTTTCTCACATTATGCGCAAAATTTTCCCAGTTTTTTGCAATGAATGGAATCTAATGGATCTTACGGTTGTATTTCAGGTTTCCATCGGATTACAATGATGATTACATGGAGGGAAAGAGAACATGAAGAACATGATATGATTGCCTTAAATGATCCGAGTACAGTAAGAACCCTAAGAGATTGTGGACTGCTTAAGTACTTCAAATTGTCTAGGATGAGGCAACAAATAGAACTATTAGAGTTCTTAGTTTGAGCATGGGATCCAAATATCGAGGCATTTCATATTAAGAACCAAGTGGTTCCTATAACAGTCGATGATGTGTACTTTATTACAGGTTTGTCGAGGAGAGGCTTGCCCATTTCACTCTCAGGGTCTATTGTTGGAGGAGAGACAGTGAGAGATTATGTTTTGCAACATTTTTATCTAGGGGCAGAGCCAAGCAAAGATGGATTGATTAACATCCGAGATGTTAGATATTTTCCCTTGAGAACTATCCATTTCATGATCGCAAAACTTGCTGGCACCATTACACTACATGTAGCGAATAGATCGTATATGTAATACATGCTAGAATTTATGGAGCCAACAGTATTCAACTGGTTTGAAGCGATTCTATCTCAGATAAAGGAACAACTAAATAAAGCTAAGGGAGGAAGGAAGAAGAATTTCAGTTATGGTTCTATCCTTAGATCTTTCGCCTTGGAACGGATTCCACTAATGCAACCACAACATGTGACACTGTATGTGTCTAATCCTAGAGATCCGTGAATGCAGAGATGGGTGGAACTCATGGGTAATCATGCAGGCCAATCTATCATTATGTTCTCGACTGCGTTTTTTGCCTGGTTCCAGCGACAGATTGTCGCCATCGATGAGTATGCATATGCAAGCATTGATTTCCGAGGAGATCCAGATTTAGCATTACCAGAAGGCGCTTAGTGGGGTGCAATAGGTAAGAATGTTTTGACTATGTTTTTGATTTTCCTAAGGTTTATAAAATGTTTTTGTATTTTGATGTTTTCCCAAGACTAAACTAAATTTTTGATGTAATGCAAATGTTGGTCGTGTTCAACCAGTAGTGGAACTGGAGCGCGAAGCAGATGTGCCAGTAGAGAGGGTTGTCGGGAGAGCAGTCCTTCAGGATCTTGATATGGCTGAGACTCTAATTGAGCTTCAACAACACATAAAGGGTTTGATCTTTGGGATTTCAGATTGCTAGATCGAAGAGCTATGTGACTGCAATGACACACTATTGGGGTTCCTAACCACTTGATGCAGTTACTTCTTAGTATAGCTAGATCTATAGCATGTTACCACGAGCACCACTAGTTTACTTGTGACATTTTGCATACATTTTGAGGTCAGATGACCAATGTGTCTTGGGCAATTTTTTTTGTAAAAACCTATAACTATCTATCTATATTATTTCAATGTTTTCCTATGTTTATTGTGAAATCCTATTCAATGATGTGAATGTTTTCTTTACATATGTTGCAAATGTCTGTCTAAAACTTGATTAACCAATGAATCAGTAAATGTGTTCAAATTTCTGGAAATGTGTTGATATTAAATAAAATAAAAATGCCTTTCCAAAAGTCGAACTCTAAGGAACAATCTATGTAATGTTGGATTTCTAATAGTATAAACACTAGCAAGTTGTAATACCAAGAGTTGTAAGTCTAACCTTATGATGATATGGTTAATACCAAATGAAATGGCATCAGAGAAAAGTTTGATTAACGTGTTATACTTAGCGATATTGTTTGTCGATCTACCAATAAAAATCCCTTGAAAAGTCACTAACTCACCGTTCGGAGCGAAAATGGCCCATGCTGCAGAGGATAGATTCTGCGTACTACGACTAGCATCATCAGCATATCCAACAAATGGTTCTGAAGATTCAAACATCTGCGATGAAATGTAAAGTGGATTACTAACGTCAAGAAAACTCTAAAAAAAAATTAAGATAGTGAATGCAAATCAATAACATATATATAAAATATAATACAAAAAATTACTACGCTCGTGATTAAGCATAGTAACGTTTCAAATACAACCCATTTCTAGGCCACGCCAACAGAATTCCATCATAATAAACCAAATCATAGGTTCCCTTAGCAAGAACTCTTTTGAAAATATAGGGGCCATGTCATAATGGCTCAAACTTTCCTGTACCTATTACATCAGCTTCTTGATCGTAAAGAAGGGCCAAGTCGCCCTCTAAGAAAATGCGAGGCTGGACATTTTTGTCATATTGCGCCTTTATACATCTCTTATGTGCTTCGTTGGCCAATTGGGCTTCACGACGTGTTTCATCAAGATGGATGAGGTTAAGGAGACACTTCTTCTTCTCAGGTGTCAGGTAACAAGTCAATCACAAGTTTTAACGACGATATTTCACATTGGATTGGTAAGATAGCTTCTATACCATACACCAATTGAAAAGGAGTAAAGCCAGTTGCGTTTCTCACCAAGGTTCGATACGCCCACAAGGCAGAGTACAGGATCAAATGCCAATTTCTTTTACGAACTCCTATCATTCGTTGAAGCATACGTTTAAGAATCTTGTTGATAGCTTCAACTTGTCCATTTGATTATGGATAATAAGGAGTAGAATTATCATGTGAAAATCCTAACTTGGCAGTCAATTCAGACATCAGGTGATTGCGAAAATGCTTCATGATCTATAACTATAGCCTGTGGGACCCCAAACCGTGTGATAACATAATTAAAGAAAAACAATGCAGCTGTCTGTCATGTGTTGTTGAATGTAGGCATCGCTTCGGCCCATTTGGTAAAATAGTCGACTGCGACAATAATATAGTCGTGCCCCCCAGACGAACAAGGGTTACAAGTCATGAATTCAATACCCCATTTCGAAAATGGTCCCACATAGACAACATGATGCATTGGCACTAGCGGTTTGCGGATTTTACGATAAAAAAATCTAGTACGCATGACAACTTCTAACCGCTAGGATGTAGTCTCGAAAAATAGTAGGCCAAAAGTAACCAGCGCGGAGTATCTTCTGCACGGTATCATAACCAGATAAATGTCCACCACAAGCCCCAACATGACAATCATTTAACACTTTTTCGACCTCTTCATGAGTGAGGCACCTCCTTAAAATGGTATCGACACCACAACAATAAAGTGTATCGTCGACGATCAGATAATCTTTGGCTTGGTATCGAATACATTGTTGTTTATAGCGAGAGGTATCAGGTCAAAAAGTTTGAGTTTGGAGATAAATGATGAATTCCCCATACCAAGGATCAGATGATCCGATCAGAAACAGATAATCATCTGGAATTGATGGTTCTGACGTAGTTGCAGTACTATCAGAGGGAAGGTCGCAGAGAATCTCAACCAAAACTAAAGACTTATTTGACTTGGATTTGATGAATTCCAAATCAAATTCCTGCAAAATGACAATCCAATTTTGAATATTCCCCCCCCCCCAAAAAAAATTAACGTCATAAGATATAGGTCATGGGGTTGAAATCCAAAATGATAGTGGTTTTCTGGAGCAGGATATAATGGCGAAATCTTTGGAAAGCTTGAACAACTGCCAAGGCAAGATTTTCTACGTATGAATAATTAAATTCTGTGTCATTGAGATTATGACTCAAATAATAGATCAGATGTTCAATTCCATTTTCTACTTGGACCAATACCATAGAAATGGTTGTTTCAGCCGCGACAATATATAGGAAATAATCATTTTTATAATTAGGGGGATACATTAATGATGCTCGGACAAGAGTGTCCTTGACAACATCAAAATAAGCTTGTGCAACTTGGTCCCAATGGAAGGGAATCCCTTTTTTCAATAGTCGAGTAAATCCTTTAGCCATTTCAGCGTAGTTTGGAATGAACCTTCTTAGGAAGTTAGCCTTTCCTTGAAGTTTCTGTTTCTAAAGTAAGTTTGACGGCGCAGGCATATCAAGAATGGCCTAAACCTTCAATGGGTCGATTTGAATTCCTTCTTTTGAAACTACGAATCCAAGAAAACAACTAGAACCAACAAAAAACACAAATTTATGTGGATTGAGGTGTATTTTGTAGTGTTGGAAGCGTAAGAAAATGGCTCTCAAGTGCATCAGGTGATCAGTCTGATTTCGTGAATGCGCTGGTAAATCATCTAGATACGGTTGAACAATGTGCTTGATGTCATTGAAAGCATAGTCCATTGCTCTTTGAAAAGTTTCCCCAGCATTATTTAAACCAAACCGTAGTTTCCTATAAGCGAATGTGCCCCAGGGATAGATGAATGCTGTCTTATGTTGATCCTCTAGGCGGATATTGATTTGATTGTAGCCGGAAAATGCATCCATGAACGAAAAAATTTCACATCCAGCATAATCGTCAATAATTTGGTCGATAAAAGGAGTAGGATAGTTTTCTTTTGGACAAGAAATATTGACATCCCAATAATCGATGCACACTCTAATGGTTCCTTGCTTTTTCATGACAGGAATGATATTGGAAACCCACTCAGTTAGCGGAACAGGGTATATGAAACTAGCACGCAAAATTTTTTCAACTTCTGCTTTGATGGCAGCAGCTTTCTTTGGATGAACAAGACGAAGCCGTTGACGCACTAGTTTGACGTTAGGATACATATTAATAGTGTGTTCAATAATACTTGTATCTATGCCCGACTTTTCCTCGTAAGACCAAGAAAATACATCACAAAATTCAGGAAAGAGAGAGCGATATGATTCAAGTTTTGATGGAGAATAAGATACACTGACATGAATATTTTCTATAATTCCAGGTTTGTTCGAAATATTGATAGGAATGGTTTCTTCAATATTTGACAGATTTCGCTCAGAATCGATTGCATTAATGGGAAAAGAATTCAAAATGAAATTTTTGATTGTTGGGTGATATAGTTCACTAAGATAGTTTTCTTCATAATCAGAAAGATGGGAACAATCATGATAATATTTCCATGGTTCTCCATGTAACATCATGGCTTCCAAAATATTCTCATCTGTAAATAACATTGAGGAAAAAGGATCAGAGGGAGTACCAAAATCTAAGGAACGATCAACCCAAATAGCCGGCAACACTGATTTAGGATTTGCTTCCCAAGCCAAATATATTGATTGTTATGCCAGCTCAATAGGGTTGGGTGGTAGAAATTCATCCAACATAGTAATTTCAGAATCACATGTACTCTCCCTTAACCCAGATAGAGTGGAAGAGATCATGTAGCAGGTCTCTATACTTTCAATTTCTGTCGACATCTCGGGCGGCGGTAATGCAAAGGTTCTCATTACAGTGGAATCCTTTAAGAGTCCTACACCAATGTTCTGAAGTTCTAGTTGGGGTATGTGAACGAATGGAATGCTTCCAGTTACCTACGAAGTAGAGGGAAAGAAGGATGGCTGATTAATGATTGTCGGATAGTACCTTTATGTGGAAAGGAAATCATTCTAAAATATGTAGAAACAATTGCAGTCATTGCATATACCCATGGCCTTCCAAGTAGAATATTATAGTCAAGGGGTCTTTCAAAAACCTCAGCATCAATATTCACTGTTTTCCCCCCCAGTTCAACATGTAGGTTATTAATAATACCACAAGGTTTATATGTATGTCCATCAAATGCCTTCAACGTCGTTGATGATTGTGATAAGCACGGTGAGCCAATTGTCTTCCAACAATTTAGAGACAATGCATGTAGATGCTCCCTCATCAATAATAGTACGATGAACAAGGTGATTGAGAACATTTACTTGTATAAAGAATGCCAATTCTGCTGGTAATTTTGGCACATAGCCCATGTGATTAAAGACGACAAGATTAGAATCAGTCAGATCAATTCCACCAATAGTCAGCAATAAAGCATGCTTTTGGGAGGGACAATTTTGTAATACCTCAAGAGCGGACATAGATGAAGGGGATTGAGCCAAATCTTCAACTATATTATAATTTTGTGCAACTCTTGCTTGAGGATTATATGTCGATTTGTGAATTACTCCCTTTGGTGGCTTGATTGTCAATTCAGGAATAGGAGTAGGCGGTACTGATTCTGTAGACGAATTTGTTGTTGAGGTAGTAGGTTTATCAGTGGTCTAACTACCATAATATTTATTACTCGTTGACACCAAAATATCTGTTGAAGGTTTTGTGATAGATAACATTAACACTTGGGAACTAGGACCTAGATCCGTAGCAACCATGTTTGTGTTCGGATTTGGAAATGGGTCTGCCAACACAGCTGACACATGGGAAGTCTTGATGATTTTTGAGACTTCAGTGCGGTGGGAAAAATCCGTAAAAAAGTGTTGCTCATTACATATTATGCATGGATAACGAGTTTTCCTAGGTCCAGACGATTGATCATATGATCTTTCCTACAGGTTAGAAGTTTTTTTTCTTAGATTTCCCCTTTTTCTTACTTCTGGGTTTCTTGTCACTTTTGCCTTTGTCAAATGACATGGCATTAATTTCGGAAGCAGGAGCAGGATCAGATGTTGTAGTGTGATGTGCCCTTGCAATTCCAATCAAGCTGTCTTCAGCATGAGAGTCCTTTAATTGAGGAGGAACAGTAAAATTAGATCTCGACGCATTAGGAATTTTTTCATAGAGCATGCCAGACTGAATGTAAATCAAGTCTAAATATTGGGCACGAGCGATAAATTTCTCTTCTGTGAAGATGCCACCCTTAGCCACATCCTTATTTATAGATGGTAACAGGGACTTAATGAACCATTCAACAAGGAGTTGATCCGGAACAAAGGTCTTAACCATTTGATGATGACGATGCCACTCATGAATATGATCAGAAATGTGAGTAACATTAGTATGTTTGAAATTTTTCAAGGTTTCCATTCCAGTTTCATGTTGGATGGGTAACTAGAAATGAGTCAAAAAGACAGTAGCTAGGGCTATGAAATTATAAAAAGAAGCTTTAGGTAATTCAATGTACCATTTTGTAGCCGAACCTGTGAGCGTATGCCGGAAAAGACGTAGTCGAACATAATCGTCATTCAGGGAGTTTGATGAAAACCATAAATAATAAATCATGACATGAGTTGGTGGATCTTCTCCAGGGTTTCCATTGAACTTAGGAATATCCAAGGGTAATTTATGAGGTATCATCGGCCACCAAGGAGCATAGTTAATTGGATCATTAGTTAGCTAATTTAAATTTGGTAATTCTAAATTTGAAACAAAGGGTAACTGTTGATTAAGGTTAGGTTGAGCATAGCCAGGGTAAGATGGAATTGCTTGAGAAACAGGCCTTTGAGCACCAACATAAGGAATCTACTGCTGGTAACCTAGATAGGGGTTGTTTTGAGAAGAAAATGCTTAAGGATTCTATTGACCAAAACCTGGATATGATACTTGTTGAAATGAAGTTTGAGGTATTTGCGCTTGTGGCTGCCAAGGGGTCTATCCACCAATGTTATAACCCAAATTATTATAACTTGGATTCAGTTGATAGGTATAACCAAGTTGCGGTTGTGACATCCCATAAAATGGTAAACCAGCTTGTGAATAAAGGAATCCGGATACAGGTTGTTGTAAATTAACCGAAGGATTTGGAGTTTGTGGACCCAACATTTGAGGATATTGAGTTGAAGGACCCATTTGATAAGGTTGTACAACTTTTTGATTCTGTAACACGGGTAAAGTTGTATTGACAAGTGGAAATGATGTGGATGTAACAGGTTGAACTGGTTGATATGAGTGTACAACCATTTGTGGTTGGATAGGCAGAGTGGGTTGCCATTGAAAAACATTCATTTCGACATTGGGTTGACCAAAAAGTGACAGAGTACTATCATATTGGGTGACCAACGGTTTCCCCCCAACATGAGGAGGATAATAAGACGGAAAATATTGCTCTCCAAATGCTGGGAGTCCAGTTGATATGGTACTTGAAGGAATAGAACCAAAAGGACCGGCTTGATATTTCCCTGAAGATGTGTATAATGAATCAAGTCGTTTAGTACTTACTATAGGATTACCAGTTAAAAAGTCGGATGATGACATTGGTAAATTCCATGGTTTTGAAGATGCACTAGATAATGATTTATAACCTGATGAGACCAAAGGGCCACCATGAAAATATGACTCTGGTGAAGTTGTAAACATCGACGGGGTAGCGAGGGCAAGAGCTGATGTAATTGTAACAGATGGCCCAACCGAAGATGTTGGTTTAGGCATGGTTACTTGACCAAATGTATAACCTTTTTAATCGACATGAGTTTGAAAAGGAACATGATCAAAAAAAGCAGACGGTGTCAATTGAGGAAAAGACTCATACAGGTAAAGGTCCTCCCCAAAATGGATTGGATTTAAAGGTGTCTCGTCTTATGGGATTTCTTCAATCGCAATTAAAACAGGGGTAAGTATTTCATCGTTAGGCCCAAAGTATATTTCGGGTGGCTAACTATGTGATATAGGAGATTCAATAGCTACAAAAATTTGTGGGATGACCAAGGTAGGAACAACTTCCAGTTGTTTGACTTCAGGATTTATATGTATTGGTAAAGAAGAGACATGGTCTGGATCAATTTCTGGTTGAACAACGTCGGGTCCAGGAGGTATGGTCTCACTGATTGGATGGATCGTGACCATGGGTAGCTGTGAAGGCTCTGTTTCGACAACAATAGATGAACTAGGATGTGTAGAAACAACTTGAGCTAACTCCAGTTTATGGGAAAATGATTTTTCACCAAAGGTACAAATTGTACTTGATTCGGCAGATCGTGATCGCCTTTGCCTACCAGAAGTAACTTATGGTGGTAAAGGTGGTTTTAACGCCAGTCTACGCAAACGACAGGGGAAAGGATTTTGTTCTTCCACAATTACTGATTTATTTTAACCAAAAAAAATAAACAAAATAAAAAGGTAATGCTAGGCAAAAGGGTTTACCAAGAAACTGTGAACTGCAGAATACCTCCTAGAAAACCAAGAAATACGGGCAGGAAATCTCCCGAATGCTGTGTTCGGTGTATCACAATTTAAAAGGCAGCCGACTCGGTTCACTATGGATGGATATAACCCAAAAGTTGTCCTCCCAAATATACCCAAAGCTACGTGGAGGCCCAAGTCCGTATTAGAATTGTCTGATGCAAAACCGTAAAGTGAGACCACCCCTTTATACTTATCGCACTGTAACACCGCCCAATATTCCCAAAAGTACGTGGACGAGCTACGATATACTTATGTATGTGGCATGAGGTGTCACGCTCAGAATGTATCGCAGAAAAGTTAACGACAGCTGCTATGTTTTACGGTGCCTGAACACGTCTCTATCCTAGACCTTCTAAATGTTATCATTATGGTTCCAATGCTTTGTTAGGTAAATTGAGATTAATTTTATGTTGAAATTGCTTAACAATTTTCCTTTCAAAGGTTCACCATGATGATGTATTGAAAAATTCCTAAAATGCAACTGAGAATGATAAGAGATATTTCACTTTTAGTTTTTTCAATGAAAATCCTAGCTACTAGAGGGAAAGAGCAATCTATTTGCGAGAAAACAGATCAAACAACACAAACTAAATGTAGATTTCCTAATTGTTCCTTTTCAAAAACACACAAACCACTACATGCAAATGCAGATTTTTCTTTTTAGTTCCTTTAATGTTATGAATACAGAAAAGAAACTAAGTGCACTAAATAAAAAACAAATGCCTTTTACTTTTGAGAAATGAGGAATATAAACAACAATATCTCTTTTGAAGGAAAAATGAGGAATGAAACAATAATTTCTCCTATCAGGAAACGAAGAATTTACGACAATTTCCTTTTTCAAAAGAAAATGGATCTAATGCAACAATAAAAATACTTTGAAATAACTTGCCAATGATAAAGAAAAATACTTTAAACAAACATTGAACAAATTTTCTTTCAAAGGAAGAAGAGGTAGATGAATTCATTGGTCAATATGAGGCTCAGGCTTTCTAAAACACACCAGCAAACAAACTGAAACAAATTGCAAAGAAAAATTCTAGGGAATTTGGATGGTTTCAGGAGGCAACGCAGTCTCTAAAGAGAGACAGTGCTTTGCAACGTAGGCCTGAAAGGGAGACAGTGATATGCAAAGCATTGTGTCCTGTCCAAGAGTGCATTGGGTGCAATGTATAAAGAAAAACACAGTTGTTTAACACACTTACTTTGCAAATTTGGATCTTAAAAATCCTAATCTTTGCGAGTAACAACTACTGGGTGAATAAACAGAAAAAATCAGAGACTAAAACAACTAGGATAAAGAGTAATCTCCCCTGTGGAGTCGCCAATTTGTTAGTGCATAATCATGAATTACGGATAAATAATTCTTCCCTAGACAGGTGTTAATCTAGAACAAAAGATTAAAGACTATACGACTACTTTTCCTAACTAGGAACAGACACACAGAATGGATTAGAGTCTTACTTGGAATCCAAGCGCTTCCAAATGATTCCTTCTGTCGCTTCCGTTGTAGCTTCAAATTCTAGCCGACTGTGAAAAATATTTCCTGCAATAATGAATACTAAACAACAAAATATAGCAATAATATAGATGTCTATTCAATTTAGTTTGCTAAATCAGTAAAGCATAAACCATATACATCAACTAAGATCTTTCAATATGGAAAATCAAAGCCAATAAAGATGCATATAGGGAAAAGTAAGTTGTACTCTTTATAAATGATAGAAGGGGAGGTTACAACCTAATGATTGATGTAATGTCACCATCTCCAGCAGCATCCTAGCCTCATCACAATGCAGATGTCTCCAGCAATCTGTCACTCAAATCAATCTCCTCAATGAAAAATCCACCAACATTTCTCTACACAAATACTCCCCCCTTAAACACTAAGATTTGTGCTCAATTTATAGAGGAGCTGAGGTAGTTTTACAACCAATGACTTTCCAATAATAGGCAAGACATGTTACCAATATTGTAGATGTCAAATGGACACATGGATTTGAAGTTTGACACATGTGAACTCTTCTAGAAGGCACTGGCCAAGTGGAGATTCTGGAACAATGACAATTTCGCTCCCAATGTGACCAACACACCCATGGATGTCGGGAAGTGCTTTGCAGAGCAGCCTTGCATAGGGCTACCTGCATATGAAATGCACTTAGTCCCTTTAGGGGCAGCATTGGTGAGCTCTCATATGATATATTATAAACTTAAAACTTTGGAAACCTTTGCAGATGAAAGTATTTGATTGATTTTTCTTGTTCTTTGTCTTAAGGCATGTAGCAACTGAAATTTTAGGGGATGATAGACCCTATACATTGATCTTGGAGATGATGCCCAATTAACCAGGTCATTGGGAATGATGCCCAAATTTACCTATAACAAATAAGCTTCAAAATTTTTTCTTAAAGGAGAATGCATATTACTATAAATATGATGATAATTATCATGATTCAGATAGAGCACTCACCATGGGATCATATACTCAGCAAAAATATCCTAACGAGAATTAAGAAGAAGAGTCATAAGTGGACATGGATAGAGAATTGATTAATGGCTTAAGTGATCTTAGAAAAATAAATAAGAAAAATCATATACTCGAAGAAGAATTTTCCCTCCTAAGAGTTCAAGTAGAGGAGGTAGAAAAGAGAGAAGAAAATTTGAAAATCTAGGTTCAAGGCTATAGGGTAGAAATTTTTCAAAAGAAGAAAGAACTTGATGTAGCTCTAGCTAAAATAAATAGACTCAAGGGATGGCAGAATGAGAAATTGTAGGATTCTTATTTCCTAAATATGAAGGAAAAATAATTAGGTGAAGCTCCATGCAACAAGGGAACAAATTCCAAGCCCCATAGAGTAAGGTTGAAGAGAAGCCTAAAAGCAAAGTCATCATCCTTCAAAGGTCAAATCAAAGTGAAAGATAAAATAAGATTGAGAATGTTGCTACTCCAAGGAGTTGTGATGATGTAATCGAGTACAAGGATTAGGAAAACACTAATCCCCCTCCAAGGAAGAATGTCTTCAGAAGATCAATATCATTAAGGCAAAAAATTTCATCCAAGTACCGTAGTATATTTCCTGGTTATTCTTTTTCATGTAAGACTTTTGGGCATAGTTATAGGGATTGAAAAGCTTATGACAGGGATCATTATCAAGGTCATTATCAAAACCCTATAAGTAAGTTTATAGGAACATACGACATATATTCAAATGAAATCATGAGTAGAAACTACATGTCAATTTATTTTTCATCCAAGTATATTTTAGGATGCTTCAAATGCCATAACTATGGACATATAGATCGTGATTGTAGAATCATGATGAAGTATTCCATAAAGGAAAACACTGATATCATGTACAAGAAGGTTTGGAGAAGAAAAAAAATAATAATAATAGGTGAATGAGGAAATCCTAGAGGTCATGCTCACAATATTTGTGAAGTCACAAAAATATGACAAATATAGAGGTACAAAGGAAGATGTAAAGGTTCAAAATGATCCCACAACAAAACATGTCCATATATCATTCAAAATCAATCTATCTTGAAGACTCCTAATACTATGAATGTTGAAGAGGGGGAGAATAAGTAGCATAAACTCTATATTTGAAGAGTTATTCTCCAGGCGGTCATGTTTGGGAAGGGAAACTCAATGTTTTGATGATATATGTAAAGAATTCACCAAAAAATTGATCAACATTATGGACATATTAGTAAACATTGTGTAAAATTGAGTAGTAGACTTGAAAAGTAGAGTAATTGAAAATGTTGTGTCACTTCAAGATCGAGATCAATTTTAGGACTCATCATAGAGGTAAAATTATCAGTAAAGAATATTAATAGGTGGAATCATCTAGTCACATAATGACAAGCCATGAGAAGCAAAATAGGACAAAGGGAGGTTAACTGTTAGGGGGAGAAAGAAAAATTCCAGGAAGAGAAAGAGAGATAATTCATTAAGGGGAGTTACCCTTTGAAATTGACGTTAAAGGGAGAGATAAATCAAGAGAGAAATATTAGAAGCATGGAGACATGGGGAGAAATAATCACAGGGGGAGTATGTGTGTTTCCATCAATGAAACAGGGGAATATTATTGAATGGTGTTGTCATTAATGTCAAAGGAAATCGTTGGTGATCAAAATAAAGAGTACATATTGTTTCGAAGTAGTGAATAAAGGAAGGAAATTCTTGACGTGAACACTTTATCTTGAATTATTTGAATGTACATAAATGGATTACAATAATAAAAAGTACTAATGTACAAGAATGTCTAGAAGAAAGGAAAGGAATCCCAAAGCTTAGAAGCCCCAACGAAATGATTAAGATGCCCCACACTTGTTGAGATAAATGAATGGGAAGAACAACAAATTTGTAAGAAATACCATCATAATATGATAATACTCATTGTGTCATTTCCAATGGTAGGTGTATCATCATGTAGTTCCTCGGGGTTAAGGAGATATGCCCTCTTAAAGTTGCAGCATCGAAGTTATGGTCATGGCACCTATTACCGCTGCTAAAACACCCTCCAAATTTTGGCCTATATTCAAACTTTGGGGCCTCCCTTTAACCATGTGAACTTACATTTCTAGTTACTAAAGCCATTCCATACTTTTTTTCTACGTTTCCATGTCCCTTTGTGAATGAATTTCAAGTGTTGTCTTTTGTTAAGGGAAAATATTTGCCAAAGGGAGTCATGGAACAATTTTTAGAGGTAACTCTAGTGCTTTCTCTTGTACTAGTATATTCTATATATCATAGGGATATGCATTGGACTCATTTCCAAGGTTCAATGCACTTTCTTGCTGAAATTGACACTAGCGTCGCAATGTGTGTCTTAAGTGTTGCACTTGTAGGTAAGTTTTTTTTTTTTGTCATTTCAATGGATGTATGTTGATTCTGGGTGCTAAGTGTCTCATTTTAATATGGTTGATCTTCTATGAGTGTGTGAGCATGTTCAATTCATGTTACATTTTCTAGTCTCATCTACCACACTTACTCAATTTTTAAAGTGTTTTTATCTTCACATTTTTCCCATCCAAGCCTTCCTCATATTTCCTTATTGAACTGTGCATTATGAAGTCTCAATCCCTAGTCATCCATCCTTGCCTCCTGGAACTACAACCCGCATATTAATTACCTCTAAGAACTATGCTTTACGTAATACCAATGCCAATACTCTACCTCATGCACTTGATCACTGCACAATATTTTCCCAGTCAAGCTCTAGTACACACTATGCATTCTCAATTAGTAATCAAGCCATTTATCATTCCTTGAATTCCTCAACTGCACAATTAAGTGACTTAGTCCTTCTAGAACTGCACAATACATAATCAAAGTGAGCAATTCTGGCTCACTACATATCTAACTCCCTCAACGGCACAATCCTTCCTTCCTATCCCTCAATCACTGAACACTGCATAGTCCTAGAGCTTAGACCCTCACCTCTACCTCATGTGCCTATTCACTATTCAATCCCTAAGCCTCCTCCTTAATCCTGCATATTGTCATGACTCAATCAATATGTTGAATGAGGAATAAGATAGAATAACATATTTTGGGACTAATGTTGTCTTTTCATTAGTGAATACCATTTGCAGGTGCTGTTATACTAACATGACAACATGATGCTAAAGGAATATGCCAAATATATAATGTAAGAAGATACTTGTGAAGCTGAAACCCAAAACAGATCATCAAGTAAGGAGATGAAATAACACTAGATCACTAAAGAATAAGGAAGATAAATATCGCATGGAAGGCTCCATATCATCTCAACCTCTTGGAGGATGAAAATGAAGTACATGTAAGACTTATCAAAAATATACAAATATTGAAGCAAAGAGAGAAGCTTGGCATAGGCACTCTACAAGGAAGTTCCATGTCATCATTTCCAGGTTATGGATTATCCAATTATCACCATAAGATTTTTATGTGTCATTATATTTTGCCACATCATTTGTGGATGTAATTATGTAATTTCCAGAAAATGAGAAAATGTAAAATGTGTGGAAGCCCAAGGGTCACAAATAGAATGTGAAGAGTCATGTAGAAGCTCAAGGGTCTCATAGGAATTAAAAATGTTACATGGGAGCTCAAGAGTCATGAGGGAAGCTAAAGAGTCACAAGGGAGGTGGAGAGTCACTTGATTTGTTATATATACACCCTCATAGCTCAAGAAAAACACTTTTCACCTTGGCTTCTCAAGTTAGGCTTATGAGAGAATATTATTCTTTTGAGAAGCAAGTATTTGCTTGATGTTCCAGTGGTTTAACTAGTTTTGTATCACTGTAATGGTGTATCTTGGGAATTTCACTTTATGATTAAAATATCTTGTAGCTAGCACACTTTTCATGCATATGTCGTGAATGATTTCAATACTAGTATTTCATTGTTTTCAGTGTATGTTTATGTTTCTACATACTAATGAAAATGAAATATTTCGTTGGCTTTAGTTTGCATATTTGATCTATGTGCCTTTTGCTTTCATGATCCTTATTTATTTGTGAACTATTTCGCAAGATCATTAAAGATTCTTTCATATATATATGCATGTGTCTTTATTAGGATAGTACTATTACTTTTCTCTTAAAGACTCACTTTATTTTCCTTTCCGTGAAAGAACCATTATACACTTTGCAGTTGTATACATCACAAGGCTAACTTACTTGTTTATCTCAAAAGTACATGCATTCTCTTGTGTTGTTTATTGTAGCCAAGGAAAATCTTTAAGATTATGGAAACTAGCCTTATTTTCTGGTTGGGGCTCCTACTCCAAATGTTGAGAGGTATAATTGTGAATTCAAATCAGGGAGACCCCCTTACTTTTGGAAGCATCTAGCACTGTCAATTGTGCCCAAAAATGAATAATGTCTTGGTATGAAATATGGCCAAAAAAATTAAATGAAAATTTTTTGGACTTTAAAAAATGTTATGGGTCTTGGCAGTTGAAAAACAATCCTCCCTCTCACCATTTTTTATTAACCAAGATGTCCCTTAATAAGAGATTTTATTTTTGAACCTCCTTTTATGAACCCCTTCACAAGTATAAATTGGGTATATGTGAGCCCTAAAAGATCATCAATTCTCATCATCTAGTTCGTATGAGTTATTCTAAATTTCTCAGGCTGTGAACAAGGTATTTTGGAGTAGTGATGCGATAATTATCTATGGATCAATCTATGGTGTTGTGTGTTATGGTATAGGGTCACAAAATTATGAAGAGAGTGACCATATGGTGGTTTAATGAGTAGTTGAATTTTTTTTTTTATGCTTTGGAAAAGGAATCTGAAGCTAGATTGAAACTATAAAAAGCTTGTCTTGGAGCGATTGATCTGCTGTCAATCTGGTGCGTAAGGTCCTTGATGTAATAAATATTTGAGTATGTATATGATTAGATCATTATGACTGGTAAGGTTTGGATCAGGTGTGATTTTAGAACTTAGTATTGTTTACGTTTGTAAGGAAGAATAATAATGCATTTGTATCACTAGTGGGAAAAGAAAATGTGTGATCTAGAAATTCATCTTGAGATTGATGGTTGAGCATTAGTGTGTGATACAATGAGATAAAAATTGAGCATGGAAAGTGAAATATGCATAATTTTTTATTTATTTAGAAACAAAGGATAAAATGTGGTGGGTATTGAAGTGTGAATGGAATTGATGTGCTTGTTGATGGGCCTATACTGTGATTGGGGTATGCGTAAAAGTAGGTCGAATGCTAATACACATGGTTTAGAAATCTCGGTGTTTTGTGTTTTAATTTAAAGAATGAGTAGACATTGAAATGTGACCAGATGCCACAAATAAATTGCGATTAGAGTTTGAACGATATACTCTTGCAGTGTAATAAATAATGGTGTATTAGCTGAGCGTTGGTGCAATAGCAAAGTGATTTAATCTCAGTGTAAAAAATGCAATCTAGCTTGAGTGCGTTTAGAGCCTGAATGAATACATATTGTTGATATCATTGGTAGCATATGTGGGGGCAGAGGTTCTAATGTATGTAACCTATGATAGTGATACATTGGATAAAAGGACAAATTTGGATATGGTATAATGTGCAAATTAATTAGTTGTAGATCAATTCATTTGGGTGTGGTGTAAATTTTTATGATGAAGTTAGGGATCTATTATTTTTGTGCTCATTTCCAGAAAGTTGGAATGGCTTAGTCATGGACATCAATAATTATTTCTCTAGATCTAGTACTTTAAAATTTGATGATGTTGTTTATAGAAATTATACAACAAGCATGTATATCTTGGATTCACCTGATCTAACAATGTACTAAAGTTAAATTCTGAATCACTTCTACAAATATTTTGTGGAATTAAAAACACAATCGCTAATCACATGAAGTAAAGAAGAATCAAATCAAACACAACACAGATAATTTCCTAGGGAAAGCTTGTTGCTCAAAACCCCACTATCTTCTATTTTATATTCAACATGGGTCATGAAACAATTAAATACAAAAATATTCTCACAAGATTAGTACTCAACTAATTGTCTCACACTGTCATACAAAAGCTGACCAACACATAGCCAATTTACCGCCTCCAGATAGCCTGCCTTGCTTGCACAATCCCTGATGAATGAAATCCCTAAAATATAGGAATTCTTGCCTTCCTTGACTACGCAAGTATCATGGGCACTCCAATGGGTGTTTGGTTGATGTGCGCAACCCAATAATCCTACAACTGATAGTCAACTTCCCTTTCACCTAGATCTCAACTGGGTCTCCACTGGATCTGACATGCATGCAGCTAATAATAGTAAATCCTCAGTTGCATGTGAGATCATTGATTGTGAATTAATTAATATTTAATTCAATTGATCTCTCACTAGTGTATCTTCAGTTACAACTAGCACAATTGAGTTTAACTCACTTAATCGAGTTAAACTGATTACAACTTGCATTAACTAATGCACAACTGCACTTCAAACTTTGTTACAACTATAATTACTCTGCATGCCTCACCAACTACCTCTAACTCAAAATCCACTAGCTAACTGAGTTTATCACTCTTAGTTAACTATTACAAGTTATTATTGAGAATAAATTACAGTTTATTGTCCATCTTAATTAAGGGATAACTAAAATAGACATGCACCAAAAATAGCATTGTGGGCCCCACCCTAGTGTAGGTGCTTAATGCACTAGGCGTGGGTGCTGAAATTTTCTTGTTGAATCTCAACACTCCCTCTCAACAAGAAAGGGATTATTCTTCACCCCGATCCTGTCTCTATGGTATTCGAATTTTCTCCTAGTGAGCACCTTCGTCAGAATATCTACATCCTGATCTTCCGTGGGAATGTATTGAAGAAACATTATTATTATCTGCATACAATATATGAGATGGTGGTACCAGATTTCTATATGCTTATACCTATCATGAAATACATGATTAATCGAGAGTTTAATGGAAATCTAATTATCACAATGAATCACTATCGGATCCATCTGAGAACCAAACAAGCCAACCAAGATCTTTCTCATCCATATAGCCTCACATGTAGCTTGACTTGCTGCCATGTATTCTGATTCCACTGAAATGAGTGCCACATATCGTTGTTTCCCAATGTACCAGGAAAATGCTGTCGATCCTATGCTGAAGATCCCTCCTGATGTGCTCTTTCTGTCAGATGGAATGCCCGCCCAATCTACATCAGTGA
The DNA here is from genome assembly GCA_034641835.2 of Pinus albicaulis. NCBI lineage: Eukaryota > Viridiplantae > Streptophyta > Pinopsida > Pinales > Pinaceae > Pinus > Pinus albicaulis. The sequence continues at coordinate 686,411,165 of CM076581.1, forward strand.
AGCCTTAAAGCTTCACTCCCTCTATATATCTGTACCATAGACCATACTCTGATGTGCCCATCAGGTATGTTAAGACATGCTTCCCCGCCTTTCAAAAGAGCTTGGTAGGTTTAAACATTGCTTGATTCAGCTAGTTAACCACATAGCAAATGTTTGGTCTGGTGTTCACTAGATACATCAGTGAAAAAGCTAACTGCTTTTAGACAGTAGCATCCACTACCTCTCCAGAAGTAGCATCCTCTTTCCTCCAATTCCCTAGAAGAGGAGTATCCATGAGTTTGTAGCTCTCCATGTGAAACTTACCCAGTATATCCTTTGCATACTTGCCTTGAGACACAAAAATTTCACCATCCCGCTGCCATATTTCCAATCCAAGGAAATAATGAAGGAGTCCCATGTCCTTCATTTCAAACTCCCTTGCAAGATCCTCCTTGCATGAGTGTATAAGCTGCTCATCACTAGTCAAAATTAGATCATCAACATAAAGAACAATAATCAGTAGCTTACCCTCAACTACAATCTAGTATAGGTTTGCATCTGCTTCACTTTTGGTGAAGTCCAGTGTGGTGAAATAGCTGTCTATTCGAATGTACCAAGCATAGGGTGCTTGCTTCAACCCATACAATGCTCTTTTGACTCGGCACACATGCGACTCACTGTTGAAGATCTCAAAACCTTCAGGCTACTCTATGTACATGTCTTCCTCAATAATCCCATTGAGAAACGCAGTTTTCACATCCATCTGATGAATGTGCCAACCCATATATGCTGAGAGTGCAAGGATGGATGCTATGGAAGAGTACCTTGCAACAGGTGCAAAAGTCTCATCATATTCTATCCCCTCGATTTGTGAGAATCCTCGGGCCAAAAATCTGGCCTTGTATTTCTCCACACTCCCATCAACAGCTTGCTTTACCTTGTAGATCCATCTCAATCCAACCACTGATTTGTTGACTGGTCTTGGGACTATCTCCCATGCACTATTCTTGACAATGGATTCATACTCCTCCACCATTTCATCAACCCAAGTTAGTTGTTGCACTGCTTCCTGAAAGGAAGATGGTTCAGTCAAAATAAATTTTCTCATAAGAGACATGTATCTATTAAATCGATCATGATACTGTCTCTATTTGCGCTATGAAGCAGGGGCTCTTACATTCTCCGCATCATCAAGTCTCAATCTATCAGATTATGTGGTGCGTCTTCTGCCATTTCTGATGGATGGCTCTGCATGAGTGTTTTCCTCCACTCCATGAACCTCCCCACATGGTTGATCCACATCTTGAGGCTCATCCTTGGGAACCAATAGTTCCTTCTCTACATGCAAGTCTAGCTCCCTCTCAAAGGAAAACAACATGGCTTTCTCGTCATCAAATTTTATATCCCGTCGCACAACAATCATTATGTTGTTTGGAAAATACACACGATAATTATGAGGTGTTTTAGTGTACCCCAAAAAAATCCCGATCTCATCTGTCGGTTCCAGCTTCTTCCTGGCGTCCTTGGTCACATTCACATAAACAAATGAGCCAAAAATCTTAAAGTGTGAAACATCAGGTTTCTTACCAGTGAAAGCCTCTCTAGGTGTACTCATGCCAAGTATCCTATGAGGACAATGATTCTTCACAAATATCACAGTGTTGCATGATTCTTCCCACAGATGCATCTGTAGGCCTTGATCATGCAACATTGTTCTTTCTCCACCCATGATTGTTCTGTTATTTCTTTTCGTGACCCCATTCTACTGTGGGTTATGAGGCACTATTAGTTCTCTTCTAATTCCTTCTTTGCTGTAGAAGTTCTTGAATTTGTTAGAGATGTAATCTCCACTATTATCGCTCCTAAGAGCCTTCAATTGCTTCCTCGACTCTTTCTCCCCTAGTGCCTTAAACTCAATAAACTTAGAAAATGTTTGATCTTTCTTATACATGAAGAAGATCCAACAATTACGAGAAAATTCATCAACAAATATTACATAGTACTTATTTTTTGCTATCGAAGAAGCAAAGAATGGTCCACACACGTCTGTGTGAACTCTCTCAAGGATCCCTAGAGCTCGGTTCTCCTTCTCATGAAAGGTGGCCTTTACATATTTTCCCATAGTAAATCCCTTGCATGTGTCTGATTGTGCAAGTGTACCCCTAGGAAGAATAGTATAAATCTGCTGCATGACTTTCAAGGCTCCATGGTGAAGATGGCCCAATCTCCTGTGCCATAATTCGCCCTCATCCCGGCTCACCACTTGATCTGCCTTGCCCATCATTGCTGCACAACCATCTATCTCTATCTTGTAGAGATTCTTAACTCAAATCCCTATCCTCTTAGATTGCCCTGTTGTTTTGTGTCGCAGGAAATCTTTTCCTTCACTAAAAACAACATCATAGCCTCTATCCTCCAACATTGCATCTAAGACTAAATTTTTCTTCAAACCTGGTACATGCATTACATATTTTAATTGAAAGGGTTTACATGAATGCCTTTGGAAGGTAATGGTACCAATCCCGATAGCACTGTACTGCCCATCATCTCCCATTTCAATATGCATATGGAGATCCTTCTCCTCCAACTCACTGAAAAGTTCCTTGTCTCCCGTCATGTGAAAGGAAGCACCACTATCCAAATACCACACAGATCCCAATGCACTTGACACCATGCATGTGATCAATTAGAAGTCAAGCTTAAACTGTGAAGCAAGAGCCTCACCAGCTACAGATCCTCCAACCTTCTTGTTCTTCTTTTTTTGTGGGCGGTTAGTAGAAAAATGCCCATGCTCGTGACAGTGAAAACACTTCACCTTGGACATGTCCTGCTTCTTGCTATTCTTGGACTCAGATTTGGAATGGAATTTATTCCCCTTCCCCTTCTTCGCCTTGGCAGTCAAAGCACAATCCTCTTCATCTTCATTCTTAGATGAAGATCCATCTCTGGTGTTCCGTTTTAACTCCTCCTGCACCGAATCTGACCACATTCGTTCCCAATCTGGAAATTTTTCCCTTACATTGATAGAGTCTTGATAACTGTGCCAACACTTGGGAATTCCTAGGAGAGAAAAACTCACCAAATCATCATCAATTACTGTTATACCAACGCTACCCAGTTCATCCTGACATTGGAAAATATTTGTTAGATATTTTGGTATGGAGTCGCCCTTCTCCATCTTGATCTTCCTGAGTTTATCTTTGAGCGCCAATTTCCTATGGTCGATGCTGCTTTGGAATGGATCCGTCGAAGCCTTCCAAATTGCATATGGTATGGCTTTCCATGGAGGCTTGAGATAATGTGGTCTTGTACTCCCTCCAATAGGATCATCCTCGCCTTTGCCACTTTCTTTTGCCATGCATCAAGATTTGCAACATCGATCACAACGGGTTAAGGAACATCATTGTCACTCCTTCAAGCCATTGTCTTCAAGTGATACCTCCATCTTGTCCTTCCAAGAAATATAGTTTGAGTTTCCCTCGAGTACATACTCCAAACTCAAGCCATTGAAATCCATTTCGATCTTGAATCAGCTGTAGCACCAAGAAAGTCTTTCTGCAAATTCGAATTCTATCCAGTCAGAAACTTAGCTCCTCCTTCACAATTGCGATTTCCTGTGCTCCAATACGATGTAGAAATTATAAAAAAAACATGTATATCTTGGATTCAACCGATCTAACAATGTACTAAAATTAAATATTGAATCACTTTTAAAAATATTTTTTGGAATTAAAAACACAATGGCTAATCACATGAAGTAAAGAAGAATCAAATCAAACGCAACACAGATAATTTCTCGGGGAAATCTTGCTGCTCAAAACCCCACTATCTTCTATTTTATATTCAACATGGATCATGAAATAATTGCATACAAAACTTTTCTCATAAGAGCCCTCCAGTACTCAACTAATTGTCTCACACTGTCATATAAAAATTGACCAACACAGCCAATTTACTGCCTCCAGGCAGCCTGCCTTGTTTGCGCAATCCTCGATGAATGAAATCCCTAAAATATAGGAATTATTTCCTTCCTTGACTGCGCAAGTATCATGGGCACTCCAATGGGTGTTTGGTTGCATGTGTGCAACCCAATAACCCTACAATTGATAGTCAACTTCCCTTTCACCTAGATCTCAACTGGGTCTCCACTGGATCTGACATGCATGCAGCTAATAATAGTAAATCCTTAGTTGCATGTGAGAACACTGATTGTGAATTAATTAATATTTAATTCATTTAATCTCTCACTAGTGTATCTTCAGTTACAACTAGCATAACTGAGTTTAACTGACTACAACCTGCATTAACTAATGTACCACTGCACTTCGAACTCTGTTACAACTAGAATTACTCTGCATGCCTCACCAAGTACCACTACTCTAAATTCACTAGCTAATTGAGTTTATCACTCTTAGTTAACTACGCATAAGTTTTAAGATAAGCGTGCATTTAAGAGTTAATTAACTTCATAGTCTGCGTTAGTCACACTTAACTCTTAAATGTGGGTTCGTGGCTTAATCTGGGATTAAAAAGTTAAGAAACATGGCTTAACGTTGTAATTCTCCATCGGTGAACAATGCTAGGCCCATAGTTCTTCACGCTTGAACATATGGGAGGGGGTTGGCCCCCTCCGGACCCCAAAACATGGCACTGACAGTATTCAAGTATAAGTGGCACTGTGTGGTATGTTGGTTGGTGTGGGAACTAGCCTGGGGGAGGTCGCAGGGTCGATCTTGACCTCCGCCCCTCCTCGGTCATAAATTTTTTATTGAAGGCACCATTTGGATTCAACCTTGGTTAAAAATAATATATGCGCTCCTTTGGATAATACTTTACATTCGACCTTGGTTTATGAGATATGTATTGTGCCATCCATCCTTGCCATGGGGGAGGGCATGTGGTAGCCTCCAGCTGCTCCTGGTGGCCCTTCTGCATTGGTTCAAATTTCACCATTATAAAAGTAATAATGCACCCACTAAGAAAATTTCAACCTTAGGATTAGGAAGAAATTTTTTAATTTCCCAAGCAACATTGGCGAATCCGACTGTGACACTTGTCACTGTGTCATTGGATAAAAAATGGAGAATATTCCCTGGATATTCCTGAGGTGTTAACTGGAATGCCAAGTCATCAGTCTGTCACTATTTTGCACATTTTTTACTTTTTTGAGAAAACAAACAACAGACCATAAATTACTCATATGAACTCAGATTTTGATGAAACGGGTTGCATTGGAATCCTAGTGATGAGCTCTATCCAGTCATTCTAGTTTGGATAATATCTAATCACTTTCATTTTTGAGCTAAATACTAAGCCTCTAATCATTCCTCCCCACTAGAAGCCTTTTGGACCCCAAAAGATTCTATCAAATTTTTGGCAGGTAAGGGTACAACTCCCTCACCCTTTCACTCTCCATCCATTTGGCCTTGGAAGGATTTTCTCCCTTGAGTCCCACTCTAATATGGCAGAAGTGTCCTCAAACACATAATTTTATTAATCAGGAAAATAAATTACATCAAAAAATTGCAAGAGTTTACACCCGTGCACTCTAACACTCGTGCAATAAGGAGAGTGAGCTATATAAGCTAAATGTCCTAACCTATTTTAGTTATGGATAACTTATTAAAATAACAAGTGTCCATTTACAATAAATATCATCTTAACAAATATACTAAATTTTTTCCTATATTAGAGCCTAAGATACGACATTTTTCAAGATGTCATATCTTTTGCAACTAAATTTATTTCTAAATTTTTTCTAATATTTTATTAAATATTCCAAATATTCCAAATATTATATTCTAACCTTTAAAATTTGTATTTTTGGATCATCTAACATTCCCCCCATGATCCAAATATACATTACAATAGATACCAAGTTCATCCCTGAAATTAGTAATTTTATCCTGCCAAGTAGTTTTGTGAAGATATCGGAGATATGATCTTCTGAAGGACAATAAATCAGCTTGATGACATCCTTTGCAATGAGTGACATGATATGATGATACTTGGTGTCCACATGCTTTTTATTTGAATGAAAAACTGGATTCTTGGCAAGCTTTATTACTGACTGGTTGTCAATGAATAATGATGTAGCTTCTGCTTGAGGAATTCCAAAGTCCTGTAAAACTCTGCGCAGCCAAACAATCTCACATGCTACTTCCCAAGCTGATATGTATTCATCGTCTGCTGCAGAAGTGGCCATTGTATCTTGCTTCTTGCAACTCCAAGACACTGCAACTGAACCCATGCTCATTAAATAACCTGAGGATGATGCCCTATCATCAATACTGCCAGCAAAGTTGGCATTTGAAAATCCACCAAGTACAAAGCTTTTAGTCTTTTTTTAAAGAAGGCCAAAATATTTTGTTCCTTGGATATAATGAAGAACTCTTTTGGCTGCATTCCAGTGGTTTTCTCGTGGTTCCTGCATAAAGCATGAAAGAAAACTGACGGCATAAGAAAGATCCAGTTGAGTGGTTGTCAGATAAATTAGGATACCAATCAACAGTCTATAAGTAGTGCTATCCACCATCCCCCCCCCTTTCAAATTTTGAAAGTTTCAATTTTCTTTCCATGGGGGTAAGAAAAGGCTTGCAATCCTACATTCCAAATTGCTGAAGAAAATCTGCTGCATACTCACTCTGAGAAATGAAAATGCGATGTGGACGTTGGAATAATTCAACTCCAAGATAGTAGTGAAGCAATCCCAAATCTGTCATCCTAAATCTTACATGTAACTCTTTTTTTACCTGTGAAATATGATCATCATTGTTGCCAGTGATGATAAAATCATCTACATACATAACAAGAATCACCAAATTTTTACCTTGTTGGCATGCATACAAGGTATCATCAAATTCACTTCGTTGAAAGCCAAATTTCCGAAGGTATTCGTTCGTTTTGGCATACCAAGCTCGTGGAGCTTGTTTTAACCCATATAAATCCTTTATCAGTTTGCAGACTTTATGTTCTTGTCCTTCAATTTCAAAACCTAGTGATTGTGTCATATACACTTCTTCCTATAAATCTCCGTTGAGGAAAGAATTTTTTACATCCATCTGATGAAATTTCCATGCTTTCTGGGCTGCTAATGCAAGTGTTAACCGGATAGTGTTCCATTTAGCTATGAGAAATTTTTTTTCCTCGTAATCAATCCCTTAATGTTTTCCAAAACCCTTAGCAACAAGTCTTGCTTTGTACTTGTCGATATCTCCATTTTCTTGTACTTAATTCAGTAAACCCATTTGCACCCGATGGGTTTAACATTGTGAGGAAAATCAACAAGTTTCTAAGTGTTTTTGTCGAGAACTGCCTGATATTCATCAACCATAGCTTGTTGCCATTATTTATGTTTTACTACCTGTTAGTGTCAGCCTTTTCATCCTTCCTCCAGTGATCAAAATTGCTCTTACAAAGTGATTTTAAGGTGTCAAGGTCAAATTTTGTCATTTTAGTGAGTCTTCAAGTAAAATTTGGTCACTAGGTATTAGGTCTAGGGTTTGCTTTTAATCCTGTCAAAGTTGTCCAAATGTCGGTCCATGTCACCACTCAGCTGAGTGTACCATCATTCAGGGGTTTTCATCATCATTTCAAGTTCCAAAGGGTCATTTTACACCGTGTTCATGCTTTAGTTGTGCCTAGGTAAGGTTCATTTCCCTCTCCTAGGGTTTTGAAGGTAATTTCTCTTGGATGGTCAAATCATCAGCAAAACTTGTATCCTGATGTCCATATACCTTCCCCTATCCATAATGTACCTTATTAAACACTTACCATCACTAAGATTCCCCAAATTCCTCATTTTTGCGCAAACCCTAGTTTCTTGCTACAACTTGGCAATTTTCTAGGCTAGGCCTGTGTTTTTCCCTTTTGGACCCCTTCCCCTCACTCAATCTCTGAAATTCAACTTTCCCATACTTCCTAACATCCCTCCCTACTTCCAAAAATTTTCTCAAGAATTTAGAAGCCCCTTATCCCCTTCATTTCTCTTCATTTCGACAAATCCCTTGTTCCACACATCGGGATAGGTTTCACTCAAATGATGTTTCTGAGAAATAAAAGATGAATTTGGGAAAAATAAGAGAGGTTTTTGTTCAAAGCATGCCAAGGAAAAAAAAACCTACTTCAATTTTTACACAGGTGTCATGGTTTTAGAGAAATGTCAAAAATCCAGTCGCCTCAGGAGAATTGATGCATCTCTGAAGTGACCTTGGGAAAATCAAGATTTATACTAGTTTGGTTGGCCAAATGACTTTCTTGATGAGTCAAATGATAACTAGACACAAATATATTTCCAATGAGCTATCATGAGCTCAATTTGGAGTTGAGGAAGACCTTCAAAAGTTGACTGCAACAGCACTCTGCCTTGAGGCAGCCTCATTTTGCACATTTTGACGAGTCTTGGGAGATTTGATTTTTGACAAGGCAAATGAACTCCAAAAAGAAAAATTCCAGTTGGGTTGGAAATTAAACTCAATAATATTTCCAACGAGCTATCCTGCGCCCAATTTGGACACCAGGAAGGTCTCCAAAATTCTCCTGCAAAATGGCGCGGCGCATTGGGCAGCCCTCTGCAGTGTAAAAAATGAACTGGCGCGGTGCATAGAGATGGCGCGGCGCATTGGGCTAAAAAGCCTAAAAAACCATTCAATTCTTCCTCCAAAAGCTCCAAAATTTCAAATTCTTCATTCCACAACTAAGTTAACATCTTCATATTGCCAATTTATGAGTTTCCATCAGTATTTATGGTGTTTCAATAGGTGAAAAATAAAACCCTAGCTCCTTGCACAGTTTCATTGAAAATCTTCCTAGGGTTTGAAAATTTGCCATTTTTTGTTGTCTTATTCCCCTCTACCACTTTCACATCCCCTTCACTACATTTCATTAGTCTATTTCCCTATCCCTAAAGCTACTTCATTTCCTATCACTCTCCCTTTCCCATTTCACTTGTAAAACTTCACAAACCCCACATTTTCCCAAGAAGTCAAGTGGTTGTCCCTTGTACCTAAACTCCAGAAATTAAGTGGTTGTCCTTAAACTTGATTAAATTTCATTTTCCCTACTAACCTATTCCTCCATATTCCCTCCCATATTACCAAATTTTTTCACTAAAACAAAAACACCAAAGTTCTCATTTTCATCCAAGACAACATAGACCTTGGACATCATGGAAACAAATGACCGAGATGAAGGAAACACGGTGACTCAACAACCAAATTGCATGCACCAAGGTGACCAGAAGCCGTTGGAGAAGGTAAACAAGGAGAATAATATGCTCAGACATATGAAGAACCATTATTGGGCACGCACACATGTTTGCAAAGCGAAGATCAAGATCCTGAAAGCAAGGTTAAGGAGGGCACTGAGGAGGCGCAAAAGGCGTGATAGGCTCCAAATCTTGGCCGAAGCTTCTTTGGCTGAGAATGGAACTTGATGAGGGACCTTCAGTCCAAATTTCAAGGAATTTGGAGAAAATTTTGTCATTTTTTATTTTTTTGGTCACAAAACAAGTTTTCCTGCCCGACGCGTAGCACCACCTTGCGCGCGCTTATGATTGACAGCTCTTCAGAGGGAAAACTTTGTATTTCTGGATTTTTTTATGAAAATTTATGCATGCTCAGGAATGGCCTAAGAATTTCATCAAGTTCTGGGTTGCCTAAAGGGTCAAAAACACCTTGAAAATGGCCTTTCTGCCACTTTTTGCACACACAGGAACCAGTCTTGGGAGATTGAACTTTTTGAGGGTCAAATGGCAACCAAATCCAGAAATTCCACTTGGGTTGGAAATTAGACAGGTATGGCTTTCCAACGAGCTATCATGAGCTCAATTTAGACTTCGGGAAGGGCCTCAAAAACAGCTCCAAAGTTGTGCTACGCATAGAGATTTTGGGCGCGGCGCATAGAGGAATTTGGCCTATTTTTCACTCAGCAGCTCAGAAATTCGCCTAGTTTTGGCCAGTTTTACTTTTTTATGTAACTATTGATCTATCTTGATGTAATTTCATGACCATGATGTAATTTTGGCATCTTTTTACTTGTTCTAGAAGATTCATTCACCAAAAGGTGAAATGTGAGTGAATGGATCAATTTCCTAGCATATAGAGGCAAGTTGTTTCATGGCCTATTTTCTAGTTCCTAGTTTAGATATGGTTGAAACAGCTCCTAGAATGATGAGCTCGACCCCTAGAGGCATGGTAATGGGTTAGGCTTGTCTATATGATGTATGTTCTCAGTCATTTTCGGGGTTGGACATTTGGGATTGCTCAACACTTCATTGTACATTCATTCTGCAATTTTGGCAAAGGAATAGACCAGGGTTTGCAGCCCTCTTTGGGATCCTTGTGGCTCTGTGTTTTGATGGTGTTTTCCTCTATGTATCTGTAAGTTCACTGATGTTTATGTGTACCATTTTCATTCTCCTTTCTTCTTAAACTGAACAAACAAGTTATAAAGGTAGAATTCATTGGTTTGCTTTGCTCTGCCTTCATTTTTGTTTAGTTTTTCATGTTTTCATCTGTTTGAGGAGGACTCTTGAAACCCTCTTTCCCTCTTCAGCTCCTCACTGGTCTGATCCATCCATTCTCTCAAGCTAAAGCATCAAAACTATTTCCTTCCTTGCCCCAATCAGAACTCTGCAAAAACTAGGCCTAATCCCCGCACCCAAAACTGCCTTTCCCTTTGATCCAACAAAACCCCCCAAAATCAAACTCAAACTCCTTTACTTACATACCTAGCCTAAAATTAGATTTTATTTCATTCATATCAAGCCCCATTGATTACTTTTCGCTGAGATTGACCCGGAGAGAGCCCTCTCCTGTTCTGGTAGGGCTAGCTACCAGACTGAGCATGGTTTGATGTTACCCTGAACTTTGCCTTTTTTAGCCTGAGGTAGATTTAGGCAATAACACTACCTCTTTATATGTGCAGGGTTCAGTAAAATTATTTGCTATCAAGGAAAAATTTCCTTCACTTGTATGTGACCCCTTGTTCCTATTTTATTATGCTCATCAGGCCTTACATCTTTCAAAAGATGAACTGCCCATTTTGGAAATTGATGTTCACTTATTTGAGATTCTGAAAAATCACCATCATTGTAAAGAGGGTTGATGTAAACAAATGTTCGTTGATCAACTGCAGATGCTGGGGGCGGAGAGTCACTGTGAGAATAAATATTGTTGCTAGGAGAGTCAGATGAAATTACAGAAGACCCGGACGGTGCTGGTGAAGTAGATGGTCCAGATGAATTATCTCAGATGAAGGAAAATCAAGTTCATACCAATTTTCTGAATTTGGTTGATTTTGTGTATTTCCTTTTCTTTTATCACCTTTTTCTTTTAACTTTTGAAGAATACTTTCTATTTATTCAGTACTCTTACTCTCAGTTTCATCAAAAATCACATCCCTACTCATAATAAATTTTCCATTAGACAAAAGTCAGTACCCTTTCTTCTCATCAGAATACTCAATCATTGTGCACTTCAATCTACGTGAGTCAAGCTTAGTTCATTTTTATTTCAGAATTAAGGCATAACAGACTAACCCAAAAACTCTGAGGTGTTTAAATTTAGGTTTGAAACCAACCCATGCTTCATAAGGTGTGATTCCGTCTAAAGAAGTAGTTGGAGATCTGTTCCTTAAGTAGACAGTTGTATAAATTTCATCTGCCCAATATATAGGGCATAACTTTTTGAAAGTGAGCATCGGCCTTGCCATTCCTAACAAGGTGTAGTTCATTCTTTCTACTAATCCATTTTGCTGCGGAGTGTAGACAATTGTAAGATGTCGTTTTATTCCATTATCCATGCAATACTTTTTGAATTCATTAGAAGTGAAGTCCCCTCCATTGTTTGTTCTAAGAGTGCCAATATTATCCTTGACTTCATTTTCAATAAGTTGGCAAAAAGTTTTAACCTATCAAATGCTTCTAACTTTTGCTTAAAAAAATATACCCAAGTCATCCTGCTAAAATCATCAACAAAGAGTAAGAAATATTTGCATCCTCCTAGATAATTTTGTAAGTGTCCACAAATATCACTGTAAACCAATTACAAATGCCTGCTTTCTTGCCATGAACTTGTCGGAAAAGTATCTCGATGTTGTTTTCCATAAATGCAAGCTTCACATTTTTCATTTTCCCTTTTGAAGGTTGGAAGTCCCTTAACTATTCCTTGTTTTTGCAATTGAGAGAGACTTTCAAACTTTAGATGTCCATATCTGACATGCCACAATCTTATAGGTGAAGTTTCTGTAGTTTCTGCTCCTACAAAGTCAGAATTCATTGGAATAAATGTCTCTTTCATCCTTAACAGTTTTCCATCTTCATAACTTGTCATCACTGTTTCATGTTCTATTTGACTGAGTTAATTTTAACTAAGCCATCCTCCATAATCACTAGATGTCCTAATTGTCGAATCATGACTAAAGATAGCAAATTTTGCTTAAAATTTGGTACATACCATACATTTGAAATCATTTTTTCTCCAATGCCAAGTAGAATAACCTTAACTACACCTTTTCCATAAGGAGTATGTTTTGTTTTATCAGCAAGATAAATTGAATTGAGATGACATTGTTGGAAGTTCCAAAAGAAGTCACGTCGAAAAGTCATGTGTTGAGTTGCTCCTGTATCCAAAATCCACGCATATTCATAATCACTTCTAAGAAAGGTTGAAACCTAGAGAGCTATTGATTTTTATTTTGTGAAGACATATTCTAAGCCATCATGATCATCTTGATCATTTTTGAATTGTGTAGTGTTTTGATGAATGTTTGGAATTTTGTCAATGGAAGTTCTACAATCCTCAACAAAATGACCAACTTTGTTACATCTTCTGCAAAAAATTTGGGTTGAATATTTGCCTTTCCCTTGATACTTTCCTCTGCCTCTATTTTGACCTCTGTTCTGAGTTTGTCTGCTGCTTGGAAATTTTCCTCTTTCTTGATTATAGCCTCTGCCTTGATTGTTTCCTCTGCCTTGAAAATTGCTCCTGCCTGAACTATAGCCTCTGTTAAAATTGTTTCCTCTACTTTCGCTGTGATCACGACCTTGTACACTGTGTGCTGCTTGACTTGATTGAAATGTCCCCTTCCTCTACTTCTATAACTGTAAGTTGAGGATTTAATTATGCTAGCCTCTGTGAAGACGACATCTTCCCCAACCTATTTCTTGTTCCCAAAGTTTTTTTCATGTTGGGCTAACATATCACTTAACTCATCAAACTTGATCTTCTCTAATTTTCTAGTTACTTGCATAGTTTCCAAAAAATGTGTGTAAGAAGATGACAATCCAATAATTAAAATTGTAGTTAGGAAACTTTCATCGATAGCTTGAAAATCGACATTTATTATTTCTTGCTTGATGTTTTTACGCTGTGAAATGTATTCAAGAACATCACCTCCTTTAGTTAATTTTTGTTGAAGCAATTTTAATTTAAGATCAACCTTTTTTTGTTTCAGGCTGTGTATCAAATAGATATTTGAATGTACGCAAAGAAGTCCATGCATTTGAATCATTTTCAATATGAATATACATCTCATTGTTAACTGAATACTTTATAAGAGCTAGTGCCTTGGCATTTTTGACTTCCCATTTTGCAAGTAAAGTTGCACATGTTGGTTTATTAGGCTTAATGTTGCCATCACAGATTTCATGCCACATTTCATTATATATGAGAATGCTTTCAATTATACTTTTCCATGTCTTATACAAATTTACCCCTTCTAGCTTATCAGAATCAGAGAACAGATTAATTAACTTCGACATTGTAGTGTTGAAGCAATGCACCAAAAGAAACAAGCACAAGAAAGAAATGAGAAACTTGTCACACGAAACATGGAATGCAAAAAAAAAAAATCCAGGATTGGCCTTGACCCTTGTATAGTCGTTGGTAGAGGAGAAAAAACACTGAGCTTTGCACATGGCTCTAGTAAATTTCTCTTAAAAATTTACAATAAAGTCTTTCAAAATTTGACCTCTTGACAATGCCGTTACAAGTTTCCTTTAAAAAAAAATTTAACCCCCCCTCAAATTAAAAAATACTTTAAGTTACAAATAATGACCCTTATTTCTCAAAAATAAAAATTACAAATAACATCTACTTATTACTCCAAAAAATGACAATTTTAATCGCTTCTCCTTATTTCTCAAAAAATAAATTTAAAATAAATGTCAATATGCTCCCTTATTACAAAAGTTTGTTGCCCCAAATATGTAAAGGCTGATATTGCAGTCCCTGGCAAAATTATCTGTTCCAAAAATGGTAATATTAATGTAATGTGTGTATATATGATCATTGATCGATGTCATCCAATGTTGATCTCCAAAAAATTCTTCGTATCATTAATCTGATGGAATCCATTCGTTGCTTCTACAGTTCATCCGTAGCTCCACAAGTGTTGCCACTTACGAGTCTTGTTCAAAACCAATGATATGTAAAAGTCTCATTTCACAATGAGATCATGGCTGACCTCAAAATCAAATCGATGTTGAGAGTACAATGGGATCACAACTCAGACCAAAATTAAAATGAAATCAGTTTAGGAGGGAAAACTATAAAAACAAAAACATAAATTCAACTTTATGTTTATAAGGTTGACACACAATCTAACCACAAATCATCCTACGAATTCTATTGAAATTCTCCAGCTGCTGGCGCCATGACTTGACAGAAGGCTCCGCAGCACATTGTGATTTATGTAAAGTGTTCAATTATTGGGGTTTCTTACAGTCTATAGTTAGTTTCCATAGCTCGATTTGCATAAAAATGAAAGCAGTGGTGATAACGACTCTAGGAGATGCAGATGTTCTGCAAATACAAGATGTAGATGACCCTCAATTCAATGATGCTCAAGTTCTGATAAAAATATCGGCAACAACCCAAAGGCTCACCCCATATCATAGCCTTGAATGCTCAGGAATTATTGAAGTTGTTTGCAAAAATGTACAAACCTGAAAAGTTGGCGATGAGATTTGTGCAGTTCTGGGAGGAGGAGGGTTTGCATGCTTTATCATTCAGATTTCTTCCCTTGAATAGTGTGGATGCTGACAAAGGCTATGTGGGATGAGTTGGCTCCAAAATGGCTAAAATATTATGGAGAATTTGAGGAAGGCCCAGCTGTAGAAATTGAATAAGGCGCAACGTGGAGAGGGCAGTGAAGGACATAGTGTGGAGAGGGCAATGAAGGATGCAACGTTATTGGGGTATGTAAAGAAATGCAGTCGAGCATGATATAAAAGATCACATAAAGAAGGTTGTGAAACTTGCTTCTTATTAGATATGAACTAGAAAGAGGGATTGGGATATTGATTATAAAGGAGAGAGTACGGATTCACAATCGATATCCAGAACTTCTCTAATTTTGATAATAATTTTTTTAAATTGGATCTTAAAAAAAAATTGATTTTCAGATTTAAAATTTAAAATCAATTAATAAATTTATTTATTTTCCCTTAAAGAGAAATTGGACAAAAATGCATACCAATTAATTTCTCACAAATTGATGGAGTTTTCCAAGTGCCTGGAGAGCTGGAATCTCCACTTCACATCAGCTGCATTATTGGTGTTTTGATACCACAATAATGGTAGAAGTGTCCTTAGACACATAATTTTATTAATGAGGAAAAGAAATTACATCAAAAAATTGCAAGAGTTTACACCCGTGCACTCCAACACTCTTGAAATTAGGAGAATGAGCTATATATAAGCTAAATGTCCTAACCTATTTTAGTTATGGATCACTTCTTAAAATAACAAGTGTCTATTTACAATAAATATCATCCTAACAAATCTACTAACTTTTTTCCTATATTAGAGCCTAAGATACGACAATTTTCTAGATGTCATACCTTTTGCAACTAAATTTATTTCTAAAGTTTTTATAATATTTTATTAAATATTCTAAATATTCTAGATATTATATTCTAATCTTTAAACTTTTTATTTTTGGATCCTCTAACATCTAAGGCATTCTACAT
This sequence comes from Pinus albicaulis, assembly GCA_034641835.2. Taxonomy (NCBI): domain Eukaryota; kingdom Viridiplantae; phylum Streptophyta; class Pinopsida; order Pinales; family Pinaceae; genus Pinus; species Pinus albicaulis. The sequence goes on from CM076581.1 coordinate 686,427,117, forward strand.
TCCCTCTCCTTGAAGTTCTGATTCTTCTGTCAAGTATGAGATCTTGCTAAAGTTCATCAAGCTATTCTGGTGAGAAATAATCTATTGATGGCAACTGAACATGCTCTCCTTGATAATCAATCAAAGGAGGCTCAAACAATCTCAAATTCTTAACATTAACGAAATAATATATTTTCATATAAGGAGACAAATCTAGTTTAAATGCATTAGTACCAATCATTTCCATAATTTTAAATGGACCATAACGGATTGGATTGAGATTTTTACCTTCCCCTTGCAATCTTTATTTTCTTATATATAACCAAACTTCATCTCCAACCTGGAATTTATGATCAAGACGATGTTTATCATGCCTTGTCTTGTAGCTGCTTTAACTCTTTTCAAGTTGTTCTTGCACTGTGTGATGTACCAAATGAATTTTCTCAATGAAATTCCTTGCCTTATGTATGTCACTATGACCATCTATAGCGACATATTTCTCAAAGATGAAGTCCAAAGGTGATCTTGGTAAGTACCCAATACATGCCTCAAATGGCGATGCGTTTATGGAAGAATGCTTTGCCCTATTGTATGCATGTTGAATGTAATGCAACTGTTCATCCCACAACTTGTGATGTTCACTGTAATAACCTCTAAGAAGATGAATGAATATCCTGTTTACCACCTCGGTGTGACCATCTATTTGCGGATGAAATGATGTACTCTTCTTCAAATTTGTGCCCATCATGTCCCATAATTTTGACCAAAAATTCCCAACAAACCGGGAATCTCGATTACTTACAATAGAAGTAGGAAGACCAAAATGAACCCATACATTTTGAAAGAAAAGATGAGTTGTTTATTCAGCTGTAATTATTTTCTTACATGGCATCAAAAGACACATTTTTCTGAACCTATCTACAACAACATACAAGTAATCATGACCTTTCCTTGACATTGGAAGACCACCTACAAAATCCATTCAGATACTCTCCCAAGGATGTGAAGGAACCAGAAGTGCGGTGTACAATCCAATTTTCCTATTACTAGGCTTACTTATTGCACATAAATAACATCCTCTAATAAAATGAGATACACTATCAATCATGAGTGGCCGATATAAATACCTTTGGAGATTGAATATTGTCTTGCCTATACCGAAATGTCCAACAATCAATGAAGTGTGCACCTCCCTTATGATATTGTTTCCTTCTCCCTATGGTATACATAACTTGCCCAAGTTATACAAAAAAATTTCTGCACATGATAATCTAACTCTTCATTTTGGTTTCCTTAACTCAAGCTTTCATACACATATTGAAAATCACTATCATATGCATATTGTTCAATGTAACTTTCATGCATAACTGAATTGTGCTTGAGTATAATATATGAATTTATAATAGGCCTAGAGAGAATATCAACTACCTTATTGTGGATTCCCTTTTTATACCTGATAACCAAATGAAATTGTTATAGAAATCCCATCCATCTGAAATGTCTTGATTGCTGCAAATTTGACTGTGATTGTAAGTACTGCAATGGTTGATGGTCGTTATGGATAATGGTATCTTTCCACATCAAATAGTGCTTCCATTTCTTTACAATTTGTACCAATTCATATAAATCTTTTTCATAGGTGGGATAGTTAGTCACAACTCCATTAAAAATTTCAGAATGAAACGAAATAGGCTTACCATGCTGCATGAGAACTACTCCCATGGCGTAATCACTTGCATATGTTTGGATTTCAAATGGCTATCTTAGATCCAAAAGAGACAATACCGGTACTGAACTTATATTTTGATTTAAAGCATCAAATTCTTTTTGATGCATATCTCCCTAATGGAATAATTTCTTGACACATGTCAATGCATGTAATAGAGCTGCAATGGAAGAAAAATTAGCAAGGAATTCCCTCCAATACTTAGATGCCCCAAGAAAGATTATTACCTTTGTAACTGTATTAGGCCTGGGCCAATTATGAATGACCTCTACTTTGGAAGGATCTATCTTCAACTCACCTCCTCCAACAATTTTTCTCAAATACACTAAAGAAGTATTTCCAAATTCACACTTCGACATCTTTAAAAATAATTTCTCTTTTTTCAAGACATCAAGTACCTTGTTCACATGCATGACATGTTCATTTCTTGATTTTCTAAATACCAAAATATCATTTAAGTAAACAATGATGAAGTCATCTAGAAATGGTCTTAGTACATCATTCATGACTCTCATGAAAGTAGCTAGAGCATTTGTTAGACCGAATGGCATAACTAGCCACTCAAACAATCCTTGTCTAGTTTAAATGCAGTTTTCCAAATGTCGTCCTCAACTATTCTAAATTGATGATAACCACTTCGTAATTCTATATTAGTGAAACAATTTTCATGATTTAAATGATCAAGAAAATAATCAATGCGTGGGAGTGGATAACGATTCTTTACCACAATTTTATTCAGTGCATGGAAATCGATACACATGCGCCAAGTCCAGTCCTTCTTTGGTAACAAACAAATTGGTGAACCACATGGTGAAGTAGATGGGTGTATGATACATTTGTTTAGAAATTGTTTGATTTTCTTCTTGATTTTCAAACTCTCCATAATTGAAATGCGATACATACCAATGTTTTGAAGTGGAACATCCTGCTGCAGCTGAATCTCATGCTGAATTCCCTCTTGGGGGGTAACCCACTTGGTTCTTGAAACATCTTGCCATGCCTAATTACCACATCAAACAAATCATGTTTTAATTTTTCATCACATCCTTCAAAAGATTCATAGTCAACCTCATCTTTTTTCTTTATCATGAGAAGCACAAATTTTTTACTTGCATTAACTAGCCTCTTCATTTTCCATGCATTAACTAAAGAAATATTCAGATTTTTGCAACAAGCTCTCCCAATATAATCCACCCCATCCTTAAGAAAATGATATTTTTTCTGATGGCGATAAAAAACTGCTTTCCTATCATACAAATATGGACTTCCCAAGATAATCCCAGAAATTTCAAGTGGAACCACATCTAACTCGACTTCATCAACAAAGTTTGCAGTAATAGCAAATCGAAATGTGAATTTCCTTGTAACCTGTAAATTATCATTCTTAACTATCCAACCCAAAGGGTATGGTTTATGATGTGGTATGGTTTCAAGGTTAAGCTTTTTTACCAAGTCTTCTGAAATCAGGTTTTCTTGTGAGCCACTATAAAACAATGCATCAATCTTTGTATGATTTGAAATCACTCTAACATGGAGAAATTCTATTCTTGTGTCTTCATTTGGAGTGTTGTTGTGACTATTTGAGGAACTAGTAATTGCTATGGCTTCCTTTCCCTTGTTAACCATGGCTACGATCTTTGTCTCATCTCCGGAATTGGATCAAATATATTGTTTTGTGGTGGCAGTCATCTTTTGTTTCCCCTTGTTATTTGGTTTATTAGGACTTAGTTTGGGATGTATTTTCCAGTAGTGGGATTCATCATACCCCTGTTTGGAACAATGTTTGCATGTAGTTTTCTCTGCTCCTTTCTTGATGCTTGCATTCTTCTTTCCCTTCCATTTTCCTCCCTTCTCTTTTCTCTTACCCTTGAATGGATTCTTCTTACTACCCTCTTCCTGAATGTTCTTTCCCCTTGCTTCAAGATGCGTGGATTTCACACATACTTCATCTAAATTGTTTGGGTTAAACTAAGGATATTATGTTTCAAGTAGGAATGTAAAACCCCAATGTATTTCAAGAGTGTGTCTTGGGAATTCAAGTTTACTCCTAATAACAAAGCCCTATTTCTAAACTCCTGGGTGTAATCTTGAACTGTTTGGCCTTTGAGTTGTCTAAAGTTTTTCCAACTCATAATTTATTTTTGCATATATGCTAATGGATAAAGTTGTATTTTAATGGAAGAAATGAATTCAACCCAAGAAATGGATATATTACCATGAATTCACATTTCCTCTTGAGTCTTTGCCTCCCACCAAACTAATGTTTCTCCTTCTAGCCTTAATGAAGCCAACTGGATTTTTATGATGTCCTCTTGTAGATTATGAATAATATAGTATAATTATAATTGACGGATCCAATTTTCTAACGTCTCTTCATTTACCTCACCATTGTACATGGGAAGTTCAAACTTGATGTCCAACTTGAGTAATGGATTTTTTCCTTTTCTAGTTTTTGAATGAGTGTGGGTAGTTTTTGTGGTGGAATTGGAAGATGAAGATGCTGTTGAAGATGATGAGGATGAGGATGGTGGAGATGGAGGTAAATTTCCTCCACTTCCTTTCAAACTTTTCTCTTCATCCTTCTTGTCATTTTAAGTTCCTTCTCCATGCGGAGGCTTAGAACCTTCTCCTGCCCTTTCTGCAGTGAATGCATCAAACATGATTTTAACCATTCTCTGAACGTACTTGAAGTCTCTATTGACATCTTCTTCTTCTGAATTTCCTTGAGTCTCTCCAACACCTGACATAATGGCTAAGGATTCAAGCTCAACTTCTCATTCTTGTACCTTTTCAATCACGTTAGCTTCTTGTGCAATTTTTACCTCTTAAATCTCAACTACTGGAGATAGAAATTGAGGTGCTTCAAATGTAGCTTTGAGTGGAAATTTGGGTGAAGATGATGCTCTCTCATCTCTCTTTTTTCTTATCCTAATCTCAGGACTAACAACCAATAGCTTCCCTTCTCCTCTCTGCAACTTCAACCTTGTAAGCATCACAAAATTGCAACTATTAAAACCCTTCTTGCACAATCTAATGAAAAGAAAGAAAATAACCTTTGCTATGATACCAACTTGATTTGAAATTGATTGTTAGTTAATGTTGTGCTAATATCAGTTTCATATTTAATATGAAAGTGTTTAGGTTTGCTTCTTGTACAAGGTTTTATACATGTGCTTATGATTGATAAATCAACAAACTTGATGAGATTAAGTGTATTTCATGAACATAAAAGAAAGGAAGCTAAATGCTAAATAAAAACATATAAAAAAACAACAAACACAGACAATTGAGTCAAATACACATGGTTTTGATGAAGGAGTGCACCCCTTCTGGGCTACATCTCCTTGGTCCAACTTCCATGGCATAGGCCTTTGTATTAGCTTCAATTGTGTAAAAGTGTTGTTTACAGTCTCTTTTTGCCTCTACAACTTGCTCCAATGGATCCAAAACATCAAAATATACCAATCATGACTCTTCCCGAGCCAAAATTTGTCAAAAATTTCCTTAGTTATGGAAAAACCATTTTTTTCTACAAATTCTCCACTAAATCTGGAATTTATCCAGAAAAATCCACTAAAACTAGAGCTCCGCCACATATGGCGGGCTCAACCAAGTCCGCTGCTAAGTTAACTGCAAATTAGTATTAACGATAAGCACACATTTAAGAGTTAATTAACTTCGTAGTTAGAGTTAATTACACTTAACTCTTAAACATGGGTTTGTGGCTTAATCCGAGATTAGCGGGTTAATAAACATTGCTTAACATTGTAATTCTCCGCCGATGAATAGTGCTAGTCCCATGGTTCTTCGCGCTTGAACATATGGGAGGGGGTTGGCCCCCTCTGGATCCCCAAACATGGCACTGACAGTCTTCAAGTATAAGCGGCATCCCATACATTGTGAGAAATAATGTGTGGTTTGTTGGTTGGTGCAGGCGCTAGCCTGGGGGAGGTCGCGGGGTCAACCTTGACCTCTGCCCCTCCTTGGTCATAAAATTTTTATGGAACACAACATTTGGATTCAACCTTGGTTAAAAATAATATATGTGCTCCTTTGGATAATACTTTTCATTCGAACTTGGTTTATGAGATATGTATCGCACCATCCATCCTTTCCATTGGGGAGGGCACGTGGCAGCCTCCGACTGCTCTACGTGGCCCTTCTCCATTGGTTCAAATTTCACCATTATAAAAATAATAATTCACCCACTTATAAAATTTTCACCTTAGGATTAGGAAGAAAAATTTCAATTTCCCAAGCAACATTGGCGAATCTGACTGTGACACTTGTCACTGTGTCATTGGCTAAAAATTGGAGAATATTCCCTGAATATTCCTGAGGTGTTGACTGGACTGCCAAGTTATCAGTCTGTCACTGCTTTGCACATTTTTTACCTGTTTGAGAAAATGGACGAAATACCATAAATTACTCATACGAACTCGAATTTTGATGAAACGAGTTGCCTTGGAATCCTGGTGACGAGCTCTATTCGGTCATTCTCATTTGGAGCATTTATGAGAACTTTAATTTATGAGCTAAATACTGAGCCTCTGATCAGCTAGGGGAAGAAATATAGAGAAATTAAAAATATTGGGACATCGTAGTAAGTTAAGGAAAGGAAAATCCAAATCTAGATCAGGGATAGTGTACTGGAAATGTGGGAAGAAAGTACACCTAAAGAAAGACTGTAAATTTTGAAAGGGAAAAGAAGGAGATGGAAAACAAGAGAACAATCATGAAGGAATGTAACAAGTGATGTGTTGCAAGATGATTTAATTATTTCATTAGAAAATATTATTGATGCTTGGGTGGTAGATTCAGGGGCTTCATTCCATGCCACAGCTGATAGGTAACATTTTCATGATTATGTTCAAGGTGATTTTAGACAGGTTCGTTTGGGTAATTATAGGCCCTATGGAATAATTGGAAAGGGTAAGGAGGTAATGGCTATTAAAGGAGGTAAGGCATGTTCCTTATCTAAAGAAAAATAGAATGTCGATAACATAGTTTGGAGGTGAAGGATGTGTAACTACATTTATAGACAAATCCTGGAAGGTCAGTAAAGGAGCCTTGGTAATAATAAAAGGAGAAAAGGTTGGTACATTGTATTTATGCAATGGCATTTATGATTTTACAAATGCTTTAACCTCCACAGGAGAAAATACAATATTGTGGCTTCATAAGCTTGGGTACGTCAGTGAGAAGGGAATGTAGATTCTTTACTCAAGAAATTTTTTTTTAGGTTTGAAGCATGTTGATTTGGATTTCTATGAGAATTGTGTTTATGGAAAAAATAAGAGAGTCAGATTTCTCAGAGTTGGGAAAGAAAAGAAGAGTGAAAAATTAGATCTTGTGCATACAAATGTAAGGGGACCTTCTCAGGTATCATCTCTTAGTGACTCTCACTATTATGTTACTTTTAGTGATGACACAACTAGGAAAACTTGGGTATATTGTATTCGAAATAAATATGACATCTTTGATACTTTTAAGAAATGTAAAACTTTGGTTGTGAATTATACAAGAAAGAAGTTGAAGTGTCTTAGATCAGATAATGGGGGTGAATAATATAGAAAGGAGTTTGATAATTACTATTTAGAGAATGGAATTCATAAAGAGAAGATAGTTCTAGGAACACCATAAGAAAATGGTGTGTCAGAAAGGATGAACATGACAATGATGGTGCGTGCAAGGTGCATGAGATTGCATGCAGTATTTCCCTTACAATTTGGGCACATTATATAGATACTAGTGTTTATCTAATAAACAAAGGGCCTTCAAGTTCCTCAGATGGTGATATTCTAGAGGAGGAATGGGCAGTTAAAACAATAAGCTACTGATTTCTAAAGACTTTCGGTTGTGAAGCATTTTTCCACATTCATAAAGAAAAATAAACAAAGCTTGAGGAAAATTCAAAGAAGTTTACCCTCATTGGATATGGTGTTAATGATTTTGGTTATCTCTTATATGATTATGAGAACCATAAAATCATCAATAGTATATATGTGGTATTCAATGAAATGGTTTTATACAAATATCAGTTGAAAGGAAAGAACCAGGAAAAAGAAAACACAAAGTACACAGTGCTTGATGAGATCACAGGAAAAGTAAATTTAAAGGTGTAAGGAAATCATAATTATCAATAGAAACAAGAACAAATATAGCAACAAAAACAACAACTAGCACCTCAAACTCCTGCTAGTGTCATTATAATATATAACAAGTTAAGTAGACTCCTTGAACGATATTATCCTTCATTATATTATGTATTGTCGACTGATTCTGGTGAACCAAAAAGATATGAAGAATAAATGCATGGAAAAACCAGGAAGAAGTGGGAGCAAGCCGTGAAAGAAGAGATGGACTCCTTGGTACATAACCAAACTTGAGACTTAGTCGGGTTTCCTGCAAGTAAAGAAACATTGCAACATAAATGGGTTTATAGGTTGAAGGAAGAATATGGAGGAAAATAAATATATAAGGCTAGACTTTTGGTGAAGGGGTTTGCACAAAAGAAAGGTATATACTTTGAGGAAATATTTTCTTTTGTTGTTAAAATGACTTTAATCATAACTATTTTAATTCTAGTGGCAACAAAATATTATCATCTTGTATAGTTAGCTATAAAGACAACCTTTCTATAGAGGGATTTTGAGGAAGAGATATATATGTAGCAGCCACAAGGTTATGAGGTAAAAGGGAAGGATAAATTGGTCTGCAAGTTTAAGAAGAGATTTTTTTGGATTAAAACATGCTCCAAGGCAATGGTATCTAAAATTTGACAAGTTTATGTGGAATAAGGTGATGCTAGATGTCACTCTGGTCACTGTGTTTATTTTAAGAAACAAAATGATGACAAATATATTATATTTATATTTTATGTAGATGCCATGCTTGTTGTAGGGTATAACATGTAGGAAATAAATGTGCTCAATTGAAAATTGAATAATTCAACTACAATGAAGGATTTGGGTGTTGCAAAGCAAATCCTTGGTATGAGAATAACTAGAGATAGAAAAAAACACAAATTAACATTATCTCAGACTGTGTACATAGAAAATGTGTTGGAAATATTTTATATGCAGAATGAAAAACCAGTTTGTACACGTTTTGATAGACATTTCAAACCAATCAAGGAGATGTGTCCCAAGACCCATGAATATATGAATTATATGTCTAAAGTTCCATATGCATAAGTAGTTGGAAGCTTAATGTATGAAATGGTGTGAAAAAGGCCTAATATTGCACATGTAGTGGGATTTGTGAGTAGATATATGAACAATACAAGAAAAGAACATTGGATGATAGTGAAGTGGATTCTTAGGTATTTGAAAGGTACCACTAATGAAGCATTATGTTTTGGAGGTTCAAACATTATTCTATGGGGATATATTGATGAAGATATGTTAGGTGATAGAGATAATAGGAGGATCACCACAGGGTATGTGTTTACTATAGGTGGAACAACTGTAAGTTGGGTTTCAAAAATGTAAAACAATGTTGCACTTTCAACAATGGAAGAAAAGTATGTTGCTACTACATAGGCTAGTAAAGAAATTATTTGGTTACAAAGGTTTATGGATGATTTGGGAAATAAGAATGAGATGATAATGTTATACAATTATAGCCAAAGTGCCATTCATCTTGAAAAGAACTCAAAATTTCATTCCAAGAAAAAACATATGCAACAGGTTCCATTTCATATGGCCAGTTCTAGAATATCGACAAATGAAGCTAAAAAAGATACACACTAGCCATAATCCTGCAAATATGTTGACAAAGGTGATAAAAAGGGAGAAATTTAGTTTATTCTTAGTTTCAATTGGTATTCAAGTATTATGGTGAAGATGAGAAAAAACTAGGTCCATGTGGAGGAATTGTCCAACAAGTGAAGTAACGATGGAGTTGATATAATCAATATCCAAGTGGGAGATTGTTGGGTGGGAAATGTGATTAGCTTCACAATTGTTCATTTTTTTTTTTTTCAACCGTGGTTGGATCATAGTCCCTCATAGGGTCTAGTGCTGCCAAGGGGGGCTAAGGGGTGGTTGTGTGAGAGCTAAGAGGAAATTAAAGTGGATTTGTTATAGGTTGTATCTCTTCATTTTTTTGGATAATATAAAAGGAAGGACTGGTTGTTTCTCTGTGGACATATCCCAAATTGGGTGAACCACTTATATTTGTGTCTCTCTTGTTTTATGCTTTTCTGTGGGTTTTTTCTTGCAATATTTTATTTGTTCCATTTCCTTGTTAATTAATTTATAACACACAATTCCAAAGATGTTGATGGTTATGTCATGATGATGATGTAGCGTATATAATTATATTGGTGACTAATATTATGAATCAAATATTATTGATTATTATTGAGTGTGGCATGAGAGTGCCTATATGCACTTGCACGAGATGATTCAACAACTCTGGTTTTATTTTTATTATATACTATTAACTCAAAAAAATTTAATGTTCAATTTAAAGTTTTGCGGTGAATTCTAATGACATGTTAAAGGCTACAAGCACCGACTAGTTTCTTAGACGAATGACTTGCACATGGGTGATGGGGATGTACATATAGATGGAAATTCATGGTATGGCTGGGATAATGTTCATGATTTGACCTGATATAAATCTTGTTGTGACTTATGCTAGGAAGTGTTGGGATACCTTCGCCTTAAAGAACACAATGCCATGGGGGAAAACCCTGAATTGGGTTGTTGATGAATATTTTACTGGGGGGAGCACATCAAGGTATATTCCTTAATCCCCAACACCATTAGTCTCACTATAGAGGGTGGCATAGAAGAGGATAATGATCTCCATTGTCACAACTAATTTTCCCCTCATCCCTTGGCATCAAGAAGAAATTGATTGGGAATAGAACCCTTGGAACTTTGAAGGGATGTTCTTGAAGGGAAAAACCATCTTGGCACCCTTGGAATCAAGAAGAAACTACTGATACATAATTAAGATATGATAAACATGTTATTTCACATAATGTACTAAATGATATTTTAGAACCAAGTTATCTAAATCAAGAATAAACCTTGGGGTAAAGGGAGAATAGGAAGAAATACAAAGATTGGAGAAATAAATTATCTCTACCTTTCCCACATTTGGAAAATATTAAGTAGATAATGTGCATATAAAGTAACCCCAAATTATGTAAGTGTTTAATAGGAAAAAGGGGGAAAGGGACATATATTTAGTTAAAAACATTAATCCTAGTATAGTTTAACTTATTTAAGAAAAGAGGGTGGTGAATGGAAATAAAAAATAATATTTTAAAATAGAGAAATTTAGTTTCATGAGATAACCTAAATGTGGCAAGAGCCAACACCAGGATCTCCATCTAAGAGTCAATTTCAGATAAACTTGGGGAAGTCAGGGAACCAAATCTAAGAACCACAAATTGACTTCGGTAATGAACACAAATTAAGGAATAGAAAAGGGGGATTAGGAGACAACTAGGAAAAGGAATCAGGAATCATGTTGGGGTGAGGAAAAATATCATTTTTGGATAAGAATTTAATTAAATAATTTAGGAGATCCTAGGTGAGAGGGTGATGGATGAGTTGGTGAATAATCAAACTTTTAAATTAACAAAAATATTTACTTTTTCATGAAGTGCCAAGCGTCACCTATGAATCCTCCTATAAAAAAGGACAAAACTATGGGAGAACGAACCCTTTTTCCCTATTATTGGATGGATTAGCTAATGCTATTGTATGTGAATATGAAGCCTAAGTGATTTTGGTGAGGTGGAGGTAATTAGAGAGGGATCACTTGAGCTAGGTGTGCTTGCCACCATCGACTATTATTCTTCCTCTACTTATAACCTCATTGTAGCTCGAGGTTCCATGGGGAAGAATAATACCTAAGGAGTAGCCTGAGAGGCGAATTGGTGAATCAACAACATTCAGTTGGGATGCATCATCCTTCACACATGAATGTAGATGACAACTAGGGAGCACAAGCAACAACAAAGCTGAGATAGAATATAGAATCCTTGGTGAATGGTATCCCGTGTAATCATATAGTTCTATTACATGATTTTTGTTGTATCTATCGTGACCATATCGTAAAAGTGAATGTTATGATGGTTGAATTTCAAATTTGTGGGCTATTGGCGTGTGTATCTTAAATTTATGTGTTTTTAATGTTGATTTGTTTTTAAGTAATACGTACTTTCATAAAGGTTGTGGTTAATGAATGACTAGTTTAAAAGGGAATTCCTAATTTCTTATCACTTACAATATTGTATATTTAATTGCATTAATTTGTTTTTAATTAAATATGAATTTGGTTCCTATATATAGAACCTATTGCCATTATCTTGAATCTGAATTGTATAAATAAAAAAGAAAATTTTGGCATCATAGGGGAAGGTTTCCATAGATAGAATTGTTTGGACAGTGACAAATAAAATGAAAATTTATATTCAGTTATCTTTTATCTTCAGGGTGGTAGGGTGGTGCAAGATAAATATTGAACTCTCCTTAAGGATGGAACCTGAGAACACTTCAAGGTGGCAGGGTGGTGTTAGGGAAATAGATTGATGCCAATATGGTGTTAGAGCATCCTTCCAGTTGGAGCTGGTAAAACTGAGGTGTTGGCACATCCTTTTAGTGGGAGCTGATAAAACCATGGTGTTTGAGCATCCTTCTAGTTGTTGCTAGAGAATATTGGAAGTTGGAGCTTCCATGTAAAAATATATATATATATTGTATTGTGTATGACGTTATGCATTGTTGAATGGTGTTGTTAATTTATAATGTTTATATAAAATAATTAAAATGGTAAAAGGTGCCCAATTATGATTCACACCCCCTTCTCATTATTAGTGAATATTCCAACAATTGGTATCAGAGCTAGGTTCCTTCAGTTGCAGCCTAACAAAAGGAAGGCAGATCTCAGGAGAAAAAATATGGGAAAATCAAGGAAGCATGCCTCCAAATGATAAAAGGAAGTCTATGGAATTGAACTAGTTTTAGAATCTATTACAATTGATGAATAGAAATAGGTTGGTCCAAATCCTTTGTCTAATGGAAAAAAATACGAAATGTGGGAATTCAGAATGGAAGTCTATTTAAAAACTCTTGGATATTATGTATGGAATTCAGTTATTTCTAGGAACAAAGTCTATAGATGAATCAAGAAGGTATAATACAAAAGCAATGAAAGCCATTCTCAGTGATTTTCCAGATTCAGTGATAAACAATGTGGTTCAATGCTCATCAAACAAATATCTTGGAATAATATTCATAACTTTTCTTAAAGAAGAATGAATATCAAGATAAAGATGATGATAATGATCATGGTTCAGAGAGAATAATCATCATGGGATTAGATACTCAACACAAAGATCCTAACGAAAACTAAGAAGAAGAAGAAGCATAAGTGGACATGGATCAAGAATTGATTAGTGACTTAAGTGATATTAGAAAAACAAACAAGAAAAATAATATACTCGAAGAAGAAGTTTCCCTCTTAAGATTTCAAGTAGAGGGGGCAGAAAAGAGATAATAAATTTTGTAAAGGTAGGTTTAGGACTATGGTGTAGAAGTTATTCAAAAGAAAAAATAACTTGATGTAGCTCTAGCTAAAATAAACTCACTTAAGAAATAGAATAAGGGGCAATGGAAAAATTCTTCTTTCCTAAAGATGAAGGCAAAATAAGCATATGAAGATCCATGCAACGAAGGAACAAATTCCAAGCCCCATAGAGTAAGGTTGAAGAGAAGCCTAAAATCAAAGTCATCATCCTGAAAAGGTCAATTCAAAGTGAAAGATATAAGAAGATTGACAATGTTGCTACTCTAAGGAGTTGTGATGATGTAATCGAGTACAAGGATCAAGAAAATATTGATCCCCCTCCAAGGAAGAATGTCTTCAGAAGATCAACATCATTATGGAAAACCATCTCATCCAAGTACCATAATATATTTCCTTGTTATTAATTTTCATGCAAAATTTTGGGCATAATTGTAGGGATTACAAAGCTTATGATAGGGATCGTTATCAAGGTCATTATCAAAACCCTAGAAGCAAGTTTGTAGGAACATAAGACATATATTCAAATGGCATCATCAACAGAAACTATATGTCAATTTCTATGTCCATGTATATTTTAGGATGCTTCAAATTCAATAAATATGGACATATAGATCATGATTGTAGAAACATGATGAAGTATTCCATAAGGGAAAACATTGATATCATGTACGAGAAATTTTTGAGAAGAAAAAAAAGTAATAAGAACGGGTGAATGAAGAAATCCCAGAGGTCATTCTCATAGGATTTGTAAATTCGCAATACTATGATGAATCTACAGGTACAAAGGAAGATGTAAAGGTTCAAAATGATCCTACAACAAAGCAAGTTCATATATCATTTTAAAACAATATAGCTTGAAGACTCCTAGTACTATGAATGTTGAAGAGGGGGAGTCTAAGTAGTAGAAACTATAGAGTTGAAGAGTTATCCTATAGGAAGTTAGGTTTGGGAAGGAAAAATAACAATGATTTGATGGCATATGTAAATAATTTGTCAAAACAATGATAAACATTATGGAAATATTATTCAACATTATCTACAATTGAGTAGTAGACATGAAAAGTAGATTCATGGAAAATGTTGTGGCACTTCAAGATCGAGATGATTTTTTTAGAAGAACTCATCACAGAGGTAAAATTATCAGTAAAGTATATTAATAGGTGGAATAAACTAGTCACATAATGGAAAGTCATGATAAGAACAATAGAATAGAGGGAGATTAATTGTTAGGGGGAGAAAAGAAAATTGTAGGAATACAAAGAGAGATACTTCATCAAGGGGAGTTACCATTTTCCATTGATGTCAAAGGGAGATATAAATGAAGAGATAAATATTAGAAGCATGGAGACAAGGGGAAAAATAATTGCAAGGGGAATATGTGTGTTTCCATCAATGAAAAATGGGAAGATTTTTGAATGTTGTTGTCATTGATTTCAAAGGAAATCATTGATGATCGACATAAAGAGTGCATTCTCTTTCGAGGCAGTGAATAAAATAAGGAAATTATTGACATGAAAAAATTATCTTGAATTATTTTAATGTACATAAATGGATTACAATAATTGGAATTACTAATGGAAAAGAAGCCCCAAAAGAAAAGAAAGGAATAACAAATCTTAGAAGCCCCAACGATATGATCAAGATTCCCTGCACTTGTTGAGATAAATGAATGGGAAGAAAAATGAATTTGCAAGTAAGACCATCATAATTTGATAGTACTCATTGTGTCATTTTTAACTATAGGTGGCTCATCATGTATTTCCTCGAAGTCGAGGAGATATTCCCTCTTAAATTTGCAACCTCGAATTTATGGTCATGGTGCCTATTTTCACTGCTACAATACCCTTCAAATTTTGGCATATGTTAAAACTTTGGAGCCTCAAATTAACCATGTTAACTATTTTTTCTAGTTACTAAAGTCATTCCATACTTTTTTTCTAAGTTTCCAAGTCCCTTTGTGAAGAAATTCCAAGTGTCATCTTTTGTGTAGGGGAGTGTCACTCTTTTCTAAAGGAAGTCATGAAACACTTTTAAGAGGTAGCTCTGGTGCTTTCTCCTATGCTAATAGATTCTATCTATCATAGGGATGTGCATTGGATTCATTTCCAAGGTTCAATGTGCTTTCTAGTTGTATTCAACACTAGTATTGCAAGGTGTATCTTAAGTGTTGCACTTGGAGTAATGTGTGGTTTTGTTGTCGTTTCAATCGATGTATCTTGATTATGGGCGTTAAGTGTCTCATTTTCATATGGTTTATTTTCTATGCGTGTGTGAGCACATTCAAGTCTTGTTACATGCTTTGGTCTCATATTTTGTCTCACTGGTCCCACACTTAGTCAATTTATGAAGTTTGATCGTCTTCACAATTTTCCCATACGACCCTTCCTCATATTGCCTTCTTGAAATACGTACTATGAAGTATCAAGCCCCAGTAATCCATCCTTGCCTCCTGAAACTGCACACCACACAATCACTTCCTCTAGTAACTGCACATTGTGCAATATCAATACCCGCTTCCTGCCTCTTGCACTTGCTCACTGCACAATTTTTGTCCAGTCAGGCTCTAATGAAAACTACACATTCTCAATTAGCAATAAGGCCATTTCTAAATCATTTAATTTCTCAAGTATGAAATCAAATGCCTTAGTCCTTTCAGAAATTTGCAATGCATAATTAAGGTGAGTCATTTTGCCTCACTACATATCTAACTCCCTCAACTGCACAATCCTTCCTTCTTGTCCCTCAATCACCGCACACTATGCAGTTCAAGAGCTTATACCCTCACCTCTACCTCCTATTCCTACACACTGTGCAGTCCTAAAGCGTATACCCTCACCTCTACCTCCTGTCCTTACACACCACATAATCCCCGAGCCTCCTCCTTAATCCTACACACTATCCCTATTTAATCAATATGTTGCATGAGGAATAAGATAGACTAGGATATTTTGGGACCAATGTCCTCTTATCATGAATGAATTCCATTTGTTGGTGTTTTTATCTTGACATGACATGATGATTCTCAAGGAATATTCCAAGGAGATCATGTAAGAAGACACTTGTGAAGTTGAAACCATGAAGAGATCATCAAGAAAGGAGATGAAGGAACACTAGATCACGATAGAAGAAGGAAGACCAAGATCACATGGAAGACTTCATATCATCTCAGCCTCTTGGAGGATGAAAATGAAGTACATGCAATACTTATCACAAATATACAAATATGGAAACAAGTAGAGAATCTTGGAATATGCACTCTATAATGAATTTCCATGTCATCATTGTCAGGTCATGGCTTATCCAAGTGTCACCATAAGAGTCTTACGTTTCATTGCATTTTTCTGCATCATTTGTGGATGTAATTATGTAATTTCCAAAAAATGAGAAAATGTAAAATGTGTGGAATCCCAAGGGTTACAAATCGAATTTGAAGAGTCATGTAGAAGCTCAAGGGTCTCGTAGGAATTTGAAAATTCACATGAGATCTCAAGAGTCACAAGGGATGTGGGAGTCACCTCATTTGTTATATATGCACTCTCATAGCTCAAGAAAAACACTTTTCACATTTCCTTCTCAAGTTAGGCATAGGAGAGGAGATTAATATTTTGAGAAGCAATTAATTTCTTAATGTTCCATTGTTGGAAATAGTTTTGTATCACTATAATGGTGTATCTTGGGACTTTCACTTTATGATTCAAAGATATTGGATTTGGCACTCTTTTCATGCATATATCGTGAATGATTGTAAGACTATTATTTCATTGTTTGTGGTGTATGTTTATGTTTCTACATACTAATGAAAATGAACTATTTCGTTGGCTTTTGTATGCATATTTGAATTGTGTTCCTTTTTCTTTCATTATCGTTCTTTATTTATGAACTATTTCACAAAATCATTAATGATTCCTTCATATATATTCATGTGTGTTTATTAGGATAGTACTATTACTTTTCTCTTAAATACTCGCTTTTATTTTTCATGAAAGAACCATTATACACTTTGTAATTGAATACATCATAAGGCTAACTTACTTGTTTATCTCGAAAGTACATGCATTTATGTTGTGTAGTTTATTGCAACCAAAGAAAATATTTAATATTATGGCAACCGGCTTTTTTTTTCTTCAGTTGGGGCTCCTACTCCAAAAAATGTGAGGTCTAATTGGGAATTAAAATTAGGGAGACCCCCTTACATTTTGCAGCGTCCAACAACGTCAACTGTACCCAAAAATGAATAATGTCTTAGTTTTAAATATGGCCAAAAAAATTAGATGAAAACTTGTTAGACTTTGAAAAATGTTATGGGTATTGGCAGTTGAAAAAGGAGCCTCCCTCTCACACTTTTTCATTAACCAGGATGGCCCTTAAAAGGAGATTTAATTTTTGAAGATGATTTTAAAAGAAAGAGTTCATGTCAACCTCATTATGGGGGTATTTTAAAATTAAATTTGAAAATTTTTAGGGCAGGTCAGCCCTCCTTTTATGACCCACTTGACAATTATAAATTGGGTACATGTGAGCCCTCAAAGATCACCAATTTTCATCATCTAGTTCGTGTGAATTGCTCTAAAATTATTAGGCTGTTAAAAAATAATGATGGAGCAGTGATGTGATAATTATCTATGGATCAATCTGTGGTGTTGTGTGTTCTGGTACATGGTCACATAGTTGTGAAGAGAGTGACCATATTGTGCTGTAATGAGTAGTTTAATTTTTTGTTTATGCTCTAGAAAAGGCTTTTGAAGCTATATTTCAACTATAAAAAGGCTTGTCTTGGAGCGATTGATCAAGTGTAAATATGGTGCATAAGTTCCTTGATACGATAAATATTTGAGTATGTATATGATATTATTGTTATGCTTGGTAAGGGTTGGATCAAGTGTGTTTTTAGCACATAGTATTGTTTACGTGTGTATGATAGCATAAGAATGAAATTATATCACTAGTGGGCAGAGAAAAGGTGTGATCTGGAAAAGCATATTGAGCTTGGAGGTTGAGCATTATTATGTTATTTGATGAGATAAATATCGAGCATGGAGAGCGACATATGCATAAAACCATTGTGATTGAGAAACAAAGGATCAAATGCAATGGGTATTGAAGTGTGAATATTTATTTTCTTAATGAGGTTAAACTATTTTAGGATTAGCCTTTCTAGTTAACTCTATGTCCCTTTCCCCCTTTTGATTATTGAAACACTTATGCACATTATCTATGTAATATTTTCCAAACATGATAAGGGTAGAGTTATCAAGTGGTCCAATATTTCTATTTCTTCATATTCTCACTTTACCCCAAGTTTTACTCTTGATTTAAATACCTTGGTTTTAAAATCTCATTTTCTACATTATGTGAATTAGTATGATTATCATACCTTGATTATATTTCAATATTTTCTTTTTGATGCCAAGGGTTCTGAGTCTGTCATTCTCTTCGAAGTTCCAAGGGTTCCATGCTAATCAATTTATTCTTAATTCTAAGGGTTCCAAGTTGGTTGTGCCCTTCAAGAACTTATATTAAAGTTGAAAGGGTGCCACACCACTTGTCCTTCAAGCATCCAATGACTATGAGGGAAAGAACAAGGTGTGGTGACGGTAGCCTCTATCCTCTCCTATTTTTTCTGCTATAATGAGACTAATGGTGTTAGGGATCAAAGAATCCATGTTTATGTGCACCCCCTAGTATAATCCTCGTGAGCAGCCCAATCCAGGGTTTTCCCCCACAACATCATAATCTTCAAGGAAAATGTATCCCAACACCTTCCAATCCAAGTCATAATGGGAGTGCTAGTGGGTGAGATCAAGGATGTTCTCCCACCCCTCCCATGAATTTTCATCTATATACACATCCCCATCGCCCATGTGTGAGTCATTCATCCAAGCAACTAATCTGTGTCTGCATCCACTATCATGTCATTAGAATTCACAACAGAATTTCAAATTGAACGTTAAAAATTTCTTGACACAATAGTATGTTATTAAAACTAAATCGGATATTGTCAACTCATCACATGTAAGTGCATCTTGGAGATTTCCTACTACAATCAATGATCATCAGTAATATTTGATTCAAAATATTAGTCACCAATATAATTGTCTATCTAAATCACCATCATGACATAAGCATCAACATCTTTGTAACTGAGTAAGAAATAAAGTAGAAAGACACAAAATTAATCCATCATATGATTATACATAGTCATAAAAAACATCCTTCACACCCATTATCATCATATCATCAAACTCGAAAATCCTTATTATCACATCCAAAAATAGTAAAATTCGAATATCTAGATCCCCAGCCTAAGGTCCTCAAAGAATAATGTATGATCCTTAAGGATAATGTCATATCAGGGTCAATTAACCAAACTTTGGGAACTACATACATCCCCTCTTCAAATAATAATTTATCCCAAAGTCCTCATAACAGGAAATGAAAATGGTGATGCATCTCCTCCATGTCTTCCCAAATGGTTGAACCAAGACTATAGTTATCCCATTGGACCTTAACTTGGTCCAAAAATTTTCTTCTAAGATGCAGAGTTCGTTGGTGTCATATGAAAACTGGTTCAACCATCATTATGCCCTTATCTAAGACCTGCAAATTTCCCAAGTCAATAACATGTGAAGTATTTGAAATATAATAACGTAATGTAGACACATGGAACACATCATGCATACGTGCTAGTGATGTAGTTAAAGCAAGACTATATGCTACCTACCCTTTCCTTTCTATGATTCAAAAGTTCCCACAAACCATGGGGATAATTTTTCTCCCTTCCCAAACCTTATGGAGCTCTTTTGGGGCATGAATCTCAAAAAGACCCTATCCCCTACTTCATAACTTTGATCCATCCTATGAGTATCAACATAGCTCTTATATCATTATTGTGCTTCTTTAAGCCTCCTGTTAATCATGGTCATTTGTTCCTCCATCTCTTGTACTACTTTTGGTCCTATTAATACTCAATCCTCTAACCAATCCTAACTGATAGGTGTTCAGAAAGGCCTCCCATACAATAACTCACATGGTGCCATTTTAATGAAACTCTAATAAATGTTATTATACAAAAAATCCACTAGTGGTAAAATTTCCTCCTGTCATTTTTGTTGGTCCATCACATACATTCATAGCATATCCTCAAGGATTTTATTAATCCTCTCCATTTTATCATCGATCTCAGGGTGATAACTAGTGCTGAAATTCTGTTGTGTTCCCAAGGCTTATTGGAAACTGGTCCAAAACCTTTCTGTAAACACTACTCCCCTATTTTATATGATCTTTCTTGGCACTCTGTGTAGTCTCACAATCTCATTAATGAAAACTTTGGCTATCTTAGGTGCCTTATATGTAGTATTAACTGGTACAAAATGGGAACTCTTGGTCAGTGTGTCAATCACTAAAAATATGGCATAATGTCTTATTGTGTTCATTTGTAGTCCCGTGATGAAATTTATTGATATAATTTCCCATTTAGACTCTAGTATTTCATTGGGTTGCAGTAACCCTACTGAATGTATATGTTCATATTTTACTCACTAACACTCCAAACATCTCGCCACAAAGTTTACAATGTCCTTCTTAATTCCCTTCCAAAAGAAGAGTGGCTTTAGTTCTG
Source organism: Pinus albicaulis (assembly GCA_034641835.2). Taxonomy (NCBI): domain Eukaryota; kingdom Viridiplantae; phylum Streptophyta; class Pinopsida; order Pinales; family Pinaceae; genus Pinus; species Pinus albicaulis. Next base: position 686,447,993 of record CM076581.1, read on the forward strand.
CACTCATATTCTTGAAACCATGGTGTGCCATGTATACTGCTCGATGTGCTTCACTCAAGATTAATTGGCATTATCCTCCTTCAGTGTCACATAAATCCTCCCATGGAAACATAGTAGTCCATTCACCATATATGGATTATCCTTCATACTTTGGGACCATCATTTCATCCTCTCTCAAACTCATCATTTCATCGTGCCTCAAATTCTTGCTAACCTCCTCGTACCAAGTGTCCTCAATTTGTAAATTGAGCAACTTCTCCTCTAGGTTTGTCTTTAAGGGAGTCACTAAAAATATTCAAGGTTTCCTACTTAAAAAATTTTCCACCCTATTTATTGTTCCCTTTATGTATTTAATATAAAAATCATATTAAATTATTAATTATGACCACCTTCATTTTATAACATTTAAATGGTCTTGGGAAAATATGTGTTGTAGCCCACAATGATCAATCCTTAGTTCATACTTCCTTCCTAGAAGGTAGTGTCCCCAAATATTTAGGGTGTAAACATTAGTTTCCACTTCTATATCATGAATTGTGTATTTCTCCTCATGGGTTATAATTTTTCTTGACACATACGATATTACTCCCCTTTCTTGCATCAATATGCATCCCAATACTTCCTTGGAGGCATCATTGAAAACTACAAATTCTTGCTCCATATCTAGTACCTTTAGAATTGTCGCCATTGTTAATAATACTTTTAACCTTGGAATGCCTCTTCACATTTTTCAGTCCAAAAAAACTTTATTTCTTTCTTTGGAGTTTAGTAATCGAGCTTGCTATCCTTGAAAACACTTTGACTATCCTGTGGTAATATACAACCATACACAAGAAACTATGTATTTCATGAACATTGGTTGTTTTCGACCATTCGATGATGGCCATGATATTTTCCAGGTCTACCACAATCCATTACTCAAATATAATGTTCCCAAGATAGTGGATCTCAGATTAATATAAGGAACACTTTGACAACTTTCCATATAGTTTTTTCTCCCTAAGGCATAGTAAGACTAGCCTTGAGTGTTCATCATGCTCCCCCGGGGTCTTGGAGTAGATCAAAATATCATCAATAAAGACTTGTAGAAACTTTTCTATGTATTCCAAGAATATTTTGTTCATAAAATTCATGAAAACACCTGGGGAATTTTCCAGAGCAAAGGGTAATACTACAAATTCATAATGCCCAAATCTTGTCTTAAGGTTGTCTTTGGAATATCTTCTTCCTTGTTTCTCACATGATGATATCCTTATCTCATATCTATATTTGAGAAAATAGTTTCTCCTCTCATTTGGTTGAACAAGTCATCTATCCGAGGTAGAGGATATTGATTTTTCAACATCACCTTGTTCAAATGGAAACAATCAATGCATATTTGCCCTATATTTCTTCTTAACAAAAATTACAGGGGCTTCCCATGGGGATATGTAGATTGTATGAAACCCAAGTATAATAAATCCTTTCGTTGGATTTGAAACTCCTTTAATTCAACAAATTACATGCGATAAGGTGCATTTCCAATAGGTTTCGGTCCTATTTTAAGGTTGATGGTGAAATAAATTTCCCTTTTTAGGGGCATCCAAGACAATTCTTCAGGAAATACATCCTTGATTTCAGTAAGAATGGGATGATTATCGATATTTTTAGAGTCTCCCTTATCATTTAGAGCTACCAATATGAACATTTGACATCCCCTTCATCTATATTTCATCATTTGCATTAATGGGATGAACCTTAGGAACACCCATCGGTTCTTTCCCCTCAAGGAATTTCTAAGCCAATCATCATCCATGAAATTCAATATCTTGTACTTGAATTCTATAATTGTATCATGCTTCTACAACCAATACATTCCTATGACTACATCATAGGATCGTAACACTGTAGAGTACAAGGACACCTTGGTTTTACATACTCCCAAATCCACCTCACAGTCCTTTACCATCTTTCATACATTTATTTTCATACTGCATGCCATCTATACATGCCTAAAATCTTCTTGTGCAATTGTTTCATGTTTAATTTTTTATAATGCATTCAAATAAATAAAATAATTAGTAGCTCCTATATCTATTAAAATTAAAAAACTTGTACCATCAATATTACCTAACATATTTAGCACAATGGACTGATGTTCAGTATCACGATTGTTCACTGCCACATGAATGTGATGAGCCTTTCTCGGATCTCCCACTATGTTTGAGGTTTGGGTTGAATCGATATTACCTATCTTATGATAAAAATACCTCTTGTAGTGTGGGACTCTGCAAGTCCAAAACCCCCTCTTAGGATCTTGGCTCCTACTACTGGCTGAACTGGGAGTTGACTTGGGACCCTACTGGTAAGAGAAGACTGTTGTGATTAGTACTGTGTTGACATGGCACGATGCTGATACATAGGAAAGTACTGGGGTGGCTTATGAGTCTATTGAGATACCATGTATGAATACTGAGTTGTATGCCTATATGATGTGTTAGTCATCAGTATTTTTCACTTGTTGGTGATGACTAGTTGTAACAGCCAAGTTTTCTAGCAGCTGATCTAAAAAATTGTAAAATTTGCTAGTTGGAAAACACCCATAAACATTTTTTTCCCTCCTACCTTTTCAATCCACCCATGACGAGTTGAAACCTCATTATCAAGTCCTATCTAGCCTCAGCCATACTAGCTTGTCCATCAGCTCCATAGAAAACAATCCAAATCTATCCAAAGAGGTCTCCCCTAAGTTAGGAAGTGGCGCTTTAGGCATCTCTCCCTTGGCAAACTATCCTAAAGCCAAAGAACCTCCATCTGCTACAAACAAGTCATAACAGACCTTCCCATTCTGGAAATAAAGTTGGTTACAACCCTAGGTCGCGCCACTAATAAACCCTCAAGTCTCAGCAATACATGTACCATAGGTTAAACTAATTTTAGGTGGTTTTTCAGTGTTTTAAATGGATCTTTCAAGAACAAAAGTATACCAGCATTCCCAGGAGACAATATTTGGTTCCACATGAGAAGACAATTGCTTCTCAATGTGATTTTGAGCCTGGTATGCAGCTATAGAGCAGAGAGTTGTTTCATTAAGCTCCTGCGATCACAGTCAAAGGTTAGTAAATTATGAATGATGAGAAGTGCTTTGTAAATACTAACCAAACAACTTATGATGCCTAAAAGAAGAACAGAGACATTTGAGAAGCAAAATTACATGTCTCAGAGAAGTGCTCATCTTAACTTTTATCAATTGGTCATTCTTCATTGGCTCAAGCATGAAAAGACAGTGAAAGGAAAAATAACATTGTTAAAGGCTAATCAGATGGCATGACTAAAAAACCTCCTTCATCTATAAGTAGAGGGATTGAAGACTGAAGAACCTCCTTCATTTTATAAGTAGAGGGTTAAAAGTGCCTCCTTCATCTATAAGCAGAGGGCCAATGGAAAAAGTTTGATTTTAAGAGTTGCACTGACTGTAAGGAAATGTTTTTGATGTACAGTGAGACAACAACTGAGGGTCTCTGCATGAAAATGATGATTAAAGGAAGAGGTAAAGTGGTGGGCTTTAAAATTGGTTTGCATGAGTTTCCCTATCATTTTAATTACAAAGCGAAGCTAATGGGTTGATCATAAATGGAGAAATGTTATAAGCAGATGGCCAAAGGAATCCAACAGTATTACTCTCTAGCTAGCTTCTGCCAACATGAATAAAGGAAACCACTATCAGTATGTTCATCGACATTCTTAATTTTAGTTGAGACAGAGGCTGAAAAGAAACCAGGCATTTGTCAAAGAAGGCCTCCTTCATTTATGAGCAGAGGGCCAGAGCAGTGATTGATTTTAGGGTTTTCACTGATTGAGAGAAAAATGGTGAGAGCAGTAGGAGATAGTTGAAAGCTTCTGAACAGAGAAATGATGTTAAAAACAAAGAAGGAAGCAGGGGTACTACTGTAATCCAAGAGGTTGATCTTATTTCTTATCAGAGTTTCTTTCAAAAGCAGTCTGGAGCCCAAATAGAACAACTTTGCTGATGGTTGAGAGATGGGTCATGACACAGGCCAAAGAATGATAATTTTTTTTCAAAGGGTCCTTTATTCCTGTTCATGAAAAATTTCTTTCAAAAACTCATCATAATAGACAAATGCAGTTTGAGTTTATTTTTCCCAAAAAAGGCACTGCAAATAGACACACAGGGTCATAAAGGTGCCAGAAGGATTCTGGTATGTATTTCAAGGTCAGAAAACACACTCAAAGAAAATAGAGCATGCCACTGTTACGAATGAAGACTTGTTCTTTATGGAAATGTGTCAAAGGTGATAGTGAAGCCCAGGTGATTACAACTGAGTTTCACCTCAAAATCAAAGAGATAAGCCATTTTGAGAATGCATCTACTGTCATGATGGGGTTTTAAGCCAAGTTTCCCCCTAACAAGCAAATATAAGTAGAAGAAAGACATGTTTTCCCCTTTTATAAGCAAACAGTGAAAGGAGTTGGCCCTCGAATGTTTTTCTTATAAGTGGATAGGTTCATATCTATTAAAGCTGTTAAAATAGCATGCACATCCTTTTGCCAACATTATTTAAAGTATGGCCCCCTTATAGCACATTTAAAATCACTTTGGTTTTCAAATGAACAAAGGCATTTGTTTCAAAGAAGAAGCCTTCAAAACCCTCACAAGTCAAACTCAAGGGTAGTTGGCTTTTTAGGTTCAAAAGAGAATAAGGAGACTATTGCAAGCCATTTGACATTCTCAAAACACAAGGCCGCACTCCCCTTTGGATGTCCACGAGACCGAAGAAGGAATTTCGAGAAAATTCATAGATTTTTTGTGCTTGAAGACTGCGCAGCGCGCCTGTAGAGTTGCGCGGTGCGTTCAGGCGGATTTTTGACACAGAGTTCCACTGTCGCGTGGCGCGCCTGTAACGGCGCGCGGCACGCCTGTAGGCGTCGGTCACGACCGCCCATCAGTGACTTGACAACTCTTCTTTGCGCGACACCTTCCCTATTAAACGTGTTGCGCATGTTTCACACAATCCAAATGCCTCCAACAAGATTTGAAAACGGCTCAAACTCCTCGAACAACGCCACCATCAATCTTCAAGGTATTTTTTTGCCTCCTTGCTCATTTCAAAATTGTTAAGTGGTGGAAAAAACGATGAAACTCTTGGTGTAAATCATAGTGTTGAGTATTTTAAGGAGAGTTGTGTTTATGTTTGAAACTCGAAATTGCTGTGATTTTGCTTGCCCAAACCCTGACATAGTGAGAGTAGTGGATTTTTATTGCTGTCAAAGGACCTAAAAAACTGCCCTCATAACAAGTTGAAAGGTGGAGGTAGTGTTTAAAGGGAGGAAAAACAGGGTTTGAAAAGTGAAAACAGTGGGCCTAATTTCAAACAATAGTGATCATTCTACAAGTGTTTTGTCATTTCAAAGTTTTCCTCGGTGTGGTAAAGAGCAAATTCAGGGCTGCCTCTTTGAACATAAAACAAACTTTAGTGTGTGAAGCTGTCATTTCCATTTGGAGGTGTTTGTCAAAATCTGTGTGAGAAAATAGTGAAGATAGGGAGGGTGTTTTGATTGAAACGAGTACTTTGCCTCTATCTAAATACTAGACTCCCTAGCTTGCACAAAAACACAAAGAGCTCTGTGATCTTACCCAAACACCGAAAATCACTTGACTGTCTATACATTTTAGTTGACTGTGTCCTTGTTTTTTAAATTATTTGTTGATTGGCATAAAAAAGGGAAGAACAATGTTTTGGGAGGAGAAGAGACCTAATATCAAAGAAAACATTTCACACAGCATTTGAGGCAAATTTACCTTGATCAAACAGTGATTGACAAAGAAGACGAAGTTTTTTTTGAGAAAACATTCTTGGAAACCTTTTTGAGGCAGTTTTGTTTTGCAGAGAGCATCCAGAACAAGATGCCTCCCAGGCAGGATAGTAGGAGTGGATTGCATAAAATATTTGAGCCTACTTCCACTGAAGAATTGAATGCCCACCCATCAGTCTTGTTCAATTTCCATGAGGTCGGGTGTTTATATTTTTGTCAAAGGGTGCAAGAGGTGAAGAGCTTTTCCCCTTTGACACACCTTTGCGCTTTGAGGTTTCGAGACAAGCATTTCCAGCTAGCAGACCTTGACTTCAAATTTTCTCCAAGGTCCATCTCCAAGGCCACTAAAATCCCCTATATTGGTGAGAAATGGTTTAAACAAAGCCATTTGGACTCAGATGATTACAAGCCCTTTCTAAAGCCTCAGCACAGAGAGTCATGTCCTTCTATTTTCCCTTTCTCATATCTATTAGCGAGCTACGCCCCTCTCATGAAGATTATCATGAAGTACTTCACTTATGAGGGAAGATTCTCCCGAATTTATGCCTATCACATTTGACTGCTCATGCATTTCACAAGGACCAAGATGCTAAATCTTCCTTTCTTCTTACACAAGAGCATTGAGAAAATAGCCTCCACTGTTTAGAAGAAGCCTCCTTCACAACAAATAGCCTGTCTCTTCCATCACTCTCTCATCAAAATCATTATTCTTCATCAGCTTGAAAAGAGAGAGGTATCTTGGGATACTTTCATCACCCATACGGATTTATCCATTGTCCCTCCAGTTCACACATCCCCTACACCTCCTACTCATCATCCTTCACCTTCCTCTAGCAAACCCATTCCTAAAAAACTCAAGTTTACCATAAAGCAAGTAGAAGAGCCTTAAGAGGGAGAAGAGCATGACCATGATGACGAGGAAGATGATGAAGGGCAATAGCATGAAGAACAACAGACTGATGATGAAGGGCAGCAACATGAAGAACAACAGACTGATGATGAAGGGTAGCAGCATGAAGAACAACAGACTCATGATGAGGGTGAGCAGCCTTATGATGACACACAACAGCAAGGGGATGAGGAAGAAAGCACTGAACAACAGCATCACAGTGATGATGAGCAGCAAAAAGGAGATGAAGAAAAGCAACACAATGAGGGTGAGCAGACCTTTGATGATACACAGCAGATTTATGATAAGGGTGAGACAAAGCAATAAGGGCATCCAAAGGAGACTGAACATGGGTAGCATGATAGTGTTGAACAGGAGTAGCATGAAAGTGATGAGAAAGGGCAGCCAAAAGATGATACACAACAACTTCCTCAAGAACAAAAACCTCCTCAAGAGGAACAACAAACTCAAAAAGAAGAGAGGCAAGGTGACAAAGGTAAAGGGGCCATGCCCTCTTCTCCTAAAATGGCCAAGCCCTGGGCAGCAAAGAAAAGACTGCCTAGAGTTGTCACTGCAAATGTGACAAGGGCCCTCCGAAGCAAAGGAAAATTTCCCAAGAAGCCCATGATTGATTTTCCCAGGAGGAAGAGCACTAGAATATCCACCCAAAGCAAAGGGAAGGGCAAGGTAGAAGGCAGTCATGAACAGGAGAGTGCATTCGACATCATCCCAATCCAAAGCGATGATAGTGATAATGAGTCCCGGATTTTAGAAAACCTCTTGATCCATAGAGAAAGACAAATTGATGCCTTGAAGGATGATCTTCATAGAGCTAGGAATTTCAATCAATTTTTGCAAATCCAAAATAAGCAAATGAGTGTACATATGGTTGTTTATGAGACACAGGTGACCAAATACAAGAATGAGGCCTCCAAAGCCCAAGTGAGGTTGGAAGAACTCATGGGCGAGTTTGATGAAAGTGAAGGCGAAGATTAGCCTAGGCGAAAGAGGCCAAGAACCATGGGGCTTAAAAAGGCCCTTGAGAAGCAAAAAGAAGAGGAAAATGCCCTTCTCCAATCTACCCCTCTCACTGCATTGTTCAAACAAGAGATAGAGAACAATAGGGAGGCATGGCTTGAGAGAGTCAATGACCACTTGGAGAAGAAATTGGAGAAGGAAAACAGGGATTTAGACCTTCAAAGGAGAATGACGGGGCATTATAAAAAGTTAAATCAGTTTGCCCGACGCAAGTTGAAGGCTGCTCAAGAAAAACTCAAGGAGGCTAAAGGGAAGCGCCCGGCACAAAAAGTGAGGAAATAATCCTCAGGACTTCAAATTTTAGCCTCTGATTCACAACATGTTGCTGAGAACCCTTGAGGGTCATGCTCATCAATTTTGGGCAAATTTCGACATATTTTGGTTTTTTGTCATTTTTGGGTTTTTGGCCAAAACTCATGGGCTTCGCCATTTCAGTTTGGGGGATCATCAAAATATGAGAATGGTATCATTGGATGACATAATTTGAGGATCACATACTCAACGATTTTCAGGACGTTTGAAAAGTGTTTTTGTTGATTTTAAGTCAAAGGAGGAATCCTGCAAGGCAGTGAGATGTTCAGGTACTAATATTTCTTTACAGATGGACCTATCGGTAGCTAAATTGCCAGTTTGGGAAGCTTGCCACAGAATCTTCTCTGGGTCATCTACTATGATAGGGGGATTTGTGTCTGGATGAAATCTGGTGTTGATTCTTCGTGAAGCCATATTTCGGGTCTAGAGTTTAGAGAGGATGGTATTTTGACTTAGACTTTGACGATCTTGAGCCCCTAGATCTGCCACAGAGTCCTAGTAGAGAAGCCTCACCTACCACACCTCCCGACTTTCAGCTTCTCCATCACTTTGGCTCTTACCATCCCAGATCTGCTCAAAATCAGATCACTAGTTCAAGTACATCCGCCACACCTATCCAAACCACTACTGTTCAAACCACCTCAGCTCATCGCACAAGCCCTCATCTTGTACATCATCCATTAGCTCCTATCATGGCAGCCTGGTACACACCTTTGGTGTTGCCATAGACTTTGGCTCCATTACAAAATGAATATCAAGCCAAAATCCCACACTTTACCAGAGTTGAGACTACCATAGCTCAACAACATGTAGATAGGATTAGCAATGCCTTTGAATACATGGAAATAGAAGACGATACCATCAGAATGAGTATTTTTGCCCAAAGCCTGGGCAGGGAACCCAAAAAATGGTTTAAGAGCTTAACTCCAAACAACATCCACAACCTCCCAGAACTCTACCAAGTCTTCATAAACAAGTGGGAAATGTGAAAGAACCCCATTCAAATCCTGTCAGAATATAACAATCTAAAACGGGAAAATGGGGAAAGTGTCCAGGGATACTGCACTAGGTTCAACAGTGTTTATAACGCCCTCCCACCTCACTTCAAACCCCCACTTGGTTTAGCCTTGGCAAATTTCCCCAAGGGTTTTGACCCAGACATGAATTATCAGCTAAGAGACAAGGACCCCCTTACCTTAGAGGAAATGCAAAAAGTAGCCATAAGAGTAGAATCCAACTTAGCAGAAAAAAGAGCTAGGATTAGATCAGAAAGAAAATTCACCTACCGGGATGAAGTCTCCACTTCAACTCCTTCCTTAGATCCTAGAATAGATGACTTAGTCAAGTCCATGGCCAAAATGTGGGAGAAGATAAGTGAGAAGACCCCTCTTAGGGACAACCAGCCAAACCCTCCAAACAAAAATCGGAACCAAAATTTTAGGAGGGAAAAGCCTCAAAACAAACCAAGGGAAAATGACCAACAAATTAGGCCACCATTTAATGAAAATTATGTGGAAGAAGATGATAGGGATACAGAACCCATTGATGAAAATCATTTGAACCTCATAGGGTCTGATAATGAGAGTGAGGTGTACCTCACGGAAGAAGAACACACATTCTTCTCTCCGAATCATGATGACACCAACTATGAGGATCCTGAGGATCCTGCCATATATTTTCAGAATGCCATAATATAATCTCACAGGCAGTATGATCTTAGAAGCATAAAAAATCAAGACAAATCCAAGAAAGGTAGCTCAGACACTGCTAAAACCCCTGATACCATCCTTAAGAAAGCAGTAAACAACAACAAAATCATGGTCGGGAAAAATAACCAAAACAAAGATAGAGTTACCCAAACTAGCCCTGACTCAGATGCTCCTAGTACTTCCACAAAGATTCCCGAGGTGGTTGTGGCAAACAAAATCCCGAAACAGAGCTAGCAAACTCAGAACATAGAGAAGGTCATGGCTGAAAAAGCTGAAACAAACATGTCTAAACTACAGCTACCTTTTAGTTTTGAGGGTGAAATCGCCAAAATAAATATCACCATGCCTCTTACCGAGCTCATCGCCCAAGGCTCTTATAAATCCCAAGTGTTAAAAGTCCTGAATCTAGGGAATGATGCGAACACCCATAATCTAGCTAATGACACTCCTGAAGTGTTTTTTGGTCCGAAAATAGAAGGGAAATTCCAAGAGGGAACCACTCTCCCCTTTTAATTCAGTCTGAATATCCATGACCAAATCCTTCACAATGCCATGCTATACTCCGGCGCCTCACATAATATTATGCCGAAGGTTGTAATGGAAAGATTAGGCCTAGAAATCACAAGACCGTACCAAGACTTATATTCATTTTATTCTAGTAGAGTCAAATGTATAGGATTGATCAAAGATCTTTGTTTTAGTTTGGCCAAAATACCTGCAAAACATATGATCATGGACATCATGGTAGTAGACATTCCCCCCAAGTACGAAATGATTCTATCTAGATCTTGGGGACCCAAGCTCCAAGGGAATATTCAACTTGATATGTCCTACGCCACTATTCCTGTGTTTGACCAGACAAGAATACTCTATCGAGAGTCACACATGAAATACATGATCAGTAGCCAAGAGAGGCCAGATAACACCTTAATGTATTCCTTGCATTCCGACCTGAACTCTTTTATTCTACACACTGATGGGGACATTGAAGAACAATCAGAAGAAATTGAAACAAACTTAGACCCACCACATCAGCTGCCCCTAGTTCTCTATGACGAACTAGACACCCAAAATTACCATGATCATGAACAGCTATGTCTTGAGGGAAGCAAGTGTGTTCCTTTTGAAACTGAGATAGAGCAAGAAGCACACACCATTATGTACTATCAAGAAAATCACTTAAACCTTAGTCAAACATCAGTAGTAACATCAGGAAACTTTTTCAGAACAAAGGCATTAGAATACTTACATATCACAAACCTCTTCAGAACTCAGGAGCAGGGAAGCTTAATGTTTTTTCCATACCTCAAGGATTCACCATCGCATAACTCTACCACTGCAAATGAAACCTTGACTGTGGCCATAATAGCTCAAAATCCAGAAAAAACACCTGATAAGCTTCCTATGAGCAAAGATGATCACTGTAATCCAAGTAGACCTGAGTTACTTGAACTAGCTAATATTTTGTCACTCCACCAAAGACTTAAAACTGCTAGGATTGGAAATCTCATGCAAAATACTACTTCATACAGAGAAAACAGTGAGAAACGCTATGCCACTACCGTAACTCCAAGAAACAACTTCGACAAAAAGAAATATAACAATCTGAACCAATCAGTAATAATCAAAGATAAACTAGCTGGTCATAGGATCTGTTTTGATTTTATAAACTCTAATACACATCCTTGTAACAGAAATTTTATCGTTCCTGCCCAAAACCATGATATAACGATGATAAGTGCTTTTAATCGTATGTCTTTGCAAGATGATGTTTCAGGTTATAGCCAAATGATTCCCTTGCAAAGTAGACAACTCAAAGATTTTTTCCAGTATGCTGGAAGTAGTTCCAGTTTCAGACTCAAAATCGCAAAATCACCGGATACAAAAAATATGTTCCTAAAAGCCATGTTTCTAGTCTTGAATTTCTGCATATTTACATACCTTGCTGATGTCATTATAGATTTCAAAAATGACAAAGAATATATGCATTACTTAAAGAAGATGTACAGTAAAGGAAGAAGCATAAATTTGAGGTATAAAGAGGTACAGCGGGAAGATATGGGTTCGTTCAGAGATTCTTGCATGAATCCTTATGTCATGTTGGAAAGAGAAAATTTTCCAAATTTCTCTTTTCAAGAGTTGAGTGGACCAAGAGTGGTAGGAGATCCTTACGAGGATAAGATGCTTAAGTTTCGTCATTTCCAAGATTTCTGATTTTAAAACAGTTTCAATCATTGTATATACCACTATTTGAAAAATAGATAAAACAGAAATTTCAAAAAACAATATAAAAATAGAAAAGGCCCCATGTTCAAAAAAATAGTCATTCAGAAAGCGCGCAAGCTTAAATGCCGCTAATAGTACTCAAATGTCTTGTTCAGTTATCTAGCCTAATCATAGTTGAACATGTGTTAAATTTATTTGCTGATAAGTTAGTGAGTGAAAAATATGGTCAACATTGTGTAAGCTTGAATTATCAAAGAGAGTAGATTAGGAAAAGATACTGGTTCCACATGCTCAAAACAGAACCAAAGAGGGAAGTGGGAATGAAAAACAAATTGTGCATCCTAGCCCCGTTTTTCCTAGTTTCCATTTTATGAAAAATAATATTTGTGTGCAGCTTGTCTTTCATGCTGCAAGTACATGACAAATCAGACTGTCTAACCCTGATTTGATCATTTTTCAATTTCGTGTTTTAGATTAGAGAACAAAATCCTGTCAAACAGCTTAACCTTGACAGTTGATCTAGCATAGGTAGAGTAATGAAGGAGTTCATCAGCTTAATCTGAACTCCCGACAGATATAAGTGTCGAACTAGATAGGTTCATTTTTCAAAAAAATATATGTTGTCAAAAGGGTTTCTAGTCCAAATGCACCCAAAGGAAGAAAAAATGTTAGGAAAGATAGTGGGGTAGGTAGAAATATTATTGATGCTAATCATGCTATCAATTTTCATAAGTAGCATCAAGGAAGGGTGAAATTTGCGCCAATGGATAAGGCACTGGTCTTCATGAGCCAAAGATATGAGATTCTGGACACCTCTTGAAAAGGAGCTGCCCTCCCCAAATGGAGCCACTGTTAGTCATCAGTATTTTTCACTTGTTGGTGATGACTAGTTGTAACAGCCAAGTTTTCTAGTAGCTGATCTAAAAAATTATCGAATTTTCTAGTTGGAAAACACCCATAAACATTTTTTTCCGTCCTACCTTTTTAATCCACCCATGACGAGATGAAACCTCATTATCAAGTCCTATCTAGCCTCAGCCATACTAGCTTTTCCATCAGCTCCATAGAAAACAATCCAAATCTGTCCAAAGAGGTCTCCCCTAAGTTAGGAAGTGGCGCTTTAGGCATCTCTCCCTTGGCAAACTATCCTAAATCCAAAGAACCTCCATCTGCTACAAACAAGTCATAACAGACCTTCCCATTCTGCAAATAAAGTTGGTTATAACCCTAGGTCACGCCACTAATAAACCCTCAAGTCTCAGCAATACATGTACCATAGGTCAAACTGATTTTAGGTGGTTTTACAGTGTTTTAAATGGATCTTTCAAGAACATAAGTATACCAGCATTCCCAGGAGACAGTAGTTGGTTCCACATGAGAAGACAACTACTTCTCAATGTGATTTTGAGCCTGGGATGCAGCTACAGAGCAGAGAGTTGTTTCATTAAGCTCATGCAATCACAGTCAAAGGTTAGTAAATTATGAATGACGAGAAGTGCTTTGTAAATACTAACCAAACTGCTTATGATGCCTAAAAGAAGCACATAGACATTTGAGAAGCAGAATTACATGTCTCAGAGAAGTGCTCATCTTAACTATTATCAATTGGTCATTCTTCATTGGCTCAAGCATGAAAAGACAGTGAAAGGAAAAATAACACTGTTAAAGGCTGATCAGATGGCATGACTAAAAAACCTCCTTCATCTATAAGTAGAGGGATTGAAGACTGAAGAACCTCCTTCATTTTATAAGTAGAGGTTAAAAGCGCCTCCTTCATCTATAAGCAGAGGGCCAATGGAAAAAGTTTGATTTTAAGAGTTGCACTGACTGTAAGGCAAATTTTTTGATGTACAGTGAGACAGCAACTGAGGGTCTCTGCATGAAAATGATGATTAAAGGCAGAGGTAAAGTAGTGGGCTTTAAAATTGGTTTGCATGAGTTTCCCTATCATTTGAATTACAAAGCGAAGCTAATGGGTTGATCATAAATGGAGAAATGTTATAAGCAGATGGCCAAAGGAATCCAACAGTATTAGTCTCTAGCTAGCTTCTACCAATATGAATAAAGGAAACCACTATCAGTATGTTCATCGACATTCTTCATTTTAGTTGAGACAGAGGCTGAAAAGAAACCAGGCATTTTTCAAAAGAAGGCCTCCTTCAGCTATGAGCAGAGGGCCAGAGCAGTGATTGATTTTAGGGTTTTCACTGATTGAGAGACAAATGGTGAGAGCAGTAGGAGACAATTGAAAGCTTCTGAACAGAGAAATGATGTTAAAAACAAATAAGGAAGCAGGGGTACTACTGTAATCCAAGAGGTTGATCTTATCTCTTATCAGAGTTTCTTTCAAAAGCAGTCTGGAGCCCAAATAGAACAACTTTGCTGATGGTTAGAGATGGGTCATAACACAGGCCAAATAATGATAATTGTTTTTCAAGGGGTCCTTTCTTCTTGTTCATGAAAATTTTCTTTCAAAAACTCATCATAATAGACAAATGCAGTTTGAGTTTAGTTTTCCCAAAAAATGCACTGCAAATAGACACACATGGTCATAAAGGTGCCAGAAGGATTATGGTATGTATTTCAAGGTCAAAAAACACACTCAAAGAAAATAGAGCATGCCACTATTACGAATGAAGGCCTGTTCTTTATGGAAATGTGTCAAAGGTGATAGTGAAGCCCAGGTGATTACAACTGAGTTTCACCTCAAAATCAAAGAGAAAAGCCATTTTGAGAATGCATCTACTATCATGATGGGGTTTTAAGCCAAGTTTCCCCCTAACAAGCAAATATAAGTAGAAGAAAGACATGTTTTCCGCTTTTATAAGCAAACAGTGAAAGGAGTTGGCCCTTGAATGTTTTTCTTATAAGTGGATAGCTTCATAACTATTAAAGCTATTAAAATAGCATGCACATCCTTTTGCCAACATTATTTAAAGTATGGGCCCCTTATAGCCCATTTAAAATCACTTTGGTTTTCAAATGAACAAAGGCATTTGTTTCAAAGAAGAAGCCTTCAAAACCCTCACAAGTCAAACTCAAGGGTAGTTGGATTTTTACTTTCAAAAGAGAATAAATAGACTGTTGCAAGCCATTTGACATTCTCTAAACACAAGGCCGCACTCCCCTTTAGATGTCCACGAGACCGAAGAAGGAATTTCAGGGGAAATTCACAGAGTTTTTTGGCTTGAAGACTGCGCAGCGCGCCTGTAGAGTTGCGTGGTGCATTCAGGCGGAGTTTTGACACAGAGTTACACTATCGCGCGACACGCTTGTAGCGGCGCGCGGCGCGCCTGTAGGCGCCGGTCATGACCACTCGTCAGTGACCCGACAGCTCTTCTTTGCGCGGCGCCTTCCCTATTGAACGTGTTGCACATGTTTCACACGATCTAAACGCCTCCAACAAGCTTTGAAAATGGCTCAAACTCCTCAAACAACGCCACCATCGATCTTCAAGGTATTTTGTTGCCTCCTTGCTCATTTCAAAACTGTTAAGTGGTGGCAAAAAGGATGAAACTCATGGTGTAAATCACAATGTTGAGTATTTTAAGGAGAGTTGTGTTTATGTTTGAAACTCGAAATTGCTGTGGTTTTGCTTGCCCAAACCCTGACATAGTGAGAGTAGTGGAATTTTATTTCTATCAAAGGACCTAACAAACTGCCCTCATAACAAGTTGAAAGGTGGAGGTAGTGTTTAAAGGGAGGAAAAACAGGGTTTGAAAAGTGAAAACAACGGGCCTGATTTCAAACAGCAGTGATCATTCTACAAGTGTTTTGTCATTTCAAAGTTTTCCTCGGTGTGGTAAAGAGCAAAGTCAGGGCTGCCTCTTTGACCATAAAACAAACTTTAGTGTGTGAAGCTATCATTGCCATTTAGAGGTGTTTTTCAAAATTTGTGTGAGAAAATAGTGAAGAAAGGGAGGGTGTTTTGATTGAAAGGAGTACTTTGCCTCTGTCTAAATACTAGACAGCCTAGCTTGAACCAAAACACCAAGAGCTCTGTGATCTTACCCAAACACCGAAAATCGCTTGACTGTCTATACATTTTAGTTGAATGTGTGCTTGTTTTTTAAATTATTTTTTGATTGGCATACAAAATGGAAGAGCAGTTTTTTGGGAGGAGCAGAGACCTAATATCAAAGAAAACATTTCACACAGCATTTGAGGCAAATTTACCTTGATCAAACAGTGATTGACAAAGAAGACAAAGTTTTGTTTGAGAAAACATTCTTGGAAACCTTTTTGAGGCAATTTGGTTTTGCAGAGAGCATCCAGAACAAGATGCCTCCCAGGTAGGATAATAGGAGTGTATTGCATAAAATATTTGAGCCTACTTCCACTAAAGAAGTGAATGCCCACCCATCAGTCTTGTTCAATTTCCATGAGGTCGGGTGTTTAGATTTTTGTCAAAGGGTGCAAGAGGTGAAGAGCTTTTCCCCTTTGACACACCTTTGCACTTTGAGGTTTCAAGACAAGAATTTCCAGCTGGCAGACCTTGACTTCAAATTTTCTCCAAGGTCCATCTCCAAGGCCACTAAAATCCCCTATATTGGTGAGAAATGGTTTAAACAAAGCCATTTGGACTCAGATTATTGCAAGCCCTTTCTAAAGCCTGAGCATAGAGAGTCATGTCCTTCTATTTTCCCTTTCTCATATCTATTAGCCAGCTATGCCCCTCTCATGAAGATTATCATGAAGTACTTCACTTGTGAGAGAATATTCTCCCAAATCTATGCCTATCACATTCGATTGCTCATGCATTTCACAAGGACCAAGCTGCTAAATCTTCCTTTCTTCTTACACAAGAGCATTGAGAAAATGGCCTCCACTGTTTAGAAGAAGCCTCCTTCACAGCAAATAACTTGTCTCTTCCATCACTCTCTCATCAAAATCATCATTCTTCATCAGCTTGAAAAGAGAGAGGTCTCTTGGGGTACTTTCATCACCCATCCAGATTTCTCCACTGTCTCTCCAGTTCACAAATCCCCTACACCTCCTACTCATCATCCTTCACCTTCCTCTGGCAGACCCATTCCTAAAAAACTCAAGTTTACCACAAAGCAAGAAGAAGAGCCTGAAGAGGGAGAAGAGCATGACCATGATGAGGAGGAAGATGACGAAGGGCAACAGCATGAAGAACAACAAACTGATGATGAAGGGCAGCAGCATGAAGAAAAACATACTCATGATGAGGGTGAAGCAGCCTTATGATGACACACAGCAGCAAGGGGATGAGGATGAAAGTGTTGAACAACAGCATCACAGTGATGATGAGCAGCAGCAAGGAGATGAAGAAAAGCAACACAGTGAGGGTGAGAAGACCTTTGAAGATACATAGTAGATTTATGATAAGGGTGATACAGAGTAGCAAGGGCAGCCAAAGGAGACTGAACAGGGGTAGCATGATAGTGCTGAACAGGAGCAGCATGAAAGTGATGAGCAAGGGAAGCCAAAAGATGATACACAACAGCTTCCTCAAGAACAACAGCCTCCTCAAGAGGAACAAAAAACTCAAAAAGAAGAGAGGCAAGGTGACAGGTAAAGGGGCCATGCCCTCTTCTCCTAAAATGGCCAAGCCCCGGACAACAAAGAAAAGAATGCCTAGATTTGTCACTCCAAATGTGACAAGGGCCCTCCGAAGCAAAGGAAAATTACCCAAGAAGCCCATGATTGATTTGCCCAGGAGGAAGAGCACTAGAATAGCCACCCAAAGCAGAGGGAAGGGCAAGGTAGAAGGCAGTCATGAACAGGAGAGTGCATTCGACATCATCCCAATCTAAAGCGACGATAGTGATAATGATGCCCGGATTCTAGAAAACCTCTTGATCCATAGAGAAAGCCAAATTGAAGCCTCGAAGGATGATCTTCATAGAGCTAGGAATTTCAATCAATTTTTGCAAATCCAAAATAAGAAAATGAGTGTCCATATGGCTGTTTATGAGACACGGGCGACCAAATACAAGAAGGAGGCATCCAAATCCCAAGTGAGGTTGGAAGAACTCATGGGCGAGTTCGATGAAAGTGAAGGTGAAGATCAGCCTAGGCGAAAGAGGCCAAGAACAATGGGGCTTAAAAAGTCCCTTGAGAAGAAAAAAGAAGAGGAAAATTCCCTTCTCCAATCTACCCCTCTCACTGCATTGTTCGAACAAGAGATAGAGAAAAATAGGGAGGCATGGCTTGAGAGAGTCAATGACCACTTGGAGAAGAAATTGGAGAAGGAAAACAGGGATTTAGACCTTCAAAGGAGAATGACAGGGCATTATAAAAAGTTAAATCAGTTTGCCCGGCGCAAGTTGAAGGCTGCTCAAGAAAAACTCAAGGAGGCTAAAGGGAAGCGACCGACACAGAAAGTGAGGAAAGACGCCTAAGGACTGCAGATTTTGGCCTCTGCTTCACAACATGTTGCTGAGAACCCTTGAGGGTCATGCTCACCAATTTTGGGCAAATTTCGACATATTTTTTTTTGTCATTTTTGGGTTTTTGGCCAAAACTCATGGGCTTCGCCATTTCAGTTTGGGGGATCATCAAAGGATGAGAATGGTATCATTGGATGCCATAATTTTAGGAGCACATACTCAGTGATTTTTAGGATGTTTGAAAATCATTTTCTCCCCCGAAATGGCAAAAAATGCTCGCTTTTTCTACACTCTGCCTGGTTTATCAGTAAGCCTTATTTTTTTGGTTTTTTACACACAGGCTTGTTTTTGGAGGACTTCAAGGAATCATATTGGGAAAATTAAAGTTTTTCTAGAAATTAGACACTCATAGATTTCAAACGAGCTATCATGAGCCTCGTTTTGACATCGGGAAGTCTACCAAACGTTGCCGGCAAGTCAGGGGACCTTTTGCTGATGTATTTTTTGAGTATTTTTGTAAAAATTGAACCTTTAAAAACTGCTTTTTCCTCATGTGCGTTTAGCTATTTTTGCACATGAGAAGTTATGAAAAGTCAATTTATTTCCCTCTTTTAGCATTTTTTAGATATTTTATGAGATATTTTGTGCCTTGGGCTTTGCAAAGCCTCAAGGACAAGATAATATATTTTAGATAGGCCAATGAGATTGCAAATTGAACTAAAAGGTTTTTCTCACTTGGGCCTATTTATTCCAAAGGCTTTCATTGTAAACAAGGCTGAACTTGATGATAGAAGCAATATATGGTCATATAAGATTTGGAAGAAATACTTGTCTCATGCTTTTGGATAGTCTCTTGGATGTTCTTGGATGATGAAAGAGGATTGTTGTTGGATTCCATGACTTGGTAGAATGGTATAGTGTCTCTCTCTTTGTTTTGTTTCCTAGTTTTCATTCATAAATCCATGTTTCTTGCTTGCTATAGAACAATAGAGAACAAATTTGAGACATGCTCTTGGAGGCACCTCAAATTTCCTGTTTCTTCATAGCTTCCATGTTTTCTTCATTCTTAGTCACATTAAAGAATTCTTGATTGCTCTTTAATAACTTAAGGATATTGTTGCTTATTTCATTCATGGTTTTATGCATGCTAAGTATGATTTATGGTATGCCCTGCTTACTCATGGCTAGCCATAACTCCATCCATGAAATTTCTCTTTAACTGATTAGATTTTCATTTGTTGAACCAAGGAGGTCTTGTTCTGATCTTACCCTTTGCCTAAGACTATGCAATCTTGTTTTCAAAGTGCCCAATAACTTGAAGTATATTTCCCCAAAGTCTGATAGCCATTTCCAAAAGTTAGAGAGTTATATATCTCTATGCATGGCTTGAATGTTTATTTCTATGTATTGATTAGCTTATAGTTACATTTCTCATGATTAATGGTTTTCCATACCATGTTTATGTCAGCTATTAAACTAGTTATGCTTGAAATCCTTTGTTTTTCACAAACTTGATGTCCATTTTACTCCATTTTGTCCAAAGATCCTTTCTACCTCGAATCAAATCGGCTCTTCAACAGCCTTGTATCACCATCTGATAGCTTTCTTGACCTCTTCGACCCCATAGCCCAGTTGATCTGACATCTTTTTACCTATCTTATATATTTGATCAGTTTCATCCCTCACAACCTAAAAACCAAAACCAAAAAACCTATTTCATAGCTAGCCTAAAATCATAACACAATAATCAAACATACAGATATCACTTACACAAATAGAGAGAGCCCTCTCTGAGTCTAGGAAGGCTAGGTCCTTGGGCTCCAAAGACTGGTTTGATGTTACACTGTCATTTGGCTTTCCAATTAGCCAAATCACGGGACCCTAACATGACGTTCTTCAATTTTTTTCTAATCAATTTTGATGATTGTGCATTGGTCCCATTTGAAATTTTCTGTGACACATAATGTTTCCATTTGACACTCTTGATCCTACGGGTTTAGGCGGCCTGCTTGGTCCACTGCATAATATCTCCTCTGCAATAATTTCTTGTTGAACTACCTCATGCAAGGTGTGAGGCATCAAGATACTAACCTTATCCTGAATGTTAAAATTTATTCCATACACAAATTTGTTCACTCTGATATTTTCTATGTTTAAGGTAGGGAGATAATGAAGTAGCTCCATGAAATGAGCCTCATACTCAGGTACTGAGTGACTGCCCTGCTTCAATGCATTAATTCATTTAGTTGTATTTCGTTGAACTCTTATGATAGGTAGCATTCTCTAAATGTTTCTTCAAATAAATCCCAAGTTCCCTTTGTGATATCCATCCCTAGCTGGGTAATAATGTCTTCCAACAAGGTAATGCATTTCCCTTCAATCTGAAATACTCCCATCTTGGGATTAGGTTTGAGGTGTAGTTCCTCAAGGTAAAGCACATAGACATAATTCTAGCTACACCTCTGTAGTTTGACCATCTGTGCACCCCAAAAATTATGGAAATTTTACCTTTCCCAAATCTGGACGCACATCATTTGTTGCAGGGTTTTGGGGTGGTTCATTCTATGTGATAGGTCCTTCCTTTTCCCGTTCTAGATGGTTAAGTAATACCTCTGACAAGAGATAGAATGATCTCATTAAGTTCAACACTTCTCTGGTGAATATTTGTTCCTGTGATGTAATGTGTTCCCAATAATTGGGCGAGTTGGTAGGAGTCAGATATTGTGGTGGCCCCAAGCCTTTCCCTCTAGCAATCGTACTCCTTTTGATCCCTCTTCTATCCATGCCACCTATTTTAAATCGCATCAATTTGTCTTAGCTCAATGAAAATGAGACAATCGTTTTAGGGCCTAGCGTATTATATGTAAGAACCCAACATTGTTATGAAGGTAAATCCTCTATGTGGACAGAGATGATCCCTCTAGACCTAGAGTGGGTCTAGTAAAAAAAGGACAAACTAGAGTGTAGGCTCCTAATTACTGAATGAAATAGACGCGGTAGATCAACCTACCTGGAGTCCAACGCTGTCGTCATGGATGTTGTAGTGGTGGCTTCTCGATTCTTATCTCAGAAAGTCACGATCCTTTTGCAGTAATGCTTTGATACCTGCACAAGATCAACAAACAAGAGCAGCATACGAAACAAAAATCTCATTCATAATTACTAACCAGTCAAGGAGGGTTAAGAATATTGCATCAAATAAAACACATCAACGAAAAATGGGAACTAGACAATAGTTATACATATGTATTAATAGAAGAAAGAGTTACAACCAAGCCTTGACGTCGCAACCTCCTTCAATGGGGTTCAGTTGAAGCACGTCCCGACGAATGTCAGTGAATTCGGGATGAAGGCACAAGCCTAAGCTCTCTCAATAAGGGACTCTTCCGTTCTATCTTGAATAGAAATCTCTCCAACATTTCTGCTATAATATCTTCAGTTACGCTAGCTTCATAAATGGAGGATGGCTATATTTATAGAGGGAGAGAAGGAGAGTGGGATCCCTACTATGGTGGAAGGGAGGCCTTATCCCATGGGAGGTTTCCCCAAAAGGTGGAAACAAGAGGCCAAAGGAGGAATGTCATGGTTATTCAGTCGAACCACTCCCCATGACTCATCCACGAAGTTGTTATGATCAAAACTTTTCCTCTATTTTTAAAAAAAATTCCATAAACAGATTGGCATGGGTAGCTAACTGAGACAGAGCACCAGCTGGCATGGGGGCCAGTGTTAATCTTCCTCATCGGCGCGAGGGCATAACTGGCTACCAACACCAAGGCAAAAACAAGTGATTTTGGTGGTCTGTTCAGGAAATGGTCAACAGAAAGAATGTTAAACTCATGGTAAGGGATGCAATGATGGTATTTGCAAGGCATGACACTTTATTTTGTTCACAAAAATGAGCCTCCAATGTGTGGGATGGATATTGCATGGAAAATGACAAAATGTTGTGTAACAGATGCCCCCTAAAGCATGAGGCCCGAGAGAGAGGAAGGGGTGAAATGCTTTACGAGAACGCGTTCGAACCAAACACCGTTGTCAAAATACCTGCAATTAAAAGTATAATAGATATCTCAAAGACATTAACATGTGGCATGGGCACAACTGTCCATAATAGAGTAGATATATGAACTGAGATCTGAGGTGTGGACGCAGCCATCCAACAGTAAGGATCAACAAATAGTCTTAGGTATGATCACAGCCATCCAATCAAAAGAGTCATGCAACAAATCATGATACATCATAATATCCCGCAGCCTGGATCTTATCAGAAAAAACCCAGGGTCTTGCACTTCATCTCGATCTGAACAGGTACAGATTCAAGCATGCGAATATGTGAGCTAAACTCGAACATGCAAGAAAATCACTTAATTACCAGCTAATGATGAAAGTTGTTAATAGGCATGAGAGAAACCACCAATATTGACAATGGTTCTCAAGGTACCATAGGTACAATCCACAGTATGTGAAAAATGATCTGGCATCAAACACCCACAGAATCACCCGATCAAAGGCCAATGATGTGGACCTATCATCGAATGCAAAGAACTTGCCATTGAGGCATGCAGGCTCCAAGGTACCGGTAGGGAGTCTGTAGACCAACTTCCTGGATAATGAGCTAAAGTCGACAGGAAGTGACCTGGTTGAGGGAGGGCCATAATGTATCCCACATCATCGACACGAGATAGAGGAACATGATGAAAGTGAATCAGGACCAACAAAGAAATAGAGGGAGGTTGAAAACTGCAGAGGTAAAACTTCTCTTGAATATATCAGTGACATGACTCTGGATTTGGAAGTATTTGACATCAAGGGATCTGAGGTCATGATGACATGGCAAAGAGAAGATGAGAGGTCAAAAAAAATTACCCAAACCCATGAAGGAAAGAATGACGAAATGAGATGTCTCCAACCTGACACGAATGCAGATGAGTGTCATGTTCAAGAGCGACATACTTCCGACACAACTAAAATCTGCTTCAATTTCCCCCCACCATTTCTGGCGAGTACCCCAATTTTTTTTTATTTTTAAAACAAGCTTGAAGGGGATAACATATGCTTGTGCTGTAATTTTTTCCTTTGGACAAAGCCATCCTAGTATATTTTAGGAGCCCCAGGAAGGAGGAACTCGATGTACATCATGGCGATGATGTCCGGTGTCATCAAGGTTTAACAAGTCTGACAAAGGAAGAAATCGACGTATTTTCATGTTTAGAGACTTTGAAAAGAAGTGGAAAAGAAAACTCCAGCATGTCCCTTTTCATAAATAGTCTCTCATATCCGAAAAGGTAGAAAACAATATCTGAAAGAACCTCTTAGTCGTGATTGGCTAAGGTATTCATTTTTTGTAAATAATCTATCCTAGCCCAAAAAAGGGGTAAATGTATGTACCTCGAATTGAGTCACCATGCTGGGGGCACACTCGTTTTTCCCTGTTTTTCAAGAATAGTTTATCTTTGTTTCAAGCTTGTGTAAAATTGAAACAAATTTTCAAGCATATTTTGTTTCTGTTTCAAGCTTGTGTAAAAATGAAACCGATTTCAAGCATAGTTTTCTACAAAGTTTCAAGCTTGCATAAAAATGAAACCAGTCCCAAGTAGAGTTTCCTGATTTCAAGCTTGTGTAAAAATGAAACCATTATTATTTTGCCTCTCATGATTTCCATTTTATCAGTCTGTTTTTCCAAATGAGCCTTGGTTTTCTCATTCCATCGCCACCATCTTCTTGGCCGATCACTTGATTGTTTTACCCATTCCTGAGGAACATCTGCAATGAGTGGTCTTGTTAGCCACCCTCTTGACCTTTACTTGTTCTAAGCAGTTCCACCATCACCGAAACCATTTTCTACCTTTAATACCACTCGTTCCTCCAGGAGGAGTCAACTTTCAGCTCTTTTCTAACTCTCCAAAATTGAAAATATTGTCGAGACTCTTGTATTTTTGAACTCATTAAAAGGTAGAAAACAATATATGAAAGAACCTCTTAGTCGCGGTTGGCTAAGGTATTCATTTTTTGTAAATAATCTATCCCAGCCTGAAAAAGGGGTAAATGTATACTGGGTAGATATCGTTTTGTAGCCATTTAACAAGTTCAAAACAACAAGAGTCTCAAAAATATTTTCAATTTTGGAGAGTTAGAAAAGAGATGAAAGTTGACTCCTCCTAGAGGAACGAGTGATATTAAAGGTAGAAAATGGTTTTGGTGATGGTGGAACTGCTCAGAACAAGTAAAGTTCAAGAGGGTGGCTAACAAGGCCACTCATTGCAGATGTTCCTTAGGAATGGGTAAAACAATCAAGTGATCGACCAAGAAGATGGTGGCGATGGAATGAGAAAACCAAGGTTCATCTGGAAAAACAGGCTGATAAAATGGAAATCATGAGAGGTAAAATAAGAATGGTTTCATTTTTACACAAGCTTGAAATTAGGAAACTCTGCTTGGGACTTGTTTCATTTTTACGCAATCTTGAAACTTTGTAGAAAACTATGCTTGAAACTGGTTTCATTTTTACACAAGCATGAAATGGAAACAAACTATGCTTGAAAATTGGTTTCATTTTTACACAAGCTTGAAGCAAAGATAAACTATGATTTGGATTGGTTTCACTTTTACACAAGCTTGAAACAAAGATAAACTATGGTTGAAAAACAAGGAAAAATGGGCATGCCCCCAGCATGGTGACTCAATTCGAGGTACATGCCCCCCAAGCTTCAGTCCATATGAAAGGCAGATGGAGTGAAGGTCCAAATTATGAGATCAGGAGAAAGAATCGACTAGGATTTTATGAGATCACATCAAAGACTCGAATTGAACATGAACATGTTTCATTGTTTTAACGAGGTTTACACAATCGAAGAACTATCCTTGTGAGCTAATTCATTTTTTAATGAGGTTGACATAGAAGACGAACTATCCTCAAGACCTAATTCATTTTTTAACAAGGTTGACACAGAACAAAAACTATCCTCGATACCTAATTCATTTTTTAACGAGGTTGACATAGAAGACGAACTATCCTTGAAAGATATTGTTTCATTTTTTAAGGAGCTTGACACAAGAAAATGAACTGTGCTCCGACGAACTTGTTTCATTTTTTAAGGAGCTTGACACAAGAAAAAGAACTGTGCTCTGAGGACTTTGTTTCATTTTTTAAGGAGCTTGACACAAGAAGACGAACTATGATCCGAAGACCTTGTTTCATTTTTTAAGGAGCTTGACACAAGAAAATGAACTATGCTCTGACGAGCTTGTTTAATTTTTTAAGGAGCTTGACACAAGAAAACAAATCGTGCTCTGACGAGCTTGTTTCATTTTTTAAGGACCTTGACATAAGAAAATTAACCATGCTCCAAAGACCTTTTACCATAACGAATAAGAGGTCATGGTTTCCAAGAGTTTCTCATCTGATGGAAGAAAAACATCTCGAAAATCAGGACCTAATGCCTCCAGCGCACGATGCACAACGACATTATCACTGAATGCGGGCATGGGACAGGTAGCCACATAATTAACCTGTGGTGGGGAAGATACAACTGGCAGATAAAAATCCAACAGAGATGATGGTAGGCCAGCTGGCACCATAGGAACAAAGAATGAAAGATGATCAATGGTCACGACCTGACCTTTGTGTGGAAAACATATCACACGAAAGAGGGAAGAGACAAGTGCACCCATGGCATAAGAATAGTCGCGCCCCAAGAGTAAATCGAAATCCAAGGGGCCTGGAACAACCATCACATCTATATAGACGGTTTTCCCTCCCAAAGTAATAGGTAACTTTGGAAGGATCCCTAACGGTTGACTTGTTCCTCTGTTAAAAGCCAACAAATTCTGAGTTGGCACAAGCGGTGGAGAACCAAAATCTTTCCAAGTAGTTGAAGACATAACACTAATAGACGTGCCTTCATCTATAATTTTGCTAGGTATGACCATATCGAAGGCCTGTACTGTGATCTCAAAAGGCACATAAGATGGAAGATGGTATCCCACAAACGACTCCAATCAAAGGAAGCGACCAAACTACTTGGAGGGGGTACCATATAAAGGAGATGGTCATCCCCTGGTGTTACCAGAGCAAGAGGAGCATCCTCCTAGACCTCCATCATGGGAGCATGAGGAGCAGCTTCTTGAACTATAGGTACGGGAGAATCTTTCTCCAAGTTTGAGGAATCTAAAGAAACAAGAAGAACATGAGGGGTATGAGAGCCACTCTCGACGGAAAAGACCTGATGAACTGTAGGCGAGATCAGGTCGACCGATTCTTCAACCAATGGTTGGTCAGGAACGAATTGCTGAATTTGAATTTCCAAGGGAGCGAGATGAACCAAGGATGACTCTTGATAGATGGTTGAATCAACTAGCGGAGGACTCAAAGAAATATTTTGGTAACCAACTGGAAGACAGGGTGCAAAAATAGTAGGGTTGTCTAACACTCTCGTGGCTTCATCCATGTACGGACAAAGGTGAATGGGATGATGCCCTTCACACAACTTATAGGGATTGGTAATCTTACCCTGTTTCTTACGCGTCTTACTAGTACTAGTCGAATATGTGTCATCAATATGACTTCCAGAAGCCAAAGGCAACATCAAACGGCCATCGGACCATACTTCAAGTACCTTGGGAATTCCAGGGTAGTCTCAAAGAATATGGTCACCTTTGCACAACATGCAAGGGAATTTGAATTTCTGCAGAAGGTTGGATGGTTTATCAATGGACGGTGTCTAAGGCGTAATGGCCGTAGATTTGGCCTCTCTCTTAGCTGACTTCTTCTTCTTCATATTCTTCTTCTTCTTCTTGGACACCTGGTTACTAGAATCTAGACTTTCACCAAGCGAAGTAGAAGAAGAGGATGAAGAAATAGGCGAAGAAGGGGAGATGTCCACTTTATAATCAACATGACGTTGTTAAGGTGGAGGGGATGGTTGTAAAACGAGTGGAACACTCGAGACTACAGAGGTTGAGAATAACCAAACAAGAAACCCAACAGTTAACCCAGGTAGCGAAAATGTTTCCATATCAGGAGCACCAACATTACCAAGAGCGGGAAATGGACCAAGAATCCCTTTAGAATGGATTCCTTGGTTGGTAAACTCTAGGAACGTTTCCATTGGAAGCAAGCTTAAAACAAAATACTAAGGAAGATAACGTTAGCCAAGAATATTTCGTGGGAAGTTAATATTTTAAAACATTGAAACAAAACTCTACCATTTCATATTTTAAGATCAAGGAATAGGCAAAATGTGACTCTATCACTTTCATGTTGAAACGAGCATGAAAGGACAAGTTCTTGATGATCTCTTCACTTTTTAAGGAGTCACAAAAAGGTCGAAATGACTACTCATGTAATCTAAGCAAGAGGGTGTACCAAGTTTCCGTGAACTTCCATATACACCTTGGTGATAAAATGAAAGAGAAATGACCAAGGACTTGACGTACGTGTAGGTAGTCTCCCCAAATGTTGTGTTCGGTGTATCACAGTTACAGGGCAGTAGACTCGGGTTCATATGGATAAAAGGATATTGAACCTATGAGGGTCTCCCTTTATATATGCGACGGTACGAGGAGCACAAGTCCGTACTAGCGCTATCTAAATATAGAAGGTGAACGACAACTACTAGGTTTTAAGACGCTGGAACACATCTCTAGACTAGACCACTAAAATGTTTGCGTTAGGTTCCAATGTTCCTTAAGTTAATTGAATTGATTTTATAGTTGATCTTGAATTATGTTTCAATTTCAAGGCCTTACCGAATGTTGATCTCAAATTTCCTAAATGAAAACTATATGAAAATGAACAACATTTTCCATTCAATGAATGCTAATTAAGAGAAGGATAGAGATATTTCAAACAATGGAAATCAATGAAATCAAATGAAGAAATTTGCTAATGCATCTAATTCAATCAAGCGAAAAATGAAAAATTCTTTCCTAGTTAATCAAGCACTAGTTATGTCAAAGAACTTTCCTTTTCCAAACAAATGAAAGAATGCAATTTTTTTATTTTTAAAATGAAATGAAGCACGAAATGCACTAATTACATGAAAAAACAAAATAAGCACTAGTTCAAGGATTGCGAATGTAAAGAGCTAAACCAAATGATTCGATGAAAGCAACACAAACACAAAAATGTACACAAACCAATGAAGCACTCTTCCAAACAAAGAGAAAGCTTTGAAATGATCCAAACAAGCAATGTGATCTATGCTTGGAGCAACAAGAAAAAAAATCAAACGAAACTCGAAATGATCATTCAACAAAAACAAACACTCAAAGGATCAAAAAAGAACTAAATGCAATTGATCAAGAGATGTGACTGAGAAGAATAAAAAGACTCAACTTCCAATCAGAAGGCTCAGTGAGCTAAGACACTCAGAAACCCTAAGGCCATACTGCACTGATAAGTAAATAGACGTACAACTGAGAAGAACAAGTCTATGATAGTAAAAACGATCTCAACAAAACTTGCAAATCAGAAATCCACTTAGAGACAAGCACAACTGACCAAAAAAACCAAAAGGAAAGTCAATCCAAACCCTACATGATTCAACACGATTGTAAGGCGGTAATCTGCACCAAACAGGGGTTGGCACTAGTGCAGCATGTTCTAATCAGCGCGACTATTCAATCAAAAAATGCGCCAAGCCAGATATCTATGGGGGAATGGGAAATCCAACGAGCATAGGTCAATCTTGACACTCTGGAGCTGAACAAGAGGAATCTAAACAAGAAAACAGACCAAAAAATATAGACAAACAAGAAAACGACCGAAGTCGACTTGACAAGGGCAAAAAGACAACCTCACACTGATCCCGAGTGGAGTCACCAATTTTTTATGAAGGTAAATCCTTTCTGCGGACAGAGATGATCCCTCTAGCTCTAGAGTGGGTCTAGTAACAAAAGGACAAACTAGAGTGTAGGATTCTAATTACTGAATGAAATAGACGTGGTAGATCAACCTACCTGGAGTCTAACGCTGTTGTCGTGGCTGTTATAGTGGCGGCCTCTCGATTCTTATCTCAGCAAGTCATGATCCTTTTGCAACAATGCTTGGATACCTGCATAAGATAAAAAAATAAGAGCAGCATACGAAACAACAATATCATTCATAATTACTAACCATTCAAGCAGGGTTAAGCATATTGCATCAAATAAAACACATCAACGCAAAATGGGAACCAAACAATATTGTTATTATTGTGCCCCTACATTATTATTGTTAGGTCGGCTAGGATTATATTGTGATCCCATGGACTCCTATATATAGAAGGAGGTTTTGGTCATTTGTATCATGTATATGCAAAATGTACCCCTGTAACCCCAATATTGTTATTATTGTGCCCCTACATTATTATTGTTAGGTCGGCTAGGATTATATTGTCATCCCATGGACTCCTATATATAGAAGGAGGTTTTGGTCATTTGTATCATCTAATAATTTTTCATTTATGTAATGTATTGGAGGTTTCCCCCTCGAAGTGGCTGATTTATAAGGCATTGATCTCTCTTTTCTTCTATTTTCGGAGCTAGTTTCATAACATTTGGTATCAGAGCTTTGGATTCTATGGTTTTGCTGCTCCAAACAGTTCATCATGGAATTTTCTTTATAAAAAATTTTCTACGAAGGTTCAGAAGTGAAATTTTTACAGAGCAAAGAAAAAATCCTGAGGAACGTCATGTAAAAATTTCAGATCTTGGTTCGCAATATTTTCGGAGATATGATCTGTGGAAGTTAGCTTTTTTCAGGCTCCCGAATTTCACCTAAAACAGGTCCTCGTGGAATTTGTGCTAAAAAAAAATTTCTACGAAGGCTCAAAAGCTGAAAATTTTATAGAGCGAAGCTGAACTCCGGAAGAAATTCCTGTAAAAGTTTTAGATCTTGGTTCACAATATTTCAGATATATGATCTTTGAAAGTTAGGGATTTTTCAGGCTCCTGAATTTCATATCAAAGAGGTGACCATGGGAAAATCATTATAACGATCTCTCTGAGCGTCGAATTGGAATTCTATAAAAAGTGGCTACAAGTACACAGACTTTAGTTTCCTATCTATCAATTTCAGAGTCGAAGGAGGAAACACTGACATGTGGCATGTTGTACAAGTTCTCTTTACTAAACCAGTCCATAATTAGGTCATTGTTGGAGATTGGGCATAACTTTGTCTTGAAGAATCCAAATCAGGTCAGACCTATGGCATTAGAAAGAAGATTCAGAGGGATACTACAATGCCAAATTTCAGATATTGAAGATCCGAAATCACAGAGATAATTTAGTTTCAACATCGATTTCCTTAAACGAATGAAAAAGGTGTGTATTTTTTTTCTTTTCGAATTGCATAAGTCTTGCATGAAAAATCCGTTTGAAGTGATTCTAAGGGCATATTGAAGCATAGATATCAGTATTGGGTTCTAAAATGCCACCTAAAAATAATTAAACACCCATTAAGCCTTCAGAAGGCTCTACTATGACTCATGAAGAGGAAGAAGTGCAACATGACATATCAAAATTACAAGAATGAGTGCACCAAATTTCGCACTCGCAAAGAGCAACAAAAAATTGAAATGGAAGTTTTGAAGAAAGGCATGGAAGTTACGATGGATGGTTTGAAGAAGGGCATGGAAGATAATATGGATGGTTTGAAGAAAGGAATGGAAGCTAAGATGGATGACATGGAAGAAAAAATGAAAGACAACATGGAAAACATGAAGAATGATCTAAAAGCAGACATGGAAGGTTTGAAAAAGTTGATATAATAAATGTTTCCTAAAGGCAAAAAGATAGTAGAGGAAACTCATGATGAGAACAAAATAAATGTTAATCGTGATTTCATAAACTCTAATGTTGGATGGAAGAACCACCATATTCCAAATATGGATATGAGATAGTTTGATGGCAAGGATCCCGTAACATGGATACTACAGATGGAGAAATATTTTGATCTCAATAATGTTCAAAACACACAAAAGGTATGCATTACAACTTTACATTTAGAAAAAAATACATTTGTATGGTATCGATGGCTTTGCTCCCGTAAAAAATTGTCACTTGCTCAATTTTTATGGAGGAAATGATAGCACATTATGAGGATACAAAGAGAAAAACCTTCTTTAGCCAATTGATAAATCTCAAACAAAAGGGTTCAGTAGGGGAGCATATTGAGGATTTCCAAAAATTGAATATAAGGGTAACTGATATTCCAGAGGAACATAGGATTGATGTCTTCATAGGGACTTTAAAGGATAACATCCAACATGAAGCTCGCGTTTGGGAACCTGATCCATTGGAGAAGGAATTCAAGTTGGCAAGAAAATTTGAATGCAAAATTATGGCGACAAGGAAGCCTACCACTCACATCTATAAATATGGAACTGTTGCTACTCCTAGAATTCCACAACCTACAAGGGTGACACCACAACAATTGGAAGAAAAAAGAGAAAAAGGGCTTTGCTACAATTGTGACGGAAAATAAACTAAAGGTCATAAGAATGCTGAGAAGAAATTATTTTACACAGATTGTGAGGAGGAGGAAGAAAATGAACAAGAAACTTCAAAAGAAGAGGATATACACCAGGAACCAACCCTAGAAGAAGAAGAAATGAGTCCGACCATATCGTGTAA
This sequence comes from Pinus albicaulis, assembly GCA_034641835.2. Taxonomy (NCBI): domain Eukaryota; kingdom Viridiplantae; phylum Streptophyta; class Pinopsida; order Pinales; family Pinaceae; genus Pinus; species Pinus albicaulis. The sequence continues at coordinate 686,479,954 of CM076581.1, forward strand.
TGCATTGGCAGGAATTACCATTCCTCAAACTCTCAAGATAGAAGGACATATCAAGAAGAAAAATGTAATAGTGTTGATTGATTCGGGTAGTACCCATAATTTTATCTATTGTAAGGTAGCCAAGGAAATGAATTGTTTCCTATATCCAACACCATAATGTCAAGCGATGGTTGTAAATGGAGGAAATATAAATTGCTCTAGAAAATGCCATAATATCAAGCTAACCATGGGGGAATATGTTTTTAACAGTCCAATGCTTTCCATTCCAATGGGAGGTGATGATGTTGTACTAGGAGTACAATGGTTACAATCTTTGGGGACGGTAGGTTTTAATTTTCAAGAAATTTTCTTGAAAATTTTTTCTGAAGGAAAGGAAATCGAATTACGGGGTATTGCAGGGAAGCCAAGAAAGAAAAGGTCAGAATGGCTGTTGAAATCTTATAGCAAAGGAATAAACAAAAGGATTAACAATTATTTCACTAGAGTTCCATCAAAAGCATCTATTTTCCAGTCTCAAAAAGTCTTGATAATCATTTGGTGTGTTTGAATCCCAAAGACTCAGGACTTATCGTGATCATGATTATGCTATTCATTTGATTCAAAAGCAGGAAGGTTCTCCAAACACAGCCTATAAGACACCTTATACTCTGTGTAAGATGGAAATTGAACTATGATTGCATATATATATGAGGTTGAGTATTAACTGTTTGGCCAAAAATTTCTCTGCTCCAGTAGTATTGGTGCACAAGAAGGATGGATCATGGCACATGTGTCTGGATTATAGAGAGCTCAATAAGCTGACTATTAAATATAAATTTCCCATTCCTGTGATTGATTAATTATTGGATGAATTACATGGAGCAATTTATTTTACCAAGTTGGATCTTCGTTCAGGATATCATTAAATTAGAATGAATACTGAAGATATTTTGAAAATAGTATTTTGAACTCATGAGGGTCATTACGAATTTTTGGTCATGCCTTTTGGCCTTACTAATGCACCTTATACATTTCAAGGGTTGATGAATTCCATTTTCAAACCCTTCCTTAGAAAATTTTTCCTAGTATTTTTTGATGACATACTAATCTACAACAAGTCTTGGAAGAATCATGTTCAACATGTTGACAGGGTTCTCAAACTATTGGCGGAGAAACAATTATATGCAAAAACATCCAAATGTTTCTTTGGAGTACAAGAGGTGGAATATTTGGGTCATATTGTATCTCACGAGGGTGTTAAGGTAGACCCTAACAAAATTAACGCCATTAAGGAATGGAAAGTTCCCACAACCATAAAGCAGTTGCGAGGATTTCTCGGGTTAACAGGGTATTATCGCAAGTTTGTTAAGAATTATGGGAGAATAGCAGCACCTCTAACATCATTATTGAAGAAAGATGCATTTTCATGGACTCCTGAAGCAACTAAGGCCTTTGAACATCTTAAAGAGGCAATGTGCCTAGCACCGGTCTTAGCTACGCTAGACTTCACAAAAACCTTTATTGTGGAATGTGATGCCTCAGAAAATGGAATTGGTGTTGTTTTAATGCAAGAAGGAAGACCCATTGCTTTTGAAAGTCGTCCAATCAAAGGAAAGTATTTACAGAAACCTATTTATGAGAAGGAAATGTTAGCAATACTGCATGCACTAAAGAAATGGTGAACTTACCTAATGGGAAGACACTTCAAGGTAAAAACTGATCATGATATTCTTAAACACTTTTTGGAACAAAGACTATCTTTAGAAGAGCAGCAAAAATGGGTCACAAAGATGTTGGGTTATGACTTTGAAATCATCTACCAAAAAGGAAAGTTAAATGTTGTTGCAGATGCACTCTCAAGAAAGGATGAAGAGGTGGAAGCATTGCTTTGTGCCATTTCTATTATCCAACCAGATTGGATAACCAAAGCAGGGAATGAATGGAAGAAGGACAAAGAAGTGTGGACACTCATTCAAAATTTGCAGCAAGATCTTAGTACATATGATACATTTAGCTGGAAAAATGATTCCTTATGGTACAAAGATCGCTTATATATTTGAAAGAATTACCAACTAAAACAAAATATTCTTTTGGAATTGCACACTTCTCCTTTAGGAGGACACTCAAGATTTTTAAAAACTTACCACAGGATGAAGAAAGAATTTTTTTGGGATGGCCTTAAATATGATATTCAAAAGTTTGTGGCAGAATGTTTGGTTTTCTAGTAAAATAAAGTTGAGACAATTAAGACCCCGGGTCTTCTACAACCTTTATCCATTCCAATTCAACATTGGGAGGAGATTTCAATGGATTTTATCACAGGTTTACCTAAGTTCGAAGGAAATACTGTCATCATGGTGGTAGTTGATAGAATTACCAAGTATGCACACTTTTGTGCATTATATCATCCATTTAAAGGAAGTACAGTTGCTACTGCATTTATAGAAACAATTCAAAAGCTACATGGAAACCCAAAGATTATTGTAAGTGACAGAGATCCCATTTTTACTGAAATTTTTGGACGGAAATATTTTCTTGTTTGGTTACTCAACTAGCTCATAGCTCATCTTATCATCCTCAATCCGATGGTCAAACAGAGATAGTGAATAAATGTTTGGAATGATATCTTCGTTGTTTTGTATCTGATAATCAAACATAATGGGTCAAGTGGTTACCTCTCGCTAGATGGTGGTATAACACTTCTTTCCATACTGAAGCAAAAATGACCCCATTTATGGCACTTTATGGATATTATCCACCGTCCATCACATCTTCTTGAAGAGAAAATTCTAAGGTTCAAGTAGTGGAAGATCACATCGAACATCAACAAGAAGTTCTCCAACTCTTAAAGGATAACCTAAAAATTTGGCACAAAATCGAATGAAACAACAGGAAGATCAACATCGCAGCGAGAGAATTTTTGATGTAGGAGACTAGGTATCTTTATAGCTACAACCATACAAACAAATGTCCCTCAAGCAAGCTAAGAAGGATAATAAATTATCAAAAAAAGTACTATAGTCCTTACAAGGTGTTTCAAAATATTGGTACTATGGCATACAAATTGGAGCTTCCTACTTCTTCGTGAGTGCATCCAATTTTCCATGTTTCATGCTGAAAGAAGGTTATAGGGGAAAAAATTCTAGTTCAAACATTATTTCCATAACTTGATGAGGAAGGAAAAAATCATATTGGAACCTTAAGTAGTCACGGAAACAAGAACTCGACAGCTACGAAATCGATTAATTTCAGAGTATCTCATTAAGTGGAAGAACTTACCCATTGAAGATTCTACATGGGAGGATGATAATTTTATACGGAAGCATATAGAGCTACTCAAGCATTGAGGAAAACATTTTTTTGAAGGAGATGGGAATGTTAGGTCCCTATATTACTAGTATAATCCCTTATTGTTGTTAGTGTAACCCCCTTATTGTTATTGTTGTACCCCTGTAACCCCAATATTGTTATTATTGTGCCCTTACATTATTATTGTTAGGTCGGCTAGGATTATATTGTGATCCCATGGAATCCTATATATAGAAGAAGGTTTTGGTCATTTGTATCATCCAAGAATTGTTCATTTATGTAATGTATTGGAGGTTGCCCCCTCGAAGTTGTTGATTTCTAAGGCATTGATCTCTCTTTTCTTCTATTTTTGGCGTTGGTTTCATAACATTGACAAGTCAATTATAATCGTCAATCTTAGAGAGGATTAAACCCAGACAAAGACTATATGGGTAATCAAGTTTGCATAGAATTATCAGGAATTTCTTCCACATTAATCAATAACACAAAAAAAGAAACAACTTCAAAGTAATAAACATTGGTTAAGAAAAATTGGAACACAGTCGATGGGTGAATAGTGACATCCTCCATGAAAAGGGATCCTTGCAATGTGATTAGTTATGAGCATTGTTTCCTTTTCAAAATACACTAAAAGTTGGTCCAAAGGACATCTTTTATTTGAAGAAATTTTTGTTTCCATCCAAATAAATTAGGAGTAAAATAGAGAATAAAAGTAAAATTTCCACATTCACTCATATTTTTTCCTCAACAAATTTTATTAATTCTCTTCATACAACCTTTCATCTGATCAAGTAAATCTCCTTTTAGATAAAAATAAAATTATACCTCATTAATAAATATACAATTCTATCAAAACATTGAAACTAAAAAAATCCATATTCTAATTGACGTCGAGGCAACAAAAGGAATGCAAATGCAATATAAATTAACAAAAATTAATATGCAAAATTTGTCTTTGGAAATTTCACGAACAACTGTAGGTTTTTTTTATTTTATTTTTTTATGTATAAATTGTAATACCCATTTCACATAAGACATCCCTTGTTATCCAAACTTTCTACTAATAAAAATAATTATATATAACTTTAACATATAAACATTAAAAATAAAAAATGTAACAAGATTTTTATTCGCGAGGATTCATTTTCACTTTACCATAACTAAACATAATTCTCTAATCTAGTTAATGTTTATTGTATATTATTATATATTGCACATATATATATGTGTTTTTTATTATTATTTCTTTCAACACATATATTCTTTTGAAAACTTTTTGTATTTCAATGAAATATTTAATCTATTTTGATTTTGATTTTGATTATATATATATATATATATATATATATATATATATATATATATAAACACAATATAATTTTGGTTATGTTGAAGCATCCAAGAGGTTCACTATAATTCTGAGAGGTACCAAGATCAAGGTGCTTAAGAATATGTTGTTGTTGATTTATGTTACAATAGTGTTGCTCTAGAAAACTTTAAGGTTCCGGGATCTAGAAAGCTAAGCACTAGGATTGATCTAAACATGAGAGAGAATGGTAAAATTCATGTATGTCAGTTATATAACACTAGTATTTGACAATGGAGTGATCGAGTAGCATGAAAATGTCGGACCGTTTTCTCTTGTCGTCCTTCCAAATGATAGATCCGGTGGGGTTTAGAACATGGGTAAATTGATGCAACCATTAATGGCCCTTGTAAATGACAACAAAAATTCTAGAGAGATGGTTAAACTGAAATCGAATAAAAATAGGTGGTGTCAAAGCTATGGTTTTGTGAATAGTGTGTTTCAAAGTAAGGTATATTAGAATATGCTCTCATAAACTAAGGAAAATTAATTTCATCATTTTTATTTATTTATGACCCAACGGAATAAAAACCAATCTGGTTTGACTGGGTGCACATCCACATCATATATCTCTGATGAGGAAATTACTACAACACAATTCTAATACTGACTATCGATTACCACAACATCATACTTTCACTAGTTTTTACATATAATTTTTATGGGTTAAGTCTCACACACACACACACACACACACACATACTTGTACATGTATATTGTACAATTTACTTTTGAAGATGTTCCAGTGGGGGAAGTTTTAGTAGACGAGCAACAAATGCAAAGGGAACCTCATGAGGTATTGTATGTTTTTTTTTTACATGAAGTTCTATATATTCTCATTCAATTTTAAAACATTAAATTTTAATGTTTGTACACATTGTGTACAGGTTCCCCATGCTTCGTAGGATACCTCGAGGATCATGAATTTGTTGGGAGAGACACTACATCCATTTGTATTTGATGGATGATTCACATGCACGTGAAACATTATATTTTTAATAGATTTAGTCTTAAATTTACCTGTTTATATATAGTCTTATATGTATGCAGTCATATATAACTTGATACTTGATACTTGATACTTGTGAGATACACATTTTGGACTTAATTTATGTGAACTACATTTGGTACATGTTAATGTGATATAATGTTTCGTTTTTATTGGATAGTTGAACTACATTTGGCATGTGAAGTAATGTTGTGATCTATAATGTTTTGTTTTTAAAACTCAAGTTTTGGATCGTTGACCTACATTTGGCATGTGAAGTAATGTTGTGTTATAATTTGTTTTGTTTTTAAAACTCAAGTTTTGGATCGTTGAACTACATTTGGCATGTGATTGCACGATATAATTTTTTGTTTTTATTAGATAGTTGAACTACATTTGGCATGTGAAGTAATGTTGTGATATAATTTGTTTTGTTTTTAAAACTCAAGTTTTGGATGTTTGAACTACATTTGGCATGTAATTGTGGTATTTAATGATTTTTTTTTATTGGACAGTTGAACTACATTTGGCATGTTTAGTAATGTTGTGATATAATGTTTTGTTTTTAAAACTCAAGTTTTGGATGGTTGAACTACATTTGGCATGTAAAGTAATGTTGTGAACTATATTTTGTTTTTTTTTTTAAACTTATGTTTTGGATGGTTGAACTACATGTGGCATGTGATTGCATGATATAATGTTTTATTTTTATTGGATAGTTGAACTACATTTGGCATGTGAAGTAATGTTGTGATATAATGTTTTATTTTTAAAACTCATGTTTTGGATGGTTGAACTACATTTGGCATGTGATTATGATATAATGTTTTGTTTTTAAAATCCAAGTTGTTGTTTTCCAAACAAAAAAAAGGTTCACATGAATATATGTACATGTAGAAATGATTTAAGTACATGTTTGAATATATATGTTAAAATGATTGAAGTACAATACATATCGACATGTGTGTGTGTGTGTGTGTGTATATATATATCAAAAATAAATCATAAGATTCTAGGTCTTGTTAGATGTGTCAAACAATCATAAAATTTTAAAATTGCATTCTATAATGTATATATATCCAGTATGCGCAACATTTTTCATCAATGCATGTATAGAAAAGATACTTTCAGTTAATTGCATTATAGAACATATATATCCAGTACGCGCAAAAATTTTCATCAATACACAGAAAATCTACTTTTAGTTAATTGCATTCTAGAACATATATATCTAGTACGTGAAACATTTTTCATCAATGCACATAGAAAAGCTACTTTCAGTTAATTGCATTCTAGAACATATATATCTAGTATTTGCAACATTTTTCATCAATTCAAATAGAAAATCTACTTTCAGTTAATTGCATTCTAGAACATATATATCCAGTACGTGCAACATTTTTCATCAATGCACATAGAAAAGCTACTTTCAGTTAATTGCATTCTAGAACATATATACCCAGGACTTGCAACATTTTTCATCAATGCACATAGAAAATCTACTTTTAGTTAATTTCATTCTAGAAAATATATATATTCAATACTTGCAACATTTTTCATCAATGCACATAGAAAAGCTACTTTCAGTTAATTGCATTATAGAACTTATATATCCAATACGTGCAACATTTTTCATCAATGCACATAGAAAAGCTACTTTCATTTAATTTCATTCTAGAACATATATATCTAGTACATGCAACATTTTTCATCAATGCATATAGAAAAGCTACTTTCAGTTAATTACATTCTAGAAGATACATATCTAGTACATGCAACATTTTTCATCAATGCACATAGAAAAGCTACTTTCAGTTGATACTAGTGTGCATGTACCAAAACAATGTACATGTGCAAACACTTGCACAGATAACATAACAAGGCAGTTCAATTTTTAGTTGAGTTCTAGAAGTTCTAAAATATGAATCCAAAGAGAAGAAATTGTTGGGAAATTCAATCAAAAAAATTCAAATGGAATGCCATCTTCAATGATCCATTCATGATCGGATTTTGACATTTTCCATTTCTTAATTTTCATTTTTTTCTTTGATTGAACCTTTATCAACTTTATGCGTGCTGCACACACCAAGTGATTATATTGACAACTTATGACATCAAGTTCATAGTCTTCCAAGTAAACAAAATCCCCACTTTGATTAGTCTATCTAAAAAAATAACCTTTCAGTATAATAAACCCTCTGTCATATGGAAACCCGTGATCATTATAGTTTTCTAATAATTTAATTTTTCGTTCAATGCAACGCATCAAATAATACTTCACATTTTCATCATTGATAGTAGGTGCAGTTACAACAAAAACATCTCCTGCACAATAAAAAAACTTATGTATTTAAATTTAGATCATAATTAACTTGAAAAATTAATTTAAAAATAACTTTAGTATCTATTTCTAGATCTGTATCATTTGAAAGAAATTCAAATTACCTTCTCTAACAAGATCAGAAACTCGATCACCATCAGATGATATTGTAGTCTCCTCTGATTGCATTTCTTCAGACATTGCAACATACATTTTCCCCTTTGTATTTAGCTCTGTAATGCCAATTTTCCTATTTCCCTCGGTGATACCTAAAAGTAAGTACAAGAAAAATCTTGTCTAAGTAAGGAAAATACCTATCCTGGCTATGAATATTTTACATACATTTTATTTTCACAAAAATCATTGGATTTTGTGTTGTCTATGCAAACATGACAAAAACAAGAATATTTTCTTTTATCCATTGCAAATACATTTGTGGAAAACTTTGTTTTAATTGAATGCAATTTTCGAGTCCCTTTTATTGTTTCAACGTCATTTCCAATCGATCTATCTACATCTTCGACCCCAATATGCCAAAAAAACCTATATGGAAAAGTGAAAGAAGAATGTAAATATGATATCAAAATACCATCAAAGATAATCATTGTGATAAATTTACACTGTTTAAAATTGGATATCCAATAAAAATTAAATTGAATGTACCTTTGCACTTCCCTTGATCGGTTAGTCTCATGGCTTAGTGAAACGATGCACCATTGAATTAATTCTTTAGCATCCATAAGTCAATTTGTAGAGGGGTCCATTTGTTATCTTCGAAGTGCTCATTTTATGCATCCCCTACACCGTCATGTTCTCCTTTTACATGACCAGTCTCAAAGAAATTCCAACAATGTTTAATGCATGTTTTCTTATGAAGAAAACACAACAAAAAGAATGATCATGGAGATTTGAATTGACCTGTGCATCCATCTGACCATATCCAATGTTCATTGAATTTTATTCCACAACTTTTCAAGAAGTCATAAATCTTTCCAAAACAATGTTGTACAAAATATGTATCATGTGTATGATCGTCACTAATATAAAAGTGATATTCTTTAATAAAATGTCGATTTTCACTGGTGCTTTCTATATGATCAACATTTTTTTCAGCAGACTTGGTCAGAATGATAGTATTCACTCTGAATTTCTTTTGTGGAACAAATGTGTATTTTTCTTCAAAATCAATTATTGACAAAATGGTCCCTGGTGGAAAATTTCACGATATTTTTTGAATTGCAAGTCCTGCCATCGAGCTCTATGGGAATGCTTAGTGTATTTATAAATTCCTGCCTCAAACTTTCTAAAAAAATCTATCACAAAAATTTCTTCTTCTTGTAATTCAATTCTTTTAGCACTATTTTAACCTTGAATTGATGTATGGATATATTCATATCTCTTCCATTTCACTTTCATGTTGGAAAATTATTGATCATTTATATCAGTACGATATTTGTTTTGAAATTTAATCAAATTTCCACAATCATTGCATTTTTTATCACCAACACATTTCTTTTCGTAAAATATTTCATCGCTTTCTCTTCCACATAGAATTTGAGATATGAAATCACGGGTAGTGGAAGGAGGAGGTGAATATTTCCAAAATTTTCTACCAAAATTAAAGAACGTGTCATAATATAACTGAAATTCCACATGATAACGACAATGACAAGTGTCGTGTACGGTGATAGGTTTTACATACCATGGTTTTTGTTACACAAAAGCACCGATTGAGACATAAATTTCATGATTATATTCTTTGAACTTGTTGAGAAAATCTATCAGAGTGGTGTCAAAGAAATGTTTTGGATGTGTTTCATATTGATTTTGTGTTATTCTTCTTCACATCACATCCCTTGCATTTGGCGAAACACATGAATTTTTCTTCCAATATTCATATATATATTTTTTTAACATTTTATCCAAGTCTATCTCTGTATGGTTTCCTACAAATATCTCTCCAAAAAGCGATTTCATCATTTACATCTATTTGCAATCGAAATTTCCGATGTTTGTGCAAAGTTTTTCGTGAGGTTCCTAATGCTTGTGCCATAGATTTTACCACGCGATTCTCCTTAGTACTTGATGAAACCACTGCAATATGTATTGCTCTATGTGAAACTGAAACATTTTTCTGTCTAAATCTTCTAATTGAATTTATAGCACTATTTATATTTTGTATCACATTCTCCTTCATTTTTTTTATCTTTTGTTGATTTTAAAATACCCAATAAAGTCGTAGCTTCTTTTAATTTCCTTAATGATAGGAGACCTTTCAACAATTGGGCTTGAACTACCACATTTTCCTTTATGAAGTACGTATCAAAAATGCGATTAACACGATATCGTATAACATGGTCAGCTCTTTTATCTCCATATGTGTGAGTGTCAACATTTTCTAACATCTCATCATTGACATTGATTTCATCTATACATATTCGAATTAATAGTACATAATAAGTTTACATATTCAATAAATAATTAAATTAATAAATATGTATAATTTCAATAACATGTGCATGTGTTCAACATATATATATATATATATATACCTTGTGATTCAATTTCTTCACTCGAATTTCTTTCAACATTTTCACCATCTTCAATCATTGGTTCAATACCTCTTTCACTTTCTCTTTCAAAATTTTGTATCTCATCATCAATTTTTTGAGGAATATCTCTCTCTATTTACATTGCAAAATATTTTTCAAATTAGTTCATCAAATAAAAATTAAGCTTCACATTTTACACTAGGAAAATTTTAAATATCAAATTCATAATATTTACATTTACGTACCTGCTTCAACTTCTAGTTGAGGTTGATTTTCCCTTTCAATATTTGAGAGTGATTTTCTCTTTATTTTATGAGATTCTCTCCCTTGTTCTCTATGTTCTTCAGGGTCTCTTGTTCGATCATATTTTCTCATGAAATTCCTTCGATTTCCTATGATAATAGAGTATGAAGTTCGCAAAAATTTCTTCAAAAATTTAGACAAAAACTCAATTAAAAAAAACATCACAAAATATTTAATTAAAAAAAAAAACTCAGTTTAAATTTTTTGCAAAAAATACATACTTCAACCCAAAACACTTACTTTAAAAAATCCAAGAAAAAAATGTCTTATAAAAATGAAATGAAGCTCAAAATATTTCCTTCCAAGTCCTGAAAAAAAATTCATTTAAAAAGTTAGACAAAAACTCATTTTAAAAAATCATTATAAAAGATTTACTTCAACCCAAAACATGTATTCTAAAAAAATGTCACTTCAAAAAATACCTCCAAAAAATGTCCATTGAAAATTAAGCCCAGCTTCTAAAAAATGCCACTTTAAAAAATACCTCCAAAAAGCCTCTAAAAAAATATCACTTTAAAAAATACCTCCAAAAAATTCCCTTTGAATATTAAGCCTAAAAAGAGTCCTTTCGAAATTAAGTCCAAAAAATATCTTTTGGAGATTAAGCCCAAAAACGTCTAACAACAAAATACATCCAAAAAAATGTCCTTTGAAAATTAAGCCTAAAACCTCTAAAAACAATGAAAATTAAGCCCCAAACTTCTAAAAACAAAATACCTTAAAAAAACAATGAAAATTAAGCCCAAAACTTCTAAAAAAAAATACCTTAAAAAAAAATTAAAATTAAGCCCAAAACCTCTAAAAACAAAATACTTTAAAGAAAAATGAAGCCCAAAAAACATCCAAAAAATGTATCACATACCTCCAAGAAATGTCATTTGAATGTTATGCCAAAAAGAGTCCTTAAACCCAAATAAATCCTTTGCAAAATCAGACCTTTGCAAGATCAGACCAAATGAATAAATGTGCGAAGTTGCGAAACTAATGAATGCATTTACTTCAATTTATATTGCCGCAATTTTTTTTTTTGGAGGGGCTTTGTTGAATTTTTTGGCCGACGGTTTTGTATCGTTAGACTTGACGAGCCGTCGAGGCAAAGAACAATTTAGCCGAACTAACACGTTTGCAATTACGTAGAGCCAAGCTTTGAACACATTTATTCAACTTTGGACTGATTAAACTCCATGAAACTTTGTGAATTAACTGTCGAAACGAAGACAAGCATTTGCAGAATTCAATCTAATTTCAGGAGATATAACTTTTATGGAATTTCATAAATATTTACTAATTTTAATTAATTTTGTAACAAAACGAGTGCAAACAATTTCTGAAGGTAGTTATGATTCAGTGAAATCAATATTCTGTATCTTCCAAAATGCAATATAAAAAAAATTGAAAAATTATGATGCATTACATTGGCCCGTCGTCTGTAATGGGTAGTTTTTGGATTTTTAGTTTATAACTTATTTGTTGAGAAATTTCGTGCATCCCGAAACATATTCAAAATATGCAGTTTTTTCATATTGGATCAGTTCAAAAAATTCTAGTAATTATGATATGCATTAGTTGGTTTTGTAAATATAACAAAACCAAAGTAGACTCTGTCTAGATTGTTGTAACACATTTTGTTTCTCAAAAACAGAGTTTTTTCAAAGAATACATCAACGCGTATTAACATGAATTTTTATGAGTCCTTTGATTGTTAAAGAAACACAAACTCAAATAAATGCTAAGTTGACATATCAAATGTGTAGAAATTATATGCACTAAGCATGCATATGTCCTAGATTCACTTGATCTCACAATATTTAACTTCTTGCAAAATATTGAATCATTCCACTGTTAATCTTTTGCGGAAAATTAATTGCACACACATGTAAAGCATAAATAAAAATAATCGCACAGAACACAGTTGTTTTTAACCGAGAAATCCTAAAGCTGAAAACCCCAACTATATATTATGTATCATGGAGATCATATGAAAATCCTCATACAAAGCTTATCAAGCTCTCAATACAGTACAATCGTCATACACTAATTAGGAAAAATCTTGCAAATCCATGCACTGATCTCTACACCCTGCTAGCCTGCCTCCACTGTACAATCCCTGATGAAGAATAGCTCTGAATGAATTCAAATTACTCTTTCCTTGACTGCGCAATCCTCATTGGCAACTCCAATGTGTGTGTGCTGCAATCAATGCATCACTATAGTCACAACAGAGAGTCCATCTTGCCCTTTCACCTACCTCTCCACTGGATCTCCACTGAAACTGCCATGCATTGTAGTTAACTGTTGTATTGTTCAGTTGATTAATGAGTTATTATTTGTGAATTAATTCACTCCACTCTCACTAGTGTATCACTCAGTTAGACTAGATACAACTAGCTCAACTGAGTCTAACTGAGTTAAACTGAATATAACTCCATAACTACTTCTTCCAACTGTGTCATAACTCTGCCACTTGAGTTGTAACTGAGTCCTCCATGCATTAGCTCTAGTAAACCCTTGGGAATTGTGTAATTCCCTCATTCCATTGATGTGCCACATCTGTGCACTGAAACAAAGTGCTCTAAGAGAATAAGTTGTTGTTTAGAGTCTGATTATTATTAAGAGCTAATAATAATCAACATGCATCTATTTTTAGATCAGCGATCTATAACTAGACTTCACCTAATATTATAAAAATAGAATTTCATCTATTTTTCCAACTTGATCAACCATCCACAAATAACATCCTGCAACTTCTGAAATATGATCAACATGTCTAAAAATAGACTTGCGCCAAAAATAGCCTGCGGGCCCACTTAGTGAAGGTGACTCTTTTCACTAAGCTCATCATCTTGTTGAATCTCAACACTCCCTTTCAAAAAGATAGGGATTATCCTTCACCCCGATCTTGCCTCTATGGTATTCGAATTTGCTCCTAGTGAGCGCCTTCGTCAGAATATCTGCATCCTGATCCTCCGTAGGAATGTACTGAAGCAACATGATCTTCCGCTGCACACAATCTCTGATATGATGATACCGAATATCAATATGTTTAGATCTATCATGAAACACAGGATTAACCGAGAGCTTAATGCAACTCTGATTATCACAATGTATCACTGTTGGATCTAAATGTGAACCTAACAAACCAACCAGAATATTCCTCATCCAGATAGCCTCACATGCAGCTTGACTTGCTGCCATGTATTCCGCTTCCGCTGAACTGAGTGCCACGAATCTTTGTTTCTTGCTGTACCAAGAAACTTCCATAGATACGATATTGAAAATCCCTCCTGATGTGCTCTTTCTGTTTGTTGGGATTCCTGCCCAATCTGCATCCGTGAAGCTATGCAACTTCACCTCATCCATCTATTTGTACCATAGACCATACTCAGATGTGCCCCTGAGATATCTCAGGACATGCTTGCTTGCCTTCCAAAAGAGATTGGTAGGATTAACCATCTCTTGTGAAAGCTGGTTCACCGCATAGCATATGTCTGGTATTGTATCGACTAAATACATGAGTGAACCCACCAAGTGTCGATAAACAGTGGCATCCACTACCTTTGCCGATGTAGCATCCTCTTTCTTCCAATTTCCTAGAAGAGGAGTGTCGATAGGCTTGCAGCCTTGCATGTGAAACTTCTCCAATATATGTCGGGCATACTTTCCTTGAGACACAAATAGTTCACCTTCCCGCTGCCATATTTCCAATCCAAGGAAATAATGAAGGAGGCCCAAATATTTCATCTCAAACTCCTTTGCAAGATCTACCTTGCATGAGTGTATCAACTGCTCATCAGCTGTTAGTATTAAATCATCAACATAAAGTACAATGATTAAAAGTTTACCCTCCACCACAATCTGGTATAGGTTTGCATCCGCCTCACTCTTGGTGAAGCCAAGTCTAGTGAAATAGCTGTCGATCTGAGTGTACCAAGCACGGGGTGCTTGTTTCAGCCCATACAGTGCTCTTTTGAGCCTGCACACATGCGACTCGCTGCTGAAGATCTCAAATCCTTCAGGCTGCTCAATGTACACCTCTTCCTCAATGAACCCATTAAGGAATGCAGTCTTCACATCCATCTGATGAATGTGCCAACCCATATGCGCTGAGAGAGCAAGGATGGTCCGTATGGAAGAATACCATGTGACAGGTGCAAAGCTTTCTTCATAGTCAATCCCCTCGATCTGTGAGAAGTCCCGGGCAACAAATCTTGCCTTATACTTCTTGACGCTTCCATCAGTAGCTTGTTTTACCTTGTAGATCCATCTTGATCCTACAGCTGATTTTCCCACTGGCCTTGGAACAATCTCCCAAGAAATGTTTCTGACAATGGAGTCATACTCCTCCACCATGGAATCTACCCATGTGGGCTCTTGCACTGCTTCTTCGAAATAAGATGGCTTTGTCACGATACACTTGCTTATAAGAGCCATGTATCCAGTAAATCGGTCAGGTGACTGTCTCTATCTACGTTGTGATATAGGGACTCCTACATTCTGTGCCGTATCAAGCTTCAGTCTCTCAACTTCTGTGGTACGCTTTCTGCCTTGTTTGATTTTTGGTTCTGCATGAGTGGACTCCTCCACTCCATGAATCTCCTCCTGTGGCTGATCCACATCCAAAGGCTCATCTTTGGGAACAAGAAGTTCCTCCTCCACATGCAAGTGTAGCTCCCTCTCAAGTGACAAATTCATGGCTTTCACCTCATTGAATTTTATATTCCGTCGCACAACAGTCATCCGACTGTCTGGAAAATACACACGATAATTATGGGGTGTTTCTGTGTACCCCACAAACATCCCCACTTCTGCAGTCGGCTCTAGCTTCTTCGTGGCGTCCTTTGTCACATGAATGTAAACAGGTCAGCCAAAAAGATTCAAATGAGAAATATCAGGCTTCTTACCAGTAAAAGCTTCTTCAGGTGTACTCATGCCAAGTACTCTATGAGGACAATGGTTTTGCACATAAAATGCAGTGTTGCATGCTTCCGCCCACAAGTGCATCGATAGGCCCTGGTCATGTAGCATCGCTCGTGCAACACCCACGATCATTCTGTTCTTCCTCTCCGTGACCCCATTCTACTATGGGTTATGAGGCACTATGAGTTCTCTTCAAATTCTTTCTTTGCCACAAAAGTCTTTGAATTTTCCCGAGATGTATTCACCACCATTATCGCTCCGTAGAGCTTTCACTTGCTTCCCCGACTCCTTCTCCACCAATTCCTTGAACTCACAAAACTTTGAGAACGTTTCACTCTTCTTTTGCATGAAAAAGATCCAGCATCTATGAGAATAGTCATCAACAAATATAACATAATACCTGTGTTTTGTTGTTGAAGCAACCAAGAAAGGTCCACACACGTCTGTGTGAATTCTCTCCAGGATCACCGAAGCACAGTTCTCCTTCTCATCAAAGGTGGTCTTCACAAACTTACCCATAGTACATCCCTTGCACTGATCTAACTGCGTAAGAGTACCCTTGGGAAGTCCAGTAGAAATCTGCTGCAAAATCTTCAAAGCACCATGGTGAAGATGGCCCAATCTCCTGTGCCATAATTCACCCTCATCCCGGCTCACCACTTCTTTTACTTTGCCTACCATTGCAGCACAACCATCTACCTCCAACTTGTAGAGATTCTTAATTTGAACCCTTATCTTCTTGGTTTGACCCGTTGTTTTATGTCGAAGGAAGGCTTTTCCCTCACTAAAAACAACATCATAACCTCTGTCTTCCAGCATTGCGACCGAGACCAAGTTCTTCTTCAGACCTGGAACATGCATAAAATTCTTCAACAAGAATGGATTACCAGACTCCCTCTCAAAGGTAATGGTCCCAATTCCAGTCGCACTATACCGACCATCGTCGCCCATCTCTATATGCATCTGGAGGTCCTTCTCCTCCAAGTCACTAAACAACTCCTTGCCTCCCGTCATATGGAAAGACGCACCACTATCAAAATACCACACCGATCCCATACAGCTTGAAACTAAGCATGCGATCAAAGAGAAATCAAGTTCAAATTGCGAGGCTAAGTCCTCTCCAGCTGCAGATCCAACAACCTTCTTGTTCTTCTTCTGTGGATAGTTAGTGGCGAAATGTCCATGTTTGTGACAGTGAAATCACTTCACTTTGGACAAATCCTGCTTCTTGCCTTTAGCATTGGATTTTAAAGGATGTTTCTTCCCCTTCCCTTTCCTTGATTTGGAAACCAAAGTGCAATTCTCTTCATCTTCATTCATCGATGAAGATCCATCCCTGGTACCCCACCTTATCTCCTCCTGCACAAGATCCGACCAAAGTCGCTCCCATCTCGACAGTTTCTCCTGTCCATTGATAGAGTCTTCGTAGCTATGCCAACTCTTCAGAAGCCCAAGGAGAGCTAAGCTCACCAAGTATTTGTCATCAACAGTAACCCCCACACTTCCCAGTTCATCCTTGCAGTGGACAAACTTCGTGAGGTATTTTGGAATACTGTCGCCTTTCTCCATTTATTTTTCCGAGCTTGTCTTTAAGCGCAACCTTCCTCTGGTCACTTCTGCTTTGGAATAAGTCTGTCAAAGCCTTCCACATTAAGAATTGAGTGGCTTTCCCATGAAGGCTAGACAAAATATGGTCCTTCACACCTTCCAACAGAATTCTTCTCGTCTTTGCTGTCTTCTTTTGCCTTGTGTCAAGTAATGCAGCATCGCTAGATCCCGGCTTAGGAACATCGTTATCGATGAAATCCTTTAGTCCATTATCCTCCAGCACTGCCTCCATCCTGTCCTTCTAGGATATGTAATTCGAGCTCCCATCAAGGGCATACTCCAATCGCAACCCATTGAAAGTCATTTCAATGTATACTCAACTTCTGCACCAAGAATCTTTTGTAGCAAATTCGAATTGTCCACCAGCACAAACTAAATTTACAATTGCAATCTTCAATTAACAATGCTTCGATACCATGTAGAAATTATATTAACTAAGCATGAATATGTCCTATATTCACCTGATATCACAATATTTAACTTCTTGCAAAATACTGAATCATTCCAATGTTAATATTTTGCAGAAACTTAATTGCACACACATGTAAAGCATAAATAAAAATAATCGCACATAACACACTTGTTTTTAACCGGGAAAGCCTGAAGCTGAAAACCCCAACTATATATTATGTATTATGGAGATCATATGACAATCCTCATACAAAGCTTATCAAGCTCTCAATACAGTACAATCGTCATACACTAATCAGGAACAATCTTGCAAATCCATGCACCGATCTCTGCACCCTGCTAGCTTGCCTCCACTGCGCAATCCCTGCTGAAGAATAGCTCTGAATGAATTCAAATCACTCTTGCCTTGGCTGTGCAATCCTCATTGGCAACTCCAATGTGTGTGTGACGCAATCAATGCATCAATATAGTCACAATAGATAGTCCATCTTGCCCTTTCACCTACCTCTCCACTGGGTCTCCACTGAAACTGCCATGCACTGTATTTAAGTATTGTATTGTTCAGTTGATTAATGAGTTATTATTTGTGAATTAATTAACTAATTAATTCACTCCACTCTCACTAGTGTATCATTTAGTTATACTAGATACAACTAGCTCAATTGAGTCTAACTGAGTTAAACTAAATACAAATCCATAACTACTTCTTCCAACTGTGTTATAACTCTGCCACTTGAGTTGTAACTGAGTCATCCATGCATTATCTCCAGTAAACCCTTGGGAATTGTGTAATTCCCTCAGTCCACTGATGTGCCACATCTATGCACTAAAACAAAGTGCTCTAAGAGAATAAGTTGTTGTTTAGAGTCTGATTATTATTAAGAGCTAATAATAATCGACATGCATCTATTTTTAGATCAGTGATCTATAAATAGAATTCACCCAATATTCTAAAAATATAATTTCATCTATTTTTCCAACTTGATCAACCATCCACAAATAACATCCTACAACTTCTGAAATATGATCACCATGTCTAAAAATAGACTTGCGCCAAAAATAGCCTGCGAACCCACTTAGTGAAGGTGACTCTTTTCACTAACTCATCATCTTGTTGAATCTCAACAAAATGTGTATAAAAAAATTCCAAAAAATAAGCAATAGAAAGCTAATAAAATGACAACTTTTATTTTTATCGCAAAATGAAATTCTAAACAGAATTTTTTTTTTGGCTTGCAAGATGTTGAAGAACAGAAAAAGATGATTTTTTTTTGTCAAAAAAGGGAAGAAAGTGTAACCCAACTTCACATTTTCACCCATGATCTACTAGTTCACTTAAAGAGTGAGTAACTACTTCCAAGCTTTGTCGACTCTCAGCAAGGAGAGTCAAAGCCACGAGATCTCTCTTCAATTTTTTATGAATATTTTGACACCTTTGTAAGGTGCATTGCTACATGTTTGATTCCCAAGGTATATCTGAAAATTCAGAAGGATAAGTCGTGGTTGGTGTACAAACTTCTTCTTGAATGATGCGTTATGTCCTACGTCTTTCTCGAGCAAAATTTAGAGCAGCATTTTCAGCCTCTACATCAATATATAAAATTTTGTATATTAAAAAAACACAGTAAACAAATTTGTAAAAATTGAATGAAAATAATATTCAAATTTATGGCCACCTCGATATGGTTGGCTAGCATCTTGCCCACCCTAAGATTGTTGAGAACAAGAATGACCCTGTTGAGAACCATAACAACCATCGATTAGTTGAGAACCAACATGACCATTCATTGATTAGCCTATGGGAGAATACATATCACCACCTTCATGCAATTCACCAACACCTATTGATGGCCCTCCAAGGGAATGTGTACCACCACCAACCTCATGAGATGAGAGGGAAGCTGCATAAAAAAATATGAATTTATAATCAATTCAAAAATACATTCATACATATAAATGCATGTACATATTCATTGATTAAATCGTGTGAACCATACCATGATTGCGTGAACCATGGCCATACTCTATTGATGGAGTAGACACCCTTGTCTTCCTACCTCCTAAAAAATAAAAAATGAAACTTATTAATAACTAATTTAACTCACAAAATTGATAAAAAATAAATTCCATATATAAACACATGTATATATGTATATGTATGAAGATTTAATATTATATTTAAATACCATGAACATCCCTCGATCCCTGATCCCCCTCTCTCATAGAGATATGGGATTCTGATGATCTTCACCTTTCATCCTCCATGATATATATATGTAGATATATCTATAGTGGACATTTACAATTATTTTTAAATTATTATTTAAAATAAATTCAAAATAAATTAATGTAATTTACTGTACACAAATTATGTAAAACACAACTTTTAAAGCACTAATTGATGTGTGAAACTCAATTTAAGCAAAAAATTTATAAAAATGTTAAGTTCAAAAAATTGCGTTTTACATGGTGGGAGCACTCTTGGTATATAATTGAAAACATGGTGGGAGCACACTTGGTATATAATTCAAAAAAACACATGGTCATTAAAAAAGAAGCATGAAACTCCATTTAAACAAAAAATTGTTGAATTCCTCACATTTTAATTTTATAAAGATGTGAAGTTCACCACTTGCTGCAAATGTGAAGTTCACCAAGTTGCGCTTTACATGGTGGGAGAACACTTGGAATATAATTGAGAAAAACACATGGTCATTAAAAAATACACATTTATAAGTACAAAACACACACATATCCAAGATATGTTACAATTTCCATCAATAAATTTTGAAGGAGAGCGTCTCAACACTAATTCATCTTTGAGAGATGAATCTTGAATTTTTGAAGAAGAGCGTATCAAAACTAATTCATTTTTGAGAGATGAATCTTGCATTGGCATTGCTCAATATAATTATATTCATCTATTAATTCATCTTTGATAGATGAATCCTAAATTGGCATTGCCCCATGCAATAGATCAGTAGACATCTTATTAACAATTGTACAATGTCTTATACTAAAAAATTGAAATTGGCTAACAATATTGTTTGCTTTTCCATGCAGTTGTTTTAGCCTCTCCTTCTTAAATTGGTAAATGCCTTTCATCTGGTTGCACACAAGTTCAGAATTGGTGAAAACTAAAATTCCATTTGATCCATACTCCCTAGTTGTTCCCAAGCCTTTTATCAATGCAATATAATATGCCTCGTTGTTTGTTGTTCTTCCTGGTATATTCATTTTCCTTTGGAGGACCTTGCTAGTCGCAATATTGCAAAGAACATATGTAATCACTTCTTTCCCTAGATTGGGATAGCAAGAAACATCTATGCATAATGCCCATTTTTCAACCATATTTAGAGTGTTTTTTTTTATCCCTGAAAAAAAACAAATTCAATAAAAATATATTAAATTAACATTTATTGCAAATGCATGGGAGAAATGACACATGTGCATGAGATAAATGACATGTGCATGGTTTACCTTAAATTTTGACTTAAATTTTATGGTAGAATTCACATCTACAAATGAAATGCATTAAATATTGCATTTCCAAGAGTTTAAGGGAGATTTATGACACATGTACATGGTTCATGCATGGTTTTCCTTAAAGTTTATGGCAGAAATCGCATCTAGAAATTTCATGCCTTAAGAAATGATGAGATCTACATGCTACCTGGACCTTTACAGAATCCTTTATAACTTGTACAAATTAAGACTCAACAAACAAACTAAAATCCTATGGAAGTTCAGCCAATTTAGGTTCAGTTTTTAGGCCTTAAAGTTTGCCTTGAATTAATAGGGGAAAGCCTTGAGTTTGGGGGATCCTATCCTATGGAAGTTCAACTACCTTAGGTTCAGTTTTTAGGCCTTAAAGTTTTCCTTGAATTAATGGGAGAAAGCCTTGAGTTTGGGGGATCCTATCCTATGGAAGTTCAGCTACTTTAGGTTCACTTTTTAGGCCTTAAAGTTTGCCTTGAATTAATGGGAGAAAGCCTTGAAAAATGACACATGCTTTAAATTTAATGGGAGAAAGCCTCAAGAGAAATGACACATGATTTAAAGTTTTCCTAAGATTTTATGGGAGAAATGACACATGTATGGGAGATCAAATGAAATATGTACACAGTTTGCCTTAAAGTGGTAGTGGTTTATGGATATTAAAATGAAGAACTTCTATTCAGATCTGTTCCAGAGATTGACTATGGGGGAATTTACTGGATATGTCACCTTTCAGAAAATATGAGATCCAGAGGCTACCTGGCCCTTTACAGACTCTACCTTTAGAACTTGTATAAGTTAACACTCAACAGACATACTAAAATCCTATGGAAGTTCAAACAAACTAAAATCCTATGGAAGTTTAGCCACTTTAGGTTCAGTTTTTAGGCCTTAAAGTTTTCCCTGAATTAATGGGAGAAGGCCTTGAGTTTGGGGGATCCTATCCTATGGAAGTTCAACTACTTTAGGTTCACTTTTTAGGCCTTAAATATTGCCTTCAATTAATGGGAGAAAGCCTTGAGAAATGACACATTCTTTAAAGTTAATGGGAGAAAGCCAATGACACATGCTTTAAAAACTTTTCCTAAGAGTTTATGGGAGAAATGACACATGTACATGGTTTTCCTTAAAGTGGTAGTGGTTTATGGATATTAAAATGAATAACTTCTATTTAGATCTGTTCCAGAGATTGAATGTAGGAGCATTTACTGGATATGTCACCTTTTAGAAAAGATGAAATCCAAAGGCTACCTGGCCCTTTACAGACTCTGCCTTTAGAAATTGTAGAAGTTAACACTCAATAGACAGACTAAAATCCTATGGGAGTTCAAACAAACTAAAATCCTATGGAAGTTCAGCCACTTTAGGTTCAGTTTTTAGGCCTTAAAGTTTTCCTTGAATTAATGGGAGAAAGCCTTGAGTTTGGGGGATCCTATCCTATGGAAGTTCAACTACTTTAGGTTTAGTTTTTATCCATTTTCCTTGAATTAATGGGAGAAAGCCTTGAGAAATGACACATGCTTTAAAGTTAATGGGATAAATCCAATGACACATGCTTTAAAAACTTTTTCTAAGAGTTTATGGGAGAAATGACACATGTACACGGTTTGCCTTAAAGTGGTAGTGGTTTATGGATATTAAAATGAAGAACTTCTATTTAGATCTGTTCTAGAGATTCACTGTAGGGGCATTTACTAGATATGTCACCTTTCAGAAAAGATGAGATCCAAAGGCTACCTGGCCCTTTATAGACTTTGTCTTTAGAACTTGTAGAAGTTAACACTCAACAGACAGACTAAAATCCAATGGAATTTCAAAATCCTATCGAAGTTCAACAACTTTAAGTTTAGTTTTTATGCCTTAAAGTTTTCCTTGAATTTATGAGAAAAAACCTTTAGTTTGTGGGAAAAATGGCATGTCCATGGTTTTCCTTAAATTTTATGGGAGAAATCATATCTAGAAATGACATGCCTTAAAGTTTTCCTTGCCTAGAGTTTAGGATAGAAATGACATGTACATAGTTTGCCTTAAATTTTGCATTATAGTATATGGGAGAAATGACATAGAAATGACATATGTTAAAAGTCACACCTTTATGAGTTTGTGGGAGAAATGACATGTACAAGGTTTGCCTTAGAATTTAGTTTTCCGTTTAGTTTGCCTTGAATTTTATGGGAGAAATCACATCAAGAAACCTTTATTTTGACATCTATAAATAGACTAAGAACATTAAGAAAAAAATTTCAATTACAAATTAGTTATGTCCTTAATAAGAAATATGATTTAGCACTTATCAAATTGTTTAATAATTTATAATAATGTCATTTTTGGCTTGTACTATCATTCATCCTTTATATGTACAAGAATTTTACAACTTGAACATCAACCTACACTATCATCATATCACTGTAGCCATGTCAATCTAGATTATTTATATCCATTACATCATAAAACACTCCCCTTTTAACATTTTACAAGAATAAAGCAACATTGAAGGTGTAAATTTAGGTACATTAATAAAATACAGCCATGTCAATCTAGATTATTAGGATCCATTACATCATAAAACACTCCAATTTTAACATTTTACAATATTAGAAGCATCATGGAAGGTGTTAATTTAGGTACATTAATGAAATACAACCATGTCAATCTAGATTATTAATATCCATTACATCATAAAACACTCCACTTTTAACATTTTACAAGATTAGAAGCATCATGGAAGGTGTAAATTTAGCTACATTAATAAAATACAGCCATGTCAATCTAGATTATTAATATCCATTACATCATAAAACACTCCATGTCAATCTAGACACACAATATCCATTACTTTTTTGTTGTTTTTGTTTTATGTGATTACTCTGTTTTGTACCGGTTTTCAACACATTAGCTCTTGGTTAGGATGATTCAACTTGATGCAAGAAGTTTAAGGTTCATCAACTAGTTAAATTATATTTGAGGGTGTTCTAATTAATTATAAACAATTCGGAGACAAAATCCCAAAAATAGAAGGGAAAAAATAAGATTTAAAGAAAAATAGTCTGAATACCATCAACACCCATACATTTTCACCCACAGCAAATTGCAAATTTGAAAAATATTTTAAAAATGAGACAGATGACCTAAAAAAATTTTGAAATCTATTTTAAAAATCAGACAGATGACCTCAAAAACAATTGAAAAATATTTTTAAAATGAGACAGATGACGTAAAAAACAATAGAATTCTCTATTCAAGGAATCAAATTCCAAAAGTTATTTCTGAAATTTACAATCTGAGTTAAGTTCAACTTGAAATTTAAAGACAATTTCAAATTTTTAAGCAAGAATATTTTAGAATCAGATTAACGAAATAAAATTAAAAAAAACTCAGGAATCGGTATTTCAGAATTCTAAAATCGAATTAAGTTCAACCTGCAATAGAGTTAGGTTCATTTGGTATGATCTTGGTTAGGATGATTCAAAGAGTCTGGCTATTCCTCTTGAGTCTGTGGATGTTTTGGGAGCAACTTATTAGTTATTGAATATGTCATTCCTTGCAATTATTTTCTTGCAATTGGGTACACATTGTGTAAATGAATGTAGAGACCATCAACACCCACACATTTTTCACCCACAACAAATTGAAAATTTTATATATATTTTAAAAATGAGACAGATGACCTAAAAAACAATTGAAATATATTTTAAAAATGAGACAGATGACCTCAAAAACAATTGAAAAATATTCTTAAAATGAAACAGATGGCCTCAAAAGCAATAGAATTATCTGTTCAATCAATCGAATTCTGAAAGGTATTTTTAAAATTTACAATCTGAGTTAAGTTCAACCTCCAATTTAAAGAGAATTTCAAAGTTTTAAGCAAGAATATTTTAGAATAAGATAAACAAAATAAAATTTAAAAAAAACTCCTATCAGTATTTCAGAATTCTAAATCAAATTTCAACCTGCAACAAAGTTGGGCTCATTTGGTATGATCTTAGGATGATTCAAAGAGTCTGGGTTATTCCTCCCGAGTCTGTGGATGTTTTGGGAGCAACTTATTAGTTATTGAATAGGTCATTCCTTGCAATTAGTTTCTTGCAATTGGGTACACATTGTGTAAATGAATGTAGAGACCATCAAGACCCACACATTTTGCACCCACGAAAAATTGCAAATTTGAAAAATATTTTTAAAATGAGACAAATGACCTCAAAAACAATTGAAATATATTTTAAAAATTAGAAATATGACCTAAAAAAAACTGAAAAATATTTTTAAAATGAAACAGATGACCTCAAAAACAATAGAATTCTTTGTTCAAGCAATTGAATTCCAAAAGGTATTTCTTTAATTTACAATCTTATTTAAATTCAACTTGCAATTTAAAGAGAATTTCAAAGTTTTAAGAGATAATATTTTAGATTTAGATAAACAAAATAAAATTAAAAAATCCTATCAGTATTTCAGAATTCTAAAATCGAATTAAGTTCAACCTGCAATAGAGTTGGGCTCATTTGGTATGATCTTGGTTAGGATGATTCAAAGAATCTAGGTTATTCCTCTCGAGTCTATGAATGTTTTGGGAGCAACTTATTAGTTATTGAATAGGTCATTCATCTCAATTATTTTCTTGCAATTGGGTACACATTGTGTAAATGAATGCAAAGACCATCAACACCCACATATTTTTCACCCACAAAAAATTGAAAATTTGGAAAATATTTTAAATAAGACAGGTGACCTCAAAAAAAATTAAAATATATCTTAAAAATGAGACAGATGACCTCAAAAACAATTGAAAGACAATTTTTAAATGAAACAGATGACCTCAAAAACAATAGAATTCTCTGTTCAAGCAATCGAATTCCCCCACATTTTGCACCCACATCAAATTGCAAATTTGAAAAATATTTTAAATAAGACAGATGACCTAAAACACAATTGAAATATATTTTAAAAATGAGACAGATGACCTCAAAAATAATTGAAAAATATTTTTAAAATGTAACAGATGACCTAAAAAACAATAGAATTCTCTGTTCAAAAAATCAAATTCCAAAAGGTATTTCTAAAGGGTAACAGACTATTTCGAATTCCAAAAGGTATCGACTAGCATGAAGGGTAACATACTAGTATAAGCAAACCAGTAACACAAACATTACACTAATTACGAGCTTTGTAATCACTAGTATTTTATGTAACCATAATTTGAAATGGTTGGGATACTAATCATTGTGATTGCATAATGAATAACCCTTTTCTACAAACACTGATATGGCTTGATTTATTATTGAATTGGAAATTTGTGAAGATTGAAGAACTGGCTTGCTACTGGCAGCGTTCTCTTTTGTTGGGCCTACTGATAGAGGTAGTCCTAAAGCATATCTAGGTTAATTTTCTCGGTAAGAGAGGCAGTAGGAGATAAGAGCACTTGGTCAAACCTAAAGCTCTGTGGAAGAGCGCAATTTATGAAATGTAAAAGTATGAAATTGAAGCCTTTAAATATTAAACAAATAGAATATGGTTGTAGGTCACTGGTGAAATGTCGGTCCTTTTTGGGCAACCCTTGATGGATGGTAAACCCAATAAGGTAGGCAGGCTGATCAGGTCCTGACCTTATTTCTTGCTAATACTGCTTTCTTGCTAAGAGAATAAAAAAAATTTCTTTATAAAAGACTCAAACTATTACATATATAATAGTCTTGGCACAAAATTGTTCTGGAAGTCTCGGGGCTTGGGGGAGACAGAGATGTAATTTTTGGTCTCATAGGAAGGGAGGAGAGATTTATTCCTAAAAAATTTCTTGGACTGTCTAAATTAACCAAATAAGTATCTTGGTCTTGATAATCATTTTGTGACTAAGGCATTATGGTATATTTTAATTCTGGAAAAAAAACTAGAAAATTTGATAGTTGTTATACAAAATTAAAATAAACAAGATTATGTGTGTTTATGAAAGAAGAAACTAATAGGAGAATATTTTTTTGCGTTATTTAAAATATAAATAAATAATGTATCACATTTAGAGTCAATATTGAGAAGAAGAAGAAACAAAATAAAATCATGACAGATAGGTCAAGAAACTGACTATGTAAGGTAAGGTTAGCTTGACATAATACGGAGTCCAAGGCCAGACTAGTCCTTTCCTGAAACATGTATATAATCTTGTGGGCCAAGGGAGCACCCGATTGGGTGGTGCACGAGATTGAGAGGCAATTAAATTTATTATTAAATTATAGAATACACATAAGAAATTATAGAAGCACAGAAGGAGTTCAAACTTGGACTTCAGAAAATTACATTTACACAATAATTTGACAATTAATTCGGAGACATAGAAACCTGGAAATTTGGAGACGTCGAGGCCGCAATGAGAAGAAGACGTCGAGGTTGCAACCAGAAGACAAACAGGAGGCCGAGGACGTCACGGATTACAAATTACATGCAAAAAAAAAAAAAACTATAAAATTAAAAGAGCAGAATGACAGAACAAAAATAAAAAAAATTCACAATAAAAACAATTAGAAAACCAACACCAACAAATTTCTCACATGCGCATATGACCCTGCAACTGCACCTGTGACCCTGCAACTGTGACCCTTCACGTAACAAATTTCTCAACTGCGCTTGTGACCTGCACCAGTAACCCTTTGCAAACAACGGTAATAAGCCCGAAACCCATCTACGTTTCCATGCTGGTGTATTTATAAAATAAAGTTCGGCCGAAGTATTTTAAAAGTTTGGCCGAATAAATAGTCTGGCCAAACTATTAGTTCGGTCGAACTTTGGTTGTCATTTTTCTCATCTACGACGAAAAATATGTTTGCACACACCGTCAATACGTCGTCAATGTAAATGGCAGAATGAGTTCGGCCGAACTAATTTCAAAAGTTCGGTCGAACTCTAAGATTGTTCAACTGAAATTTTATAAATGTTCAGCCGAACTGTTGGGACAATCACTTTTCTGCCCACAATTCTCACAAAAGTGTAACCCACCTTCGTGGGTTTACCCTTTCTTTTTATATTTAAAATACATTTTTTAATATACCAACATAAATCCATCTTAACAAAAAATTTAAGAAGCATAGAGATGGATCAAATCTTTTCATGTGAAAACCTTTTTTAGAGTGCAAAATTTGAATAAAGGTTTGTGATTCAAGAAATTTGATCCCTCTCGGTACTTAATATATTTGGAGTTAAGATGGATTTAAACTGATTCTTTGTACGCGCTCACACACATCGACACTACGAATCAACTCAACTCTAAGCATGGAAGGAATTACACATCTCTTTAATTTTGAGCAACACACCAATTTTTATATGTGGATACATACAACATGTATTTGGAGTTAAGATGGATTTAAACTGATTCTTTGCATGCGCTCACACACACACACACACACACACTATGTATCAACTCAACTCTAAGCATGGAAGTAATTACACATCTCTTTCATTTTGAGCAACACGCCAATTTTTATACGCGGATACATACAACATGTATCGACTCAACGCTAAACATGGAAATAATTGCACATCTCTTTCATTTTGAACAACACACCAATAATAGATTCAGATGATACAATTCTTTGTGAGATTATAATTTTCATTAATTAAATTGTTCTTTTTAATGCGTAAATGGTTTTGATGCCTGGAAAAGCCCTTTGAAGAAATTGACTTTTGTAGACTGTATAGCTTAAACTTACAATTCCAATAAAACATTATTGGATTTTAGACAAAATTGACAAAAAAAGTATAACTAGAAAATAACTAAAATGTAGAATAGTTAGAGCACCTAAAATGTTTTAACCATAACAATTTTTTTATTTTTTATTTCTTTATACAATATATGCATAATTGATATTAAAATATTTTACTTTACATGATATATATATATATATATATATATATATATATATATATATATATATATATATATATATATATATATATATTATGGTCCACAATAAAAAGTTTATTTATATTGGAAAGTATTTGTGTGACATGAGTGTGACATGTATTCACCACTACCATTATAACCCAAAGTGTATCACGTCGTTATAACCTCTAGGTTAATAGGGTTGCCCTTAGTCGCGGTCATGGGTAAGCAACGAAAGATTTGAACACACATTTACTTTACATTTTCACATGCTTGCTAAGTAAACTCCCTTTGAGGGGCTCTACTTTCAATTACTAAATTGATATATAATTATATTATTTAATATTAGCATTGAAATATTTTATTTATATACAAAATAATATATATATATAATATATATTATATATATATATTATTTTGCATATAAATAAAATATTTCAATGCTAATATTAAATAATATAATTATATATCAATTTAGTAATTGAAAGTAGAGCCCCTCAAAGGGAGTTTACTTAGCAAGCATGTGAAAATGTAAAGTAAATGTGTGTTCAAATCTCTCTCTCTCTCTCTCTCTCTCTCTATATATATATATATATATATATATATATCACACTAAAATAATTACATATCTAATATCAATAACTAACTAATGATAACATTTTAATTAAAATTAATCAAATCAAATAAATATATATATATATATATATATATATATATATATATATATATATATATATATATATATATATATATATTTTAATCTTTTTCATTATAGTTAATATATTTTTTAGTTAGTGAATATTTTATTTTTATTAAAAAGGGTATGTATCACATTCTAAATAAACTTGCAATATAATTTTTTTTAATAATATTGTAATTTTCTATTTTTTTTTGGAAGCTTGGTAGGACCTTTCTATTAATTATCTTCGAAAACAGGCAGGTTACAACCAGAATCTGAATGGTTAGGTGGTCTCAACCTGCCCAAAGGGAAACCAAGTCTGTTGGCCACCTAATGACATGATAAGCCATCCAAAAGAAAAATATTATGAATTTTTCAAGCCAAACTAAATAATTCTGAGTGTCCTTATACTTCCTAGATTCTAGATAACTATAAACATAGAAAGTTTGAAACTGCTTCATACAAGAAAAGTTAAAACAAGGAGTAAAACATCAAACTATTCATCATCAACTAAATCAACAAGAGCATGATCCTTCACACTTGATCATGGAGCTCAGTTTGTGGGATGCACGGGATATGTTGTTCGATGTGACTGATGCGGCCATTTTGCATTTGGAGTTGAAATTGAATCTGCTGGAAATCCTTACTATAATCCGGGAACCTCTGAGAAGACAAAGATGAGCCAAAAGGGATATGCTCCAAATCTTTAACCAAGAGGTTATTCATCATTCAATACAAATGGAAAGTTTTTTTGTACCAAGAAGATATTCCTCAAGAGTATCCAGAGCCAGGTTGTTAAGTCCCTATATTAATAGTGTAGTCCCTTATTATGTTAGTGTAGCCCCCCTTATTGTTATTTTTGTACCCCTATAACACCCATATTGTTATTATTGTGCCCTTACATTATTATTGTTAGGT
Organism: Pinus albicaulis; assembly: GCA_034641835.2. Classification (NCBI taxonomy): domain Eukaryota; kingdom Viridiplantae; phylum Streptophyta; class Pinopsida; order Pinales; family Pinaceae; genus Pinus; species Pinus albicaulis. The sequence goes on from CM076581.1 coordinate 686,510,672, forward strand.
CGGCTAGGATTACATTGTGGCCCCACTAGGATTACATTGTGGCCCCATGGACTCCTATATATAGAAATGATGTTTTGTAATTTGTATCATCCAAGAATTGTTCATTCATGTAATATATTGGAGGTTGCCCCCTCGAAGTGGCTTATTTATAAGGCGTTGATATCTCTTTTCTTCTCTTTTTGGAGTTGGTTCCACAACATTTGGTATCAAAGCTTTGAGATTCTAGGGTTTCGCTGCTCCAAAGAGGTCAGCGTGGAATTTTTGCTATAATTTTTTTTCTATGAAGGTTCAGAATCTGAATTTGTTAGAGTGCAAAGAAAAAATCCTGAGGAACATTGTCGCAAAATTTCAGAGCTTGGTTCGCAATATTTTAGGAGATATGATATGTGCAAGTTAGGTCATTTTGCAGGCTCCTGAATTTAACCTAAACAAGTCATCGTGGTATTTTCATAATAAATTTTTTTCTACAAAGTTTCAGAAGCTGAAATTTTTAGAGTGCGAAGCTGAAATCCTGAGGAACATCTTTGTAAAATTTCAGATATTGGTTCGCAATATTTTCGGAGATATGATATGTGGAAGTTAGGGCTTTTGAGGCTTTTGAATTTCATCTCAAAGTGGTGATTGTGGGAAAATCTTCATAGCTCTCTCTCTAGGCATCGGATTGGAATGCTGTAAAAAGTGGCTGCAAGTAAACGGACTGTAGTTTTTGGTCTATCAATTTCAAAGCTAAAGGAGGAAACAGTGACACGTGGCAAGTTGTACAATTTCTCTCAACTGAACCAGTCCAAAATTGGGTCATTGTGGGAGATTGGACATAAATTTGCCTTGAAGAATCCAAATTAGATCAAACCTGTGGAATTTGAAAGAAGCTTCAGAGGGCTATTACAGGGCTGAATTTAAGATATTGAGGATCTGCAATTACATACATAATTCAATTTCAATATCGAGCTCCTCAAAAGCAAGTAAAAGGTGTGTATTTTTTTTTTTCCGAATTGCATAAGTCTTGTTTGAAGAATCAGTTTGAAGTGATTCCAAGGGCCTATTGAGCATATATTTCAGTATTGGGTTCTGAAATGCCTGCTAAAAAGAATTCAACACCCATTAATCCCTCAAAAAGCTATACTATGATGCATGAAGAGGAATAATTGTAGTATGAGATATCAAAATTACGATACCAAATGCAACAAATTTCGATGTTACAAAGAGCAACCAAAGATGACATAGATGGTTTAAAAGAAGAAATGGAGGCTAAGTTGGATGGCTTGAAGGATCAAATAATAGCTAATATGAATGATAAATTAGTGGAAGATCACATCGAGCATCAACAACAAGTTCTCCAACTCTCAAAGGATAACCTAACTTTGGTGCAGAATCTAATGAAACAACAGGAATATCAACATCACATCGAAAGAAGTTCTGAAGCAGCCATAGAAACAAGAACTCGACAAGTACGATCAATTTCAGAGTATCTAAGTAAGTGGAAGATCTATCCTATAGAAGATTCCACATGGGAGGATGAGAATTTTATACAGAAGCATCAAGAAATAATCAAGCGTTGAGGACAACACTTGTTTGAAGGAGAGGGGCATGTTAAGTCCCTATATTAATAGTGTAGTCCCTCACTATGTTAGTGTAGCCCCCCTTATTGTTATTGTCATACCCCTATAATCCCCATATTTTTATTATTGTGCCCTTAGATTATTATTATTAGGTCGGCTAGGATTACATTGTGGCCCCACTGGGATTACATTGTGGCCCCATGGACTCCTATATATAGAAAGGATGTTTTGTAATTTTTATCATCCAAGAATTTTTCATTCATGTAATATATTGGAGGTTTCCCCCTCGAAGTGGCTTATTTATAAGGTTTTGATATCTCTTTTCTTCTCTTTTTGGAGCTAGTTTCACAACACAGGCACTAGAGTCTTCCAATCATCCATTTTGATATCCATTATACCAGCTTTCAGGTTAAGCTCATATTTCCATTCTGCAATAAACTCACAGACCTGGGCACATTTTCCCTCATGATAAGTAGATTCGGCTTCATTAATTATGCATGAGGTTGATTTACGGCCATGAGGCTTACCATATGGAGTGTTAGGTTGACGAGACTCAGACGAGTCTCTAGGCTACTTACCATGACCACGAGAACCTCAGGTGGGCTTGCCCTTCCTAGAAGCAACACGAGCCATGGTTCGAGGGTGATTGAGATAACTGATAACATTTGACTTGAATCCTATTAGCCGACCCAAGGAGAGCCTATCACCAAGAGAAATATGCTTCCAGGGGCTGCACCAAACTAGGGAACCTGCCAGATTAACTACATTTGAGAGCCACGACATGTTCATAAACCGTTTCTCTCCATTGTTGCAGACTATAAACAAAAAAAAATAGTCCCTGAGCCAAGAAACATGGGTCCAACTCTACCTTGAGTGGATGATGCCATAAGTATGAGCCAAGTCGCACTCATACCGAAAACCTGAAAGCTCAGGGCCTACAACTAAAACATTTAGAAGAGAACAAAATCCACTACGTTAGGGACAGAACCAAGAAGAAAACCAGGAACATTGCATAGGCCCTACCCAGTAAATGCCCATACGCGACAACATAATTCCAAAGTATACAAACACAGGAATATAGAAAACAAAGGATCTATTATACAGTTTTGAAACTTCCATATTAGGTTCCTGATAGTGCTCCTTCCTTACCATCCAATTCATAACATATCCATTCTTCCTAGAGACCAAAAAAACTAAAAAAATAGACATGGGCACAGGGAAACATGGTTTAATACCAAAAAAATACTCGAGAAAGGTGGCCTGAACTAACTATGAGGGAACTGATGCTCAGTGAAGGACCACGAAGGATGCATCCCCCACGTCGCAGTGCTTCTAAGACCAAAGAAAATTTGAGCAATAATTGCAAACATAAAACTTACCAACCTTACCACTAGAAAGACGAGAAGCTTTCACCTCTATTATGATGTTTCCACCTTCTTGAATAGAATTAAGTGGATACATGCACGAGGCCACTGCTCCATGTGACTCGTTCACGTGGAGGGTGGTGGAGTACCTCCTTGGGACCTCATATAGAATGACTGACAGTGGCGGGACCTGATATAGCCAACTCACACCCCGATCGGGGATATTATAATTTTCTATTATTAAATTGAATTGATTTGTTGATTTTTTTTTTTAATATTTATACTATGCAATAAGTTTTATTATTATCATATTTAGTTTACTAAAACTTGATTTTATCACGCAGTTCAACTACTCTTTATAAATATGATCCATGTATATTATTGACTCTAACAAATACCCACATTTTCTCTTTTACATGATTAAAAATTGATGCTTCCACTTAGAGGTATCTTCACCCTATTGTACCATCAATAATGATAACTATGTAAGTGATTTGTATGTAGATGTTAGTTAGTATCATGTTTATGCTTATGAGCACTAATATTTTCTATGAGATTCATGAAGGTTACCCATAGATTTTTCCTTATAAGAGTTTGTGTGTCACAAATATAACGTCATAGCACTCTCTTGTCTTTGTATTGGCATCCTATATTGTGTGTTTTTTACATCATATTTGTATCCTTAATCCTTTCATTATTTGAGTGGGAAACAAAGATTTCAAGATCCAAAGTGTTGTTATTAGTGTTTGGTAGAGTAAGTTATGTGGGAGGTTAGGGTAGGTTATATTGGTTAGTGGGTTGGATTAATTTTGTTAAGTTAATTAGGTTGGTTTGATAAAATTAATCTATTAAATTTGTGGGGTAGGGAAAATAATGCAATAGATAAGTTAGGAGTTAGTGTTATTTGTAGGGTAGGTTAAGTATGTTAGTGGGGTTGTGAATTAGTGGAGTAGGTTATATGGGATAGGTATAAATTATGTTTTGGTAGTTCTTGGTATAGTGAGCTATGTGGTTTTTAGTGAGCTAGGTAAGTTAGGTTAGGAGAGTTATGTGGGTTACACATGTTAAGTGGTTAAAGGAATGGGATACATTAAATTGGTTGGTGGGTTAATAATTTATGGTTAATGGGTTAATAAGTATGTTTATAAGTGGATAAAAAATGTTCGGTAGGTTAGTAGGGTATGCTAGCCATTAAGTGGGTTAGGTATGCTAGTGTATTTTATGGGCTAGGAATGCTAATGAGTTAGGTTAAGTAGTTAGGTGAATTAGGTGAGTGAATATATTATGTGGATTATGTAGGTTACACTATAAGGAAAACACCAATTGCAAATGTTTGAGTGAAATCAATTTTCTCTTTTCTTTGTTTAGTGGAAATCAAAGGTTTTAGCAATATTTTTTTTAATCAATATACTTAATATCATATCACACACTAATGCACTTAATATCACAGTCACCATTCTACACGCACATACACACACATCTCTATATGCATATATATACACACACACAAATGTGTGTGTATAATTTGAAAATATTGCTTTGCATACTCAAATGTTGTACAATGCAAACATTGAAAAATAAATGTTACACAATGTATGAAGATATAAAATTGTCATTGTTTACTGATAATTAAAATGGATTGGTGCATTATGTTCTAAAGTACATTGATTTTAGTTTCAAATTAAAGACCCAAATATTGTAAAAAAAATAATTAAAAAAATAGATGATAATGCTTACATAGCTTATAAATGCATCGATGCATGCAATATTAGGTCCATTTCACTATGCCTATTACCTATCTAAAATATTCCTTGTGTGTGATCATGCTAAAAATATTTAATAACATCCTTATGTATTCCTACCATAAGATTTGAGGTAGGTTAAACCATTTTTTTTTTATGGTGTGCCTTATACCTATACATGCATTAGTGCATTGAGATACAAAGTGCACCACTGAGATTCCATATTATTCTTTCAAGTGGAAAGTCATAAAAACAAGAATCCATATAGATTTTCTAATAAAGGCATCAATGCATGTCACTTTGGGAGTTAAGGGGATAAGAAATTGTGGAAGGAATTATGTTCTGACACTAAGGGGGGGAATTTATTATGTTAAATTCATATGGTATGACCCCAGGGGAGGATATGTGGAGTTAAATGTGCACGTAATGTGTAAATGTATATGTAATAGGGTCAACCAAATAATGAAGGGAACACATGTGCTATGTGTATATAAGTATATATATGGGTCATGTAGTCATTATTTAGGACATGTGATTTGGATGTATAATGTATTTGGGTATTTGGAGGAGGTTGTCCTATTCATTAATGAGTTATTGCATAATTTATATTTTTTATCTATATTGGAGTTGTGCTCCATGCTAACATTGTTGCATATGGTGTGTACTTTTAGTTTTTAATATTTTTTGGATCATAACATTGATATCAGATCATACGAACTTAGGGTTTTGTTGCTTCAAGAAGGACATATTAACATTTTCACTACACCTTTTTCTTTAGGATTTTTTTAGATGGTGAAATTTTTAGAATATTGAAGAGATATCTCAAGGAACATATGGTTAAAATTTCATATTTTGATTTTATATACTTTTGGCAATACATGTTATGGAAGTTAGGGTTTATGGTAATGTAATGAAGATACCTCAAGATACAAATAAAAAAAAATGGATTATGTTTTGATATGTGTTTGGAGATATAATTGAGGCTAGTTACAAATTTTGAATAGTCCTAGAATCTATTTTAAATGAGTGAACATGGGATTTTTGTTACAATTAATTTTCTATGATTACTCAGACTGTGACATTTTGAGCATATTGAGAAAGCATCTCAAGGTATGTTTGGTAAAAATTTCATATTTTGGCCCACTATAATTTCATAGATATACCCTGTGGAAGTTAGGGTTTTTGAATTGTCCTAAAATAAATTTAAAAATAATGGTCAGGGAATTTTATATATAACTTCTTTTTTGGGAGACTTTAGAATATGAAAATTTTAGATATTTGAAAATACATATTTAAAATATAAATATCAAAATCATATTGGAACAATTGGACACATGGCATGCCCTATGAGTTTGTTTTGGGGAAGTGAAAAATCAAGAAGTTTTGGTAAAGTTATCATAAATTTGATTCAACACATACAATTTTGATCGTACCCATGGAATTACAGTGAATCCATATAAAGTAATACAACCCAAAATTTTAGACTTATAAGTGTTGAAATTGCAAAGATACAATAGAATAAATTCCTGCTAGAAGGACAACTTCTATAATAATGTTTTAAAAGTTATGCTAACTTCAAACAACCATAACTTTTGATTGGGATGTTCAATTAAGGTGATTCAAAAGATATTGGAAAGGGAAATTATAGAGGAATATATGTGATAAAGTGTTATCACTCCGTAATTCCGAAGGCTGCAAACAGAACCACAGAGGGAAACATCAAACTGCTTTGGAGTACAGGACCTAGCCTTCCTAGACTCAGAGAGGGCTCTCTCTGTTAGATATAGCTTTGTTTATAGGGGAATTTTAGGCTATATATTAGTGCATAGGGGTTGGTTTGAATATTTATGGTTGAGGCAATAGAAGAGGGCCATTAGGCAATGGAGTCAAACATGTGCAACCAGGAAAGCTAGGCATGTCAATGGATCTTAACAGCTTATGAAATGGAAAAGAGAAGGAGCTTAAGGTTCAACGGGAATGAAGAGCAGACCATCTATGAATTCTACATTATGGTCTCAGAGGAAAACATAATGCACTGTTTCGAGACTGAGCAGGGTACCCCATGGTAAATCCTACACAAAATTATCTATCTGTAGTAAAGAAAAGAAAATAGTATGAGAAAACAGGAGAATGTCAAATTACATAAGGGAAGCAATTCACCACAGAACACGACACAAGAATCTGGAAAACAACATCATATTTCATTCATTAAATAGAGAGTGCTTACAACCAGCTGAGTATGTTACAATGGGTTTTCCCTTCCAGCCCCCCCTCATATTGTTAATGCATGTAGTATTTATACAAAACTTAAGTCGTTTAATATGTCTACTATATTGATTACATTCAAACAAAAACTAGACAAGTGGAAACATGCAAGCGGTGATAAGACAAGCTCGACCTCCAATAGTGGCTTTAACAATCTGTTATTAGTTGTGCAATGATCAGGATCAAGCTGGTGTGATGCCAAAGAGGCGAGGAAAGCTCTAACACCTTAGCTCTTCATCTTCAGAAAACCGTTGTGGGATTATTAAATTGATGAGGTGCTTAGATCAATAGCTGCGCTGATGTGTTCACTACCCCTTTGGCTTCTGCTGTTATATCACAAAAACCTTGACTCGACCTTTTTTGTCTGTTTCCTTATGACGTTCAAACTCGCTCTGCCTTTTGTCGTGTTTTCCCATTTCTTCATAAAATGGTGCACAAACCTCATACGCTTGAACTTGAAATCCTTTAGATTTCATCTTAGAACCACATCGCATCCGCGCCAACATCGCACTTCGCCTTTCACTATTTTTTAATGTTTCCTTTAAAAATTATCTTCTAAGACTTGCGATTTGTGATTTTTGATCAGGCCCCACCGCATCGCACATTGCACTTCGATGATTTTAACATTTACCTCCCACGCATGTGATGTAAACTTTGCAATTTGCGATTGCGATCGGGTCCCACCGTCATTGCACATCGCACTTCGCGTTCCATGGTTTTTACATTGTAATATTTTTTTCCTCCTCTGATGCAATTTAACATAGAAAAGGCCCTGCATACAAATTTGAAATCCTTTGGATTTTTCCTTTGAAACTACATCACATCCAGGCCTCTTTGTCACACTTCACAACTTTTAACGTTTAACAGACACCTGTCTATGATGATATGGGGGTATGTGGAACGGTCCACGTCATCACGCCATCTTGCCACACCACACTTGCCTTATCTTTGTACGTCATCTACACGTCCTTGCACGTCACATTGTCAGTGTATACAAGTCAACTTCGATCCCCATGGGGCCAAAGACACGTCACTCCCTATATTAAGTCGTATATTAATAGTGAAATCCCTTATTATGTTAGTGTAGCCCCCCTTATTGTTATTATTGTACCCCTGTAACCCCCATATTGTTATTATTATGCCCTTACATTATTATTTTTAGGTCGGCTAGGATTACATTGTGACCCCACTAGGATTATATTGTAGCCCCATGGACTCCTATATATAGAAAGGAGGTTTTGTAAATTGTATCATCCAAGAATTGTTCATTTATGTAATGTATTGGAGGTTGCCCCCTCGAAGTGGCTTATTTCTAAGGCGTGGATATCTCTTTTTTCTCTTTTTGGAGCTGGTTACACAACATTTTTAGTCGAGCTTTGGATTACAGGAGTTTGAAGTTTGTTGCTCCAAAGCAGTCATGTGGAATTTTCCACTATAACATTTTTTTCGAGGTTAGAATATGAAATTACTGAGTAGGCAAAATCCATGAGCTGCAAGTGTAAAATTTCAAAGATTTTTTCGAAATATTTATGGAGATATGATCTATGGAAGTTAGGGCTTTTTGCAGGCTCCTGAATTTAACCTAAACAGGTCATCGCATAATTTTTGCTATAAAGGTTCGCAATATTTACGGAGATATGATCTGTGGAAGTTAGGTCTTTTTCAGGCTCTCGAATTTCATCTCAAAGAGGTGATCGTGGGAAAATCTTCATAACTCTCTCTCTGAGCATTGGATTGGAATTATATAAAAAATGGCTTGAATTAAACTGATTGTAGTTTACTGTCTATCAATTTCAGAGCCAAAGGAGAAAACAGTGACATGTGGCAAGTTGTACAAGTTTGCTCTACTGAACCAGTCCATAATTAGGTCATTGTGGGAGATTGGACATAACTTTGTCTTGAAGAATCCAAATCAGGTCAGACCTATGGCATTCGAAAGAGGATTCAGAGGGATATCTTAGGGCCAATTTTTAGATATTCACGATCCTAAATAACAGATATAATTCAGTTTCAATATCAAGCTCCTCAAAAGCAAGAAAAAGGTGTGTATTTGGTTTTTAAAATTGCATAAAGTTTGTTTGAAAAAGCAGTTTGAAGTGATTCCAATGGCATATTTTAGAATTTTTATTAGTATTGGGTTCTATAATGCCTCCAAAAAATAATTCCATCCCCATTAAGCCCTCAAAAATCTATACTATGACGCATGAAGAGGAAGAATTGTGGTATGAGATATCAAAATTACGGTACCAAGTGCAACAAATTTCGATCTTACGAATAGAAACCGAAGATGACATAGATGGTTTAAAATCATAAATGGAGGCTGATTTGGATGGTTTGAAGGATCAAAAAATAGCTAATATGGATGATAAATTAGTGGAATATCACATCGAGCATCAACAACAAGTTCTCCAACTCTCGAAGGATAACCTAACTTTGGTGCAAAATCTGATGAAACAACATGAAGATCAACATCACATCGAAAGAAGTTCTGAAGCAGTCATAGAAACAAGAACTCGACAAGTACGATCAATTTCATAGTATCTCAGCAAGCGGAAGAACTTTCCTGTAGAAGATTCCACATGGAAGGATGAGAATTTTATACAGAAGCATCAAGAAATAATCAAGCGTTGAGGACAACACTTTTTTGAAGGAGAGGGGCATGTTAAGTCCATATATTAATAGTGTAGTCCCTTATTATGTTAGTGTATCCCCCCTTATTTTTATTGTTGTACCCCTATAACCCCCATATTGTTATTATTTTGCCCTTAAATTATTATTGTTAGGTCGGCTAGGGTTACATTATGGCCCCATGGACTCCTATATATAGAAAGGAGGTTTTTTCATTTGTATCATCCAAGAATTGTTCATTTATGTAACGTATTGGAGGTTGCCCCCTCGAAGTGGCTTATTTCTAAGGCATTGATATCTCTTTTCTTCTCTTTTTGGAGCTGGTTTCACAACACACTTATCTTCTAAGACTTGTGATTTGTGATTTGCGATCAAGCCCCATCGCATCGCACATTACACTTCGACGATTTTAACATTTACCTCCCACGCATGTGCTGTAAACTTTTTGATTTGCAATTGCAGTCGGGTCCCACCGTCATCGCACATCACACTTCGCTTTCCATGATTTTTATGTTGTAATATCCTTTTCCTCCTCCGATGTGATTTAACATAGAAAATGCCTTGCATACGGATTTGAAATCCTTTGGATTTTTCCTTTGAAACTACATCGCATTCGGGCCTCTTTGTCGCACTTCACAAATTTTAATGTTTAAAAATGAACTTATCCTATGCGATATGCGATGTGTTGTATGTGGGACAGGTCCACATCATCTGCCATGTCACCTTGCCCCGTCACTACCCCGTCATCTGCCACGTCACCTTGCCACGTCACCTTGTCATGTCAACATAAATCAACTACGATCTATGGGGTCAGGGCCACGTCATTTTCCATGTCATCTTGCCATATCAGCTTGTCATGTCACTGTCACATCATCTTGCCGCATCACCTTGCCACGTCATCGCATATCGCAGTTCGGTGATTTTAACACTTACCCTTTGCACTTATCCTTTGAAACTTGTGATGTGCGATTGCGATCGGGTCATATCGCAAGTTAAAACCTTTAAATTATGTGCGTTATGTGCGTTATCCTTCTGATATTGCGACGTGTGATATGCAATCGCATCGCAACTTAAAAAAACTAACTTGCGGACACTTTAAAAGGTAAGTTATGAAATGTGCAATGTGCAAAATGTGAGATGCTAAATGTTGGAAAGTGTGAAAAGGCGAAAGGTAAGGAAGATGTGAAATACAAAGGTTTTCATGCGGATTTGGTAATGTATAAAGGTTGGATGGGTCCCACCAAATCACATTGGCTAATTTTTATGTTTTGGCGATGAGTTAAGAAGAAAAGGTTAAAACTTTCAGGGTGTGAAGTGCGAGAAAGAGGTAAGCATACGGCTTTTAGTGGGTTGGCGGAGCTGTTGAATAAGGCAAGTTTAAATGAGAAAATGATATGGCTGCTAGTGGGTGGACAGAGCTATAACAATAGAATTTTGGACTTTAATATGAGTGGGTTTATAAAGTAATAAGTCCCAAGGTTATGTATGTGGGTCTCGTGGTTTAAATGGGATTTAGAGCATTGGAGTCCAGAATTTGGAAAAATGAAGGGTAGGAAAAAGGTAGATGGAATGAATGGGGGGAGTATGGAGTTTTTTCACCATCACACTTAATCAGAAACACTTTCCTCTTGCAACTGAGCTGAAAGGAATATATATTCATTTGATTCTCTTGACAGCTAGGATCTCGCTTTATTTTTCTGAAAATAAATGATAGCCATGGAATATTATTTTTAGTAATGACAAATATAAGCAACAATTAGTCAACTGGTGATACTGTGAAATACAGGAGTCTAACAGTGGCTCCAGCTAGGGATGGAATCTCCTTCAGGAGGTGTCAAGAACACTGTAGACTAGTGGCCTGATCCATTGGGCTAATCCCAAATCTGCAACTCAATTTGCTACAAAAACCTCTATGGCTGAGAAGGTTCAGTTCAAAATCAACACTCTCTGTAAACATAAGTCTAGAATATACTTGCACTGAAGACTAGAAAGCAATCTAAAACTACAACTGGAAAAGTGCTCAGAGTACCGAGCTTATTTGTACACCTACCTACCCTACTCTACTAGAATTGTAGTTGTTCTTAATGATACAATAATGCAGTGCAGCCAGTCAAGTAGCAGCAGAAACATATGGACAACTTGACTGCTTGTCAGGAAAATTAGCAGTATAACTTGATTATGTGTCCTCATAATCAAAGTTACAATATGTACTGGAAAATTTTGATGTATTTGATCCTTATAGAGAATACATGTTTGAAAACTTGAGCTAAAATGAACCTCCATATAATCTGCTATAGGATCAATAAAAGCATGATGTATAATACTTTCTTCTAAGCCTTTAATGACTAGTTGATCAGTTGTATCCTTAGTATTAAACCTTGAAACCACATCTTCAGCTTGGTACTTGAAAGAAAAATCATCCTCAATATGTAAGTCAAGAGGTAGTACAATTTCCTCTTGCTTAGGGGAAGGATGATTTTCCAAGAATTCTTTAGGATCTCAAAAATTATATGACCGAATTTGAGAATTCAAAAGTTCAATACCAGTTTCATATCGTTCAACAACGATCTCCAGAAAACATGTTCTAGCTTTAGGACTAAATTTGATTGATTTCAAAATGAGAAAGAGAACCTCTAGGAAATATTCATCAAGCTGAAATTTTGATAAATGATTCCTGAATGCATTTAAAAATTCACTAGATAGAAGGTCTGCCACAAACATTACCATCTTGTTTAGCAGGAACTTTGGTTAGTGTGTTGTGGAGTCACCATGAATGCTCAAAATTCGGTTTCTTTGAATCATGAAGTTGCCAGGTGAATAATTGCAGCCTTCTTATGTCTAGTCACTATCCACCATTAGTAATCAGATCTAAACTTTGATGTACTTTCTGAGGAAGATAAACTTGGTCCCCAGTGGAGTCACCATTATGTTATCATTCTATAATTCCATAGGCTGAAGACAAAACCACAAAGGGAAACATCAAACCGCTTTGGATTCCACGACCTAGCATTCCTATACTAAAAAAGGGCTCTCTCTGTTAGATATAACTTTGTTTATAGGGGAATTTTAGGCTAGATATTAGTGCATAGGGGTTGGCTTGAAGATTTATGGTTGAGGCAATAGAAGAGGGCCATTGGGATATCGAGTCAAACAAGTGTAAACAGATTCAAATGGATGAATAACTGAGGTTAGGTGCAACCAGGAAAGCTAGCCATGTCAATGGATCTTAACATCTTATGAAATGGAAAATAGGAGGAGCTTAAGGTTCAACGGGAATGCAGAGCAGACCGTCTCTGAATTCTACATTCTGGTCTCAGATGAAAACATAATGTACTATTTCAAGACTGAGTATGGTACCCCATGGTAAATCCTACACAAAATTCTTTATCCGTAGTAAATAAAACAAAACAGTATGATAAAACAAGAGAATGAAAAATTACATAAAGGAAGCACTTCACCACAGAACACGCCACAAGAATCTGGAACACAACATCATCTTTCATTCATTCAATAGAGAGTGCTTACAGCCAACTGAGTCTATTATAATGGTTTTTTCCTTCCGGGACCCCCTCATACTACTAATTCATGCAGTATTTATACAAAACTTAAGTCAGTTAATCTGTCTACTACAGTGATTACATTAAAATAGAAATTGGACAAGTGGAAACATGCATGCGGTGATAATATAAGCTTAGCCTCCAATCGTGGCTTTAGCAGTCCGTTATAAATTGTGAAATGATCAGGATTAGGCTGGTGTGATGTCGAAGAGGCGAGGAAAGCTCTGACACCTTGGATGTTCATATTCAGAAAACCTTTGTGGGATTATTAAATTGATGAGGTTCTTGGATCAATAGCTGCGCTGATGTGTTCTTTGCCCCTTGAGTTTCTGTTGTTATATCACAAAATGGCTGACTCAACCTTTTCTGTCTATTTCCTTGTGACGTTCAGCCTCGCTCTGCCTTTTTCTCTTTGTTGGGTCCTTTTGCCGTGTTTTCCAATTTCTTCATAAAATGGCACAGAAACCTCATACGCCCAGACTTGAAATCCTTTATATTTCATCTTAGAACCACATCGCATCCATGCCAACATCGCACTTCACCTTTCGATGTTTTTTAACCTTTCCTTTAACACTTATCTTCGTGATTTGTGATCGAGCCCCACCATATCGCACATCAAACTTCGGCGAGTTTAAAATTTACCTCCTGCGCCTATCCTGTAAACTTTGCGATTGTGATCGGGTCCCACCGTCATCGCACATCGCACTTCGTGTTCCATGGTTTTTACATTGTAATCTCCTTTTCCTCCTCCGATGCGATTTAACACAGAAAAGGCCCTGCATAAGGATTTGAAATCCTTTTGATTCTTTCTTTGAAACTACATCGCATCCGTGCCTCTTTGTCACACTTTGAAACTTTTAACATTTCACAATGAACTTATCTTATGCGATCTGCGATGTGTGGTATGTGGGCCAGGTCCACTTCACCTTGCCACGCCACTGCCACATAATCTGCCACGTAACCTTGCCACGTCATCATAAATCAACTAAGATTTGTGGGGTCGAGGCCATTTCATCTGCCACATCAACTTGCCATGTCAAATTGCCACGTCACTGCCACGTCATATTGCCATGTCATCACATATCACACTTCGGCGAATTTAACATTTACCTCCGCACTTATTATTTAAAACTTCCAATTTACAATTTGCGATCGGGCCCCACCACATCGCATATCGCACTTCGATGATTTTAATGCTTACCCTTTGCACTTATCCTTTGAAACTTGTGATGTGCGATTGCGATCGGGTCATATCACAAGTTAAAACCTTTAACTTGCGGGTGCTATGTGCGCTATCTTCCTGAGCTTGTGACGTGAGATATGCGATCGCATTGCAAATTAAATAAGCTAACTTGTGGGTGCTTTAAAAGGTAATTTATGAAATGTGCGAAGTGCGAAATGCGACGTGCTAAACGCTAGAAAGTGAGAAAAGGGGAAAGGTAAGGAAGATTCGAAATACAAAGGTTTACATGCGGATTTGGTAATGTATAAAGGTTGGATGGATCCCACCAAATCGCATCAGCGAATTTTTATGTTTCAGCGATGAATTAAGAAGAAAAGGTTAAAACTTTTGGGGTGCAAAGTGTGGGCAAGAGGTAAGCATACAAATTTTAGTGGGTGGGCAGAGCTACTGAATAAGGCAAGTTTAAATGAGAAAATGATATGTCTACTAGTGGGTGGATGGAGATATAACAATAGAATTTTGGACTTTAATATAAGTGGGTTTATAAATTAATAAGTCCCAATATTATGTATGTGGGTCTCGGGGTTTAAATGGGATTTAGAGCGTTGCAGTCTAGAATTAGGAAAAATGAAGGGTAGGAAAAAGGTAGATGGAATGAATGGGGGAAATATGGAGTTTTCTCACCATCACACTTAATCAACAACACTTTCCTCTTGCAACTGAGCTGAAAGGTAGATATATTCATTTGATGCTCTTGACAACCAGGATCTCGCTTTCTTTTTCTGAAAATAAATGATAGTCATGGAATATTATTTTCAGTAATGAAAAAACTAAGCAACAATTAGTTACCTGGTGATATTATGAAATAAAAGAGTCTAACATAAAGGATTATAACTATTTGGGAAAATTGTATTTAATATATTGAAGTTGTAGTATAAATATTTAGGTTAGACTTCAATTAAGAAGCAATGTCGATACCTCAATTTAATAGAGATAAAGAAAAAGATGTTGGCTTCAAAATTATATTTGCAAGGGTGAATAAATATAATAAAATTTCATGGAATTTTAAATCTTTCAATCAAAATAAGACATCAATCACATGAGAACACTAAACATAGGATATATGTGGAAACCCATCGAGAAAAAAACCCCAAAATTTATTTTAATTTATTGATTTATGTAGGCACTAACCTACTATTACAATATTTGTAGGCACCCACCTATAGGAGACACTAATATCCTTATATTTGCAAGCACCAACTTGCTGGAGACATTAATCCCCTCATATTTGTAAGCATGAACTTCTTGGGGACACCAATCCCCTTAGATTTGTCTTACAAATATATTTTTCATTTCACATATCCCTTTTTCATCACGTTTTTTAAACTATATCTATAACCATTCTATTTAATTCTCCTCATTTAGACTTATTAACCTCTAATATTTCTCTGTTTCTCTTTACCAAAGCAGTTATCATATCATTCTTGGTTAACTCGAAATCTTCTCGCACATTGTTAGTTCCTATGTGATAGAGTTTATAGGCGTTCCTTTAAATATATAATTCAAGGGACCATAGATGGATATATGAGTGATACATACAGGGGGGGAGACAGAGAGAGAGAGGAAGGAGATGTTCAAAGGGGAGAGAGAGGGAGGGGTGTTGGAGGGATACATACAGGGGGATTGAGAGATGGGGGGGGCATATAAAGGTGAGAGAGAGAGGGATGTAGGAGGGATACTTACAGGGCATGGGGGAGAGGCAGAGGGAAAGGGGGAGAAAGATAGATATTTGCAGAAATAAGGAGAGAGAGAGGTCAAGAAGAGAGAGAGGGGGGTGGGGGGTTTGTGAGAGAGAGATAAAGGGGGGCTTAGCGAAGGGTAGAGAGAGCGATATAGGGGGAATACACAAGGATAAAGAGAGAAAGGAATATGGAGGTAGAAATGGATGAAGAGGGGTGATGGGATGGAGGGAGAGAAAGGAGGTTCTTAACAAAGGAGAGAGAGAAGGATATATGAAGGAGACTTAAGGAAAAATAGAAATGGATAGGGAGAGAGATAAAATAATGAAAAGGGGGGATGGATGGAGGGGGAGAGAGTGGGGGGGAAGAGGGAGATATAGAGATATATAGAAATAAATATAGAGGGGAAAAGGGGCGGGTTAGAGAGAGTGTGTGTGTGTCAAAGAGGGGGGATAGGAAAACTTATAAAGAGATGAATATAAGATGGTTACATAGGGATATAAAGACAATGACAAAATAATAGAGAAAATGGGAGAGAGATAGAAAGGGAGGGAAAAATAGATAGAGGGAGACACACACACACAGAGAGAGAGAGAGAGAGAGAGAGAGAGAGAGAGAGAGAGACGAAGAGAGAGATACACAGAGAGAGAAACACACACACACACACACACATAGAGAGAGAGAGGGGGGGGGGGGGAGGTAGGAATTAAGGAAAGGGAGAGAGAGATATGAATAAGGATAGGGAGAGGAGGAGAGTTAGAAATGGGTAGAGAGAGTGGGAGGATTAGGGGGATAGAGAGATGAGAGGGAGACATAGGAAGAGAGAGACATACTACATAGAAAGGGAAAGAGAGATGAGAGGGAGACATAGGAAGAGAGAGAGATACTACATAGAAAGGGAGAGAAAGAGAGAGAGGTGGTAGGGTTAGGAAAAAGAGGGAGAGATATAGGGGCCAAAAAGAGTTGAGAAAGATAATGAGAGATGGAAAAAATAAGGTATGCATGTTATCTAGTGTGTGCACGTTCTAGGACATGTGTGTATTAATAACACACATGTGTTACTAATTTAAAATATTATTTTTCATGAAAAATGTTTTCAATTATATATTGGATGAGGTAGCCACTTTGATTTTAGCTTAAGATTGACAAACCTCTTTGTTTGGTCTTCATAAATTGAGAGAGAGAGAGAGAGAGAGAGGAATTAAGGAAAGGGAGAGAGAGAGAGAAATAAGGATAGGGAGAGGGGGAGAGATAGAAATGGATAGAGAGAGTGGGAGGCTTAGGGTGAGAGAGAGATTATAGGGAGACATAGGAAGAGAGAGAGATACTACATAGAAAGGGAGAGAGAGACGAGAGGGAGACATATGAAGAGAGAGAGGTAATACATAGAAAGGGAGAGAAAGAGAGAGATGTGGTAGGGTTAGGGAAATGAGGGAGAGAGACAGGGGCCAAAAGGAGTTGAGAAAGATAATGAGAGATGGAAACAATAAGGTATGCATGTTATCTAATGTGTGCACGTTATAGGACATGTGTGTATTAATAACACACATGTTACTAATTTAAAATATTATTTTTCATAAACAATGTTTTCAATTATATGTTGGATGAGGTAGCTACTTTGATTTTAGGTTCAGATTGACAAACCTCTTTGTTTGGTCTACATAAACTGAAACACATCCATTTTTACAACTTTCTAATTTTCAACCATGATTATGTATATTTTCTAAATGCTCATTGCTAATTAAACTAAACACACTTGTAAAGGTCTTTGTTTGGATTATATATATATATATATATATATATATATATATATATATATATATATTAAAATTAACTATTATTTTTTATTTTTCATTTAAATTTTGTTGGACATATATCAAATTTATAAAAAGCATAGTATTTTATTTCCACTATAGCTATTGATCAGTTAACTTATTTTGAAATCATAAAATAATCTGAGGCATAATGCGAAAATATGCATTATGTTTTAGAGTAACATAACGAACTTAGAAAAACACCATTTTTTAAAATTTATACCAATTTTCCATGTTTCATCGTTTTACATGATGTCCTAAGAAGTTGTGTATGTACCTCTAATAATTCCTTTTAGTGATTAGATTCCTATTTTTCCATATTTCCATTGCAAATATTGTGTCATAGTCAGGTAACATTATCTTGCACTAACCCCTTACTCAAACAAAAAATATAAATTTACAAATGTAGATTATTAGATAATACACACTCTATAATTTAAATCGCTCATGCTAAAATATGAAGCTTAGATCTGCGTTTTAGTGAAGTCAAGATAACTTTGGATAGCTTCACTAAAATGCATCCCCAACATTTATCAAATAGTCAAATTGAATGATTCAACTTGCAAGAGTGTATGTTTACTCGTTATAAACCTTATAACAATTTAATATTTTTATTTTGGAAAATAAGCATTTATGCTATGCAAAAAAATGTCAAATTTGAGTTTTTTCAAAGGGTAGAAATCAAGGTTGAGTCCCCAAAGAATGCAAACTAGGGCCCATAGTTAATGGTAAAAGGAATCATAAACATTAAAACATGGAGCTATAAAAAATTTCCATAATATCTCATGCTCATATTTTTAAAGTAAATGTTTTATAGTGAATTCCAAAAATGTTAAAATAGTAATGGATACCATTTGTGAATTTTCATAATCAACATACAAATATACTCCCAAGCCAAATGAAATATGCTTAAATATGAAATTTGGACTAAGAAACAAGTACAAATAATAAACCTATATACATTTACAGTAGTTATCTCAAAATGGCTACATACATATTTTCCTGACTTATACATAAATTTACCAAAATGCATGCAAAATCAAATTTTTGCATGCTAGAGAAAATCTTAAACATAAAATTTTAATGTTGAAATTACAAATCTGAAATTTTATAAATGAGGATAATTAGAAAGTACATATTTTCCAATTTAAATCACCAATTTGGCTAAGAAATGTAATCTTGGCTAGCTTCACAAAAATGCATGCTCAACTTTCATTATGATGTCAAATTGAATTAATAAACTTTGAATTTGTGTGTTTACTCATTATGAAATTAATAAACTTTGAAATTGTGTATTTACTCATTACAAATTTTATGAAAATTCAATATTTTTTAATTTAACATAAAAGTTTATGTTATGCAATAATACTGCACACTTGACTTTTTCATAAGGTAAAAGTCAAGGTTGAGTGACTCAAAGAAAAAGGAAACTCACACTAAGATCTATAGTTAATAGTAAATGGAATCCTAAACAATCCAACATGAAATTATCAATATTTTCTAATAGCATCTCATACATATTTTTCCAAAGCAAATAATCTACAATGAAATCCAAGTATATCAAAATAACAATTGATAATATTTGCCAATTTTCATAATCATTACAAAAAAAATTCCGTCCCGGGCCAAATCAAGTACATGTATGAAATTTGGATTGAGACACAATTACAAAAAAATGGACCTATGTATCATTTCATTAGGTCCATCAAAATTCCTACATAAATGTTTTTCCAATTACACACAAGTTTGAAAAAATGCACATCGAAGTAAAATTTTGCATGTTGAAGGAAATTTTAAGTATAAACTTTTACTGCTTAAATTAAAAATATGAAATTGTATAAATATTGAGAAATATAAAATACACACCCTCTAATTTGAATCACTCCAAATATCCAAGAAATGAGAGTTGGACATACGCTTTTAGTAAAGCAAAGTAATTGTGGGTAGCTTCACTGAAATGTGATTCCCAAACTTCATTGCAAGACTAAACTGAATTATTGAACTTGGAGAATGTGTTGTTGTTGTTGTTCTGAAAAAAAATATGTTAAGGCATTCCACATAAGGTATGGGGTTTCCTTTCCATTGATATTCAAGACAATATGATCTCGAACTCCTTCCAATAGAATCCTTCTTTCCTTTGCTACATTATTCTTCCATGCATCCAGATTTTGAGCATGTGTAGTTGTGGGCCTGGGAATATCACTATCTATGAATTCCTTCAGACCGTTGTCTTCCAACACTTCTTCCATCATATCCTTCCAAGATATGTAATTTGAACTACCCTCAAGGGCATATTCAAGTCTCAATCCACATAAATGTATCTTGATCCTGTCACTGGTCCTGAAGTGTAGATCTGCAAATTCGATTCACCTTCTCAATAAAAACTCATATTCTTATCTTCTATAGTGATTCCCGATTTGATACCATGTAGAAAATCCATGTAGATTCAAACTGATATTTGTAATATGCTAAAAAATAATACTTGAATCTACTCTACAAATTGCGAAAACCAATTACAATCACATAATCACATGAACAAGAAATAAATAGAATTTCAATCGCACAACACAAATATTTATCTCGAGAAAGCCTTGGCTAAAACCCCCACTATTTGTATATTGCCTAAGTCAAAGAATATGAGAAAAATAGAATTCTTCTCTCATGCTTAAGAGCTCTTTGCATTATCTTTGTTTGTCTCACTGATTCTTAGGCAAGCTTGGTTCAATACTTAACCAATTTATTGGCCTCGGGATTCCCTAGTTGCTTGTGCAGTTTCTTGGGTATTGGGCCCTTATTAATTAGGAAATTCCCAAATAATGATTGTTCAATACATCAAGGCTCTTCGTCTGACTCCATGCGCCACTTGTACAATTTTCTAATTATACAATTGATAGTACACTTCCCTTTAACTTCAATCTCAATTGGGTCTTCCTCAAAATTTATGTTTTACCTTCTATTTGCCATTTACTTTCACAATTGCTAATAGTACAGGTTTGCCTTTTATTTTTCAAATGTTTGATCAAATCTAGCTTTCAATTTTCAGGATTAGTGTTTTCTCAAGTTTCCTTTGAAGTGCAAGATTCAATTTAATTTTTTGAGGTTGATGCACAAGTTAGACTAGAATTTGATTTGCAGGTTGTCAAGGGCTCTCTCTGGAATTTCCAATGTTGCACCTCGAATTTCACGAACTCCCAGATTGACAATTAAATGTTGGTCCATTATTATGCCTTATACTATTCCCAACATAATCATTTTTCTCTTCCATGGAAGGTAATTAAAGATCCACTAACTCGGGAACATAAGATACTTCTGAATTCATTATGGTGAATAAAAAAAGAAACTAAACTTAAAGAAAACAAAAAACATAAGTTGATGACTAGAATAAAAGATTAATAAACATTATTTTATTTTTACCTATGAGGAATATACAATGAAATTTCCCTGCTTATGATTTTCCACGGATTTTAGATTATAAATATCATATATATTAACTCCTCTCATAACTAAAATCTCAGCTCATCACCCTTATTTTAAATTCTTAGCAACACTTGGGTGTTTCTAATTTGTCATTTGGTGGATTATATCTCATGAGTCAATGGTTAGCAGAGTGAAATGGGGTCCGATTCCTAGAAGGAATGGATAAATGAAATTCAATTTTTCTCGTCCAAAATGGGAAAATGAAAGAACTAAAAATTCCTTTGTTGCTTAAGTTTATCATGTTAGAGTTGATATCATTTTTGTTTTGAGAAACCTTCCTATGAAAGTCGATCTTCACAATATGAATACCCTTACTAATTACTACCTATGTGGAAGCCATATCCCTGATAATGAATCAAACATATGAGATGAAGCATCACAAAAATACAACTCCAACACCAAAACCATATTATTTCATAGCTACAACAGGATCTTGGGAATGACAAAAAAAATATACCCAATCAACTCATATCAATGATTTTGTATGTTGGGGATATGGATCCCAATGTCACTAATCTCTATATTTATGATCTCCTTTAGAAAATTGGTTTCAGTCTCCCTGTTTACATGAATAAGTGAAGCAACAATCAAATTTGTGCAACAAACTTGCGCAATGTGTAACATACCTGTCCATTATGAATCAAACCAATCCATATGAGTTCCAAGATATTTTGTACAATGTGTGGATAAATGAGAGAAGACGCCAAACAAAAAGACAACATAAAAGCACACCCACCAAAAAAATATTTTCAAAAAACGACCTTCCATATCAAAATATATTAGTTTTTATAGGAAAAACCAGGTTTGATTAAAAAAAAGGTTTAATAGCCACCAAACCTAAAACAATGCCTCAAAACTTTAGATTAAAAAACTTAAAATTCTTGGGCTAGGCTATGAAAACTAATTCAAATATCGGAATACCAAAACCGAATTTGAACAAATAATCAATATTAACTGATTCATTTGTCTTGGAGACAATGGTGATATCAGAACTAATTATATATAAACCTCATTCTTGTATCAAAATGCACAAATCTAAAGAGAAGCCTTAATGACTAATATATTTCATAGTGAAACTACAAAATAAGAAGAGCTCAAAATTTTTTAAAGAGAAGAGTAAAAATTTATTGAGGGAGGTAGCACATAGTAACCAATTTTAGTACCATGTTAGAATACTGAGATATATAAATAAACCTATAAAAATATTAAAAATATAAAACTTAGTATACTATCCTCTTATCCATATAACAACATTTAATGAAATAAATAAAGAGACAAGAGAAACAAGAGCACATTAGATATATGTGGTAAAACCCCATGTGAGGAAAAATACATAGGAAGGTAATTAATACATAGGAAGGTAATTCTTTTGTTATTCTTCAGAAATCTCCAATCTTACACTTGAAAACACCTCCACAAATTTTTACCCTTAATAAAGATAATACAATGTCCCTTGTTCACCTATCCCATGAGTTTCTCTTACCTCTGTTATATACCAAGAGATATATAGGGATTGCATCACAATAATGCATGTGGGATATATGTAATTTCACTTCTTTATAATAAATGAGAACAAGTGTATTTTACTCCATGATGAATGTAGGATAACTCTTTTACATCAGATTACAATTTCTTCTGACATATCATTAGACATTATTACCTTCCAAAGTGACACACTCAAACTCAAGATTCTATTAATTTATAAAAATATTATACTAAAAATAAATATTACTCTAAACAAGTTTGCATTAAAAGTTATGAAGATTAGTGTTTATCAACATTTTAGGAAATTTGTCCTTTCAAAATAGGATATAATAATTGCATAGATAGAAATCAAGCACATTATAATAAGTGGTATAAAATATAAAAAAATGAGGAGATATTTAATCATCCTTATCCTTGTTGGCTCCCTCTTCCTCGTCCTCTTCTTCTTTGCTTGAAAAGGAGTCATCTCTATAATTATCTAAAATAGGAAAGACAAAAGAACATAGGTCTCACCTTCTAGATGGGTTTTATCTTTAGTGTGTTCACTTGCTTCTGTCATTTTTTTAATTTTATATATTTTCATAGATCTAAGCATTAAACTCTTAATAATAAATATGTGATCTAAGTTACGAAACATCATAATAAAATATTTCAAAATAATATATGTTGTAAAAACATATTCTAATGGAACATCCATGACAATTGATATATCAAGAGCCAATGAGACAATATCTATTATTTTATAATAATAACATACCAAGGAAGTTCTTTCTTTGAGCAAGATTTTAGTAAGTTAATAAAATATTGTAATAAAAAAAGATGTTACTCTAAACATGTTTGTATTAAAAATTGTGAATATTATTGTTTATAAACATTTTACAGAAGTCATCCTTTCAAAAGAGGCTATAATAATTGCATATATATAGAAAACAAGCACACTATAATAAGTAATATTACTATAAATAAATGAGAAGAATAAATAATATATACTATAAATAAATAAGAAAAAGCTTAATCATCCTTATTGTTTAATTTTTTAAACTAGTTTTCTCATTTCATTGGCTTCATTAAGAGACAAATATTTTGAAGATCGTGAATTGCGAGAATCAGTTTTATTTCCTTCTATGGTCATGACTTCATAGTTTCATAGTTTTGTTTTGGTTTTTATTTTTCTTCTTATTTGAAAGAGTCTCTTATATGTATGTTTAGTTAGTTTAAATTAAAAGCATTATAAAACATCAATAATTCCAACTTAATGGTTACTAGATTTGTTGTTGATATTACAACTTAATATGGCAAAAATATTTTACTCACTATTAGTCATAAATAAAATATTTTGATATCCACATGATATAATATAATTTCATATCAATTTTAAAAATAGAAAGTAATTAGAGGTAAAAAAGGTGTGAGTGAGATGTTTAAGCCTTCTACTTTTCAAAAAAATTTGAACATGAGTTTTAAATAAACTATTTGAAGATGTATATTAACTAATTTATGTGGATATAAATCTTATATATATATATATATAATGTTGACAATTGTATATAATAAAATATTCAATGTACAAAGTAAAAAAGTAATTGAAAATTAAAAAATAAAATAAAAAATATCGAGTATTGCATAATAAGAAAGAAAGTAATTGAAAGTTAAAAATAAAAATAAAAATTTTCTAGTGCACAATAAGAATAATAAGAGGGAGATGTGTAATTCATTGAATTATTAATATAAAATTAATATGTAACATTTAAAAATATTCATAATAATAAAAAATTAAATTTGAGCCATCAATAAAATATTTTAATACGCAAAATTAACTAGACTTGTACTTGATACACGAGCATAAACACCCTTAAAAAAATCATATATGATATTTGGAAGCCTTTAGAAGTTTCATTGTGGCAAGAGGACACTATTTCCTCAAATTATGCAAATCATAAGTAATATTTAGAAGCCTCTCGAAAGCGCATGTGGCTAGAGGGCATGGTTCCATGAAAGGGTTTTTAAATTTATTGGTATTTATATGAAATCTGTGAAAATTGTGAGACAATGCCAATAAAATGTAGATTAGGTCGAGAGGGTTGCCAAACCTAGGAGACCATGTAACATGTAATCAGGGATTGAATTTTAATTTGAATCCATGTATTATTTGTGTTTTTTAACTAATATGTGTTTATTGTGTGTGTGCAAACCCTCTTCAATTGGTATGTTTTCCATCTTCTGTGTGAGAGGCGAGAGTATAAAAAGTCACAAGCTTGGAGGCGCACCAGAAGCATTTGAAAAAATCCGTTGCTGATCATGGTGGGAACAACAGTGATCCAATGAAAAGCACTATCCAGAAGACCATATAAGTGGAGACCACCGAGACCGTTAGAGTGCCCTACCGCCAAGATCACCAAGATGCCAAAACTTCTTATCACCAAGCAGCTTGCCACCACTACCCACTTGGAAAATGTCAAGGTCGAAGTCTATTGATGAGCATGGGTGGCCCCATCAATTGATGTGTCCAACAGAAGACATAGTCATTGTCAATTTCCATATCGTTTCTTGCTCTTGAGGCTATGGGAAATTGGGGTAAGTGAGTGGTGTTAGATAAACTTGACCCTGTGATGGATTTGATGTTGTGTCAACAGTTATGGTTAATAGCTATGGTTTTGGGCACCCAGTATTGGTGATCCATGGTAATAAGCTCATGGAATTACATGTAATTGAAGTCATTAAAAGGCCAAAGGATTCTCCATTGTAGTGAATCTTGGTTGAGCGGTGAAAGCTCAGGTTGTTGGCCAGCTTGGCTATGTTTTAGCCAAGGATAATTTAACAGATCTATTGTTCGTTGGTTTTTTCCCCAATTTGGGTTTTCCAGGTAAATCTTGGTGTACATTATTTGAATGTGGTGTTTCTATGTTTATTATTATTATATTGATTTATTTCGTATTTTATCTGAAAGAATAACAAGTGGGACCAACGATGGGCTAAAAATAATTGGCCTGCCAATGGGCAGTTAATGCATGAGGTTGTATATGCCCACAATTGGATTTAAGCAAGTAGATAGGTTGTATATGTCCAAAATTTGATTTAAGCAAGTATATTATCCAACAGTGGGCATATACAGTTCCCACACATTAACTTCCTAATGGCAGGCCAATTATTTGTTGCCCCAACAATGGGAGGAAAGAGTTCAGGAGACCGAAGTAAAGTGGTAATGATAGGCCAATTATTTGTTGCCCCAATGATGGGAGGAAACAGTTCGGGAGACCGAGGTAAAGTGGCGATGGAATGCCAATTATTTGTTGCCCCAACGATGGGAGGAAACAGTTCGGGAGACCGAGGTAAAGTGGCGATGGGTTGAGATTCGATAAGTTTTGATGTTGATATAGAAGTTCACATTACCGAGGGTTTAGAGAGTGGTTATGCACATTGTTCTGGCCAAGCACTTAGATCTAGCACAAATGGAGGAAACTTAGGGTTTACAATGAGTTGTCTGGGTGGAAATAAAAGGAGACAATGAATTCCATTATTATTGAATGCTAGATCAACAAAAATTTGTGGGCCCATAACCTATAGGTTTGGAAGAACCAATAAGGGTTCGATTTTATCATATTTCCATAATATGTTTTTTATCAATACTTAAAAATATATTAATAAAAAACATCACTTTAATGTGGACAATGTAATTCATAGATAAAATATTTCAATGCAAACACACATATATAATATAATATATATTGTTTATGGTTAAAAGGTTTGAAATAATCTCGCTACTTTATATTTTGGTATTTTTTAGATTTTTTTTTTTGTCAAATTTCTCTAAAATTCAACAAATTTTTTTTGTAAATTTACAAGTTTAAATTATATACTTTATACAACATTCAAAAATACATACATATATATATATATATATATATATATATATATATATATATATATATATAATCCATGCTTAAAATAAATTTATACTAATTCAATACATTACTATAAATATAATAATATTTTTTTATTTAATAAATTTAGCATTTTCATATTTCACGGAGACTAAATCCATACTTAAAATAAATTTATACTAATTCAATACATTACTACAAATATAATAATATTTTGTTATTTAATAAATTTAACATTAATATATAAATTTTATGAAAAAAAAGTATTTCACACCTAGTAAAAGAGAACTACGGAAATAATAGTTAATGTAAAATGTCATAACATTATCAAAGATTATAACTTATTTAGAAATTCTAAACTGCCCCATTCACCACCCACTCCCCTAGGTCATAGCCCACAAAAGTCAAAGAAAGTTATATCATCTTGATAAACTATTTTCTTTTTAATAATAGGGTCGTTGAGAATAAACCTAATAATTTCTTTTTAATAATAGGGTCGTTGAGAATAAACCTAATAATAATATTTACTTTATTCATGTGCTTGTATATAGGAGGTTCGAGAGGTTTGAAGGGGTTTTGTCCTTTTCTAGTGCATTTTCTGCATTTGCTCATTCTTTTAGTTTGGGGAAACGACAAAAGGTGCCATCATAAGACCCACCTAACACATGGGTTTAAGTATATGATTTGTGGGCTTAAAGGCTAAAAAGAATGGAGTGAAAATTCGTGAATGATAGGGTAGTTTTATTTGGCTTCTCAAACAAAGGGAAGGAATGAGGCCAACCGCGATGAAAATGTGTGGGAACTTCCAATTCTTTAATTTGTCTAATAGTTATTTTTCTTATAATTGATTATTGGAAATGATTTTTCTGAATCTATATATATCGTTTTTATTTAATTACTAATATTTAATATTTTTATTATTTATTTCAGAATTAGGTTGATGAGTTATTTTAATTTTATTATATAAAATTAAATATACATACCTTTCTAGTTGATTTCATATCTTCTTTTTCTTTGTGAGAAAATGCTGCTTTAGACGCTTTTGTCTAGTCCAATAAGCTAAGAGCTTATGCAAAGAAATTGACAATTGCCTTGTCCATGGTGGTGGAGCACACTTTGGAAGATTCACATACTAGTCAAGGTAAAAATATGTCTTTGGTCAGCAACTAATAATAAGTTTCTCTTTTGGGATAATTGATTGAAATGAGGATGGAATGGTCCTAGTAGATGCTCTCTTTGTAAAGTGAAATCTGAATTGTGATGCATTTGCTTTTAGATTGCTATTACATCAAGCAGATTTTGAATTGTACTTAGTAGACTCTCAGTATGCGACCTTGTTGGGACAAGGAAAGCCCCACTAATTTTCTCTAGGCCCAATAATCAGATAAATTTCTAGTTTCTTTCAAAGGATTCTCTTTTATTTTAAATTTTTTCATATTTGGTGGGACACTAACTTAAGTACTTCATGAATGTTGATAAAACTCCTTATCTCTATGCCAATGCAATTTGTAGAATGGAAAAAGAATACGAAGTTAACCCAAAGCTAAAAAGCCTAGATTACTTATTTTCCTGGATATTGATCAAGTTATTCCATGGGGGTTCTTCGATAGCACATGCTAAGGGGGTCCTCCTCTCTATGTAATTGGCGTGGTTCTATTCTAATAAAATCCCATTATATTCAAGTAAGATACGTCCATGGGAAGGGGGCCAATAACAAGGCAAAATTTTCGAGTCTATGGCTATTCTTGGAGGTGACGAAAAAATTATGTTAGGAAGGATCAAATTTTTTATGATTCTCACTTGATAATCAAATGGGCTAGCAATCAACTTGTTGTTGAGAGAAATCACCTCAGTGCACTTCTAACATTGTTACCGATGAAATAGGTAACTGCACTGTTACCTACTTTTTTTGGGTAGCATAAAAAGCACGTGATTTTGAAAAATTGTGATGTAGAATCACTTCTTCTTTTTTTAGCACATTTTTGACACTCTAATATTTTTATTTATGAAGTATGAATATTTGTTTTAAAATGTTAGTGATTTTCATGCTAATTTTGAAACGTATTGAAGCAGCATCAACTTTTTTTTTAGAGGGGTGATTTTCATGTTAATTTTGAAACATATTGATGCACCATCAACCTTTTTTTTTATAGAGTGGTGATTTTCATGTTGGTAATAAAACGCAAAACTTAGATAAAAAAAATATATAAAAACAATTAAAAAAACCAATAAAAATGTAAAAAAAAAGAAAAAAATAAATTTAAAAATTTAAATTAAAAAAATAATAATAATAAGAAAAAAAATACAAATTTTAAAATTAACAAAAAAAAAATAAAAAAAATGAGGAGTTTTGGAATGAGTGACCTCTCGGGAAGTCCTGGTTACCGGGTGCAAGCCCCGGAAGTGATGATTGACGCTATGTGATTCATGAGAAATTAGTCAGTTATGACTACCTCTCATGGAAATGGTCATAGATAAATGACTGAATTAACACAGTTGAATCCCAAAAAATGATATCTAAAATAAATATCATTAAAAAACAAAAAAAATGAAAAAAAACCACGTGCAAATAATTAAAAAAAAATATCCATAAATTTACTGTTTTTTTTTAAATGAAACAATTTAAAAATTTTAAAAATGAAAAATTAAATAAACTAAAAGATTTAAAAAATAATTTAATTTAATTAAAATTTAATAAATTTAATAAATAAATTTTAAATTTTAAAAAATAATTAATATTAAATATTAAATTTAAAAACAAAATTAAAAAAAAAAAAAAAAAACAAATTAAATTTAAAATAAAAAATTTGAATTAAAAAAAATAATTTAAATTTTTTGAATTTAAAAAAAAAAAAATCAAATTAAAAAAAAAAAAAAAATATTAAAAATTAAAAAAAATTAAAAAAAAAAGGAATATTTTTATCATGGTGGCTCCGCCAATCGGCCTCCCGCCCAGGTGGCGGCGGAGGCCGGCCGCTGGGCTGGCGGGGAGGCTGCACGCAACGGCGGGAGGCCGATTCCCGGAATCGGCCTCCCGCCGCGAGAGGGCGATTCCCGGAATTG
Organism: Pinus albicaulis; assembly: GCA_034641835.2. Classification (NCBI taxonomy): domain Eukaryota; kingdom Viridiplantae; phylum Streptophyta; class Pinopsida; order Pinales; family Pinaceae; genus Pinus; species Pinus albicaulis. The sequence continues at coordinate 686,540,429 of CM076581.1, forward strand.
ACCTCCCGCCGTGGAATCGCCCTCCCGTCCATGAGGTGACGGAGGCCGACCGCTGGGCGAGCGGGGGGCCGCGGTGGGAGGCCAATTCCAGGAATCGCCCTCCCACCGCGGGAAGCCGATTCCGGGAATCGGCCACCCGCGGCGAGAGGGCGATTCCCGTAATCGGCCTCAGGGCGATTCCCGGAATCGACCTTCCGCCCAGCGGCCGACCTCTACCACCACCTGGGCGGGAGGTCGATTGGTAGTGCCACCACGATCAAAAAATTCTTTTTTTTTTTATTTTTAATTTTTTAAATTTTTAATATATATATATATATATATATATATATATATATATATATATATATATATTAATTAAAAAAATTAAAAAATATTTTTTTTAATTAAATTTTTATATTTGAAATTTAATTTGTTTAATTTTTTTTAATTTTATTCATTTTTTTTTTCTTCTAAATTTTGTTAATAATTTTTAATAAATTTTGTATTTTTTTTTTAATTTAATTGAATTTTTTTTTTAAATTTTTTCATATATATATTATTATTATTAAATTTTATGTTTAGTGTTTTCATTTAATTTTTTAAAATTTAGTAAATTTTGTATTTTTTTTTTAATTTATTTGAATTTAATATTTATTTTTTATTTTTTAATTTTTTATTATTATTTTTTAATTACATAAAATTTTTATATTTTTTTTTATTTCAATTAAAATTGTGTATTTAAAATTAGATTTTTTTTAATTAAACTTAATATTTTCAAATTAATTTGTTTTTATTTTATTTTTTATTTAATATGTTTTATTTTGATTTTATTTTTTTTCAATTTTTCAATTTTAATTGATTTTCAATGTTTTTTAACTTTTTATTTTAACAATGTTTTTTTTTTTCAAAATTTATTTGTTTATTCATTTATTTATTAAAATTTATTTTTATTTTTTTTAAATTTAATTTGTTATTTTAATATTAACATTTTTTTTTTAAATTTAATAAAATCTAATATATATTTTTAATTTAAGTTCATATATATATATTTTTTAATTTTTATAATTTAAATTTAATTTATTTTTTAAAATCTTTTTGTTTTTTTAATATATATTTTTTTAAATTTAATATTTTTATATTTTATTTTTCATTTTTTATTTTTAATTAATTTTTCATTTTTTTACTTTTAATTTCAATAGTGTTTTGTTTTTTTTTATTTTTATTTTAAAGTTTTAAATTTAATAAAATTTAATATATTTCTTTAAATTTAATTTTTTATTTTAAAATTTAATTTTTTATTTTTTTTAAATTTAATAAACATTTTCTTTTTCTTCTGTTTTTAAATTTAATATCTATATTTAATTTTTTATAATTTCTTTATTTTTTAACTCGTTTTTTTTTTTTTTAATTTAATATTTTTATTTTTTTATTTCTATATATTTCGAAATTTTAATTTGTAAATTTTTTTATTTTTATTTTTCTTCGGTTTTTTTGATGTTTGAATTAAATTTTTTATTTTGTTTTTATTTACAGACATTGCTTTCGTACAAGTACCATATCTTTCCTTTTATAGTTGTTGAATCTGCAACTTCAACGTGAACAAGACCATAGCCCATTGAGTCGGATTAAATTGGGTAATGGAAACGCTGCCTGGTTGGTCAGATTTTCAATGTTTTCCTTTTCTTGCAGCTCCAGCAGGACCCCACAGTCGTAAATAGACTGAAGTCTATTTACAGACATTGCTTTCGTATAACTACCATATCTTTCCTTTTTTAGTTGTTGAACCTGCAACTTCAACGTGAACCAGACCATCGCCCATTGCATTTTTCAAGAAAAAATGACCTACCTTTTTAACTCTGCGCAGTGCTCCTTAAATTAATTTAATTTAATTGTCCTCAATATTTCAGAATCCCACCGACAATAATGAATTCAAAAGATTAACTGTTACATTTCTAAATATTTCCCAAATCTATAATAGCTATGACCTGATGAGTTTTTGACTTGCACGTATATAAGGGATATTTAATAAAATATTTCCATAATTTGACATTAAAAATTAAAAATTATTATTTTTTAAAAATAATTTAATTTATTTATATTTAATTTGATTTTTTATTAAATTGAACATGTTATTGTTATTTGTTTTCTAATTTGTGATATACATTTAAGACAGTTCGATAAAATACATATAAAATAATAAAACATATACATTAATTCATATATTTATACATTAATCTATATATTTGGATAGAACTTACATTTATTTATAAAGTTTGAATTATTTATTTATTAGTTTGAATTTGTCTAAGCTATTTGTAATTAACTTATTTTTGTGACAATTTTTTTTTTTTTTTTACTTCGGTCAACTTATTAATGATATCTTTATTTTATTTTATTATTGGTTTTTGACAAAAATGGGATATCATGGTGATAGATTAACTTTTCAGTTCTCATTAGTTTAGATTAACCAATAATTTATATTAGTATTTAATTAAAGTTTGAATTGATTATAATATTTATCAATTTAAGATATAGTTTCAGATTTCCTAAAATTGCAAAGTTGAATGATTTTGTCTAATTATTAAACCATATGCATATAAATTAGGTTTCTTTCTCTTTGTTTATATATAGAAAATTTAAATGAGATAAATAAAAATATTTTATTTTGTTTCACATGTTTTTTTATATGAATTATTACATATTAACATTTTTTCTAATACTTTGATATTCTTCTTTTAATTATATGAATTTCTTTCACGCTAAAAAAAACATCAATCTAAATATTAAAAATCCATATAAATTTGTTTTATATTTCCTATTAGAAAAAAGTCAATGTAGGCGCCTTTGAGACATTATTAAATCAAACTTGCAATAGAAAGTTTTCCATTATATTAAATGTATTACCTATATTTAAACTAAACCTCAAAGACTAACTATTCTATAGCACTTGTGTGACTTTTTTTGGAATATGATTTATGATTTAAAACTGTTTTTGTTTGATTAAGATTTCTTTCTTTTACATAACAAAATAGGTTAATTTCCCAAGAGTCAAAGTTATTTGAGAGATGTGGAAACCTATTCCTTGTAGATCATTAGTGATTCAATTCATTTGTCATATTTTTAAAAAAATAAAAGTAATGAATTAGTTTACATTTGTCAATAGCTATTAATATAATAATTGTTCTACTACTAATTTGATAAACTTCGGTTTTTTTTTAAAATAAAAGTAATGAATTAGTCTACATTTGCCCATAACTATCAATATAATAATTGTTCTGCTAGTAATTTGACAAACTTGTCCTTTATAGATTACCAATAAGTCATGTGATATTATTTTCCTTCAATAAAAGTGATAAAGGAGCTTGTAGTAATTTATAATAATCAACAATAATAGTTCCATTACAAATTAAATTATGATAAGTTTTTTTATAATACTAAAATACAATAAATAAATTTGAATAGTTTAAATATTTATATATGTGAAAAAAATAATAAAATTAATTTAATTCTTTATTTACAATTAATTTCCATTTATTATTTTATTTTAATTTAAAAAATTGTTTATTAATTAATGTTAATTATTTTAGTCAAAACTAGTTGTTATATTATAACGGATAGAAAACATTTCTATTCATCTATTTAATCTGATGTCATGATCTGGTTTTTCATCTTACATTGAAGATAAACCACACTAGAGGGTTCTAAAAATATCTACTTAAAGTTTTTTTTATGTGATTTTTATCTAAAAAATTTCTCAGCATTAATAGTATTTTATAAAATCTTTTTCCCTAATAATCACATGCTCTAGAACATTGTCTTTTAAATAGATATAAAGATGTCCAAACTAGCAGTTAAGATAACAACTAGTTTGACTTTTAATTTTTATTTAGCTAGTTTCATTATATTATTAAAAAATAAATTATATTTTTAATTATTTAATTCAAATTAATAATAGTTTAAATTTTTTAATAATTTTGACTAGTCTTCATCAAATACTCTGACTAGTTGGGCTTAATAGTGTTGATTAAGCTTAGACATTGAGTTGAGAATTATAGTAACACCTCAGAGGTTCAACCTGTGTATGAATATTTTGAATGGTTAATTGGGATTAATGGTGTTAATTAAAAATCTTAGAAACTCTATTGTAAGATAAATATATCTATTGACCTTAAAAAAATTAAAATAATGGTGTTGCGTCAAAATAAGAAAATGCAGTTACCAATTTTCCCAATCTAATTCTTACTGAGAAAAAAATAAAAATATCCCAAGAAATTTAATGTCCAAGGAAGATCTCTGAAAGTTAGATAGTCCCCCGTCTGACTTTATCTGCAGAGATTTGAAATCGTCCCGTCGGGCACGGAAAGGCCGTGGAATGGAGAATGGTGGGTTCCAGTCTGCATAGCAAATTATAGAACTCGGACGGTGACCTGCTACAATCCCAACGTATGAATCATTCAATGTTGAAATTCATCTTGTTTGTCAGACTTTTCTTTTTTTTTGGAAGTGATAGAGAATAGTTGCAACTAATAGTTATAGGTTTATTGATGCGGTCAATGTTGTTCAGTTGTATATATTTATTTTGAAATAATTTATTTTAAATATTTTTAGTAATTGATTTGGTTTACGTTTTTAATGTGATTCTTTTTCACTTTGTCAAATTGTATGAGGATTTAAAAGACTTTGCTAGTTCAGTGAATGGGTTGACTTAAGGGTCTTTTATTTAGAGTCGTGGTAAAAGAAAATCCACTGGTTATATGAGCAATTCTTTATACATATATGGAAAATAATGCATTGGTGGATATGTTATTCGAAGTTTTGCTATTAGATATTGCGTTAGTTTCCATCTCAGAGGTGCTTAATGGTAATGTGTTGTCTTTTGTCCTTTGACATGTCTGATCTTGTTCTAATACGATCATTAAAGTTAAGTTTCAATATATGTTTATGGTCTATGATCATTAGTTAAGTTTCATATATGTTTAAGGTCTAAGATATTGAGATTTTGTTTCAAACCGCTTTTTAAGTTATCAAGTGTGTTGCTATGTGTTAGTTCCCAAATCCACCTCAGGCCGAAGTAAGGCAGAAAAAGGACAACACCAAACCACACTCAGCCTCGTAGCTAGCCCTACAAGCACAAGAGAGGGCTCTCTCCAGGTCAATCTCAGCGAAAGTATTCAAAGGGGCTTGAGATGACTGAAACAACAGCTGATCTTAGGCTAGATAAAAAAATAGGAGGGTTTGATTTTGATTTTTTGGGGTTTTGTTGGAAAAAGGGGAAAGACAATTTTTGGGCTTGGGGATGAGGCCAATTTCTTGCAGAGTTCAAGTTGGGGCGAGGTAGGCAGCGGCTTTGATGTCTTAGATCAAATGAATGGATTGAAAAGACTGCTGAGGAGCTGAAGAGGGCAAGAGAGTGCAAGGATCCTCTTCAAACTGACGAAAAACATATAAAACTAAACAAAAGTCTAAGGCAGAGCACCAGCAAATCAATGAATTCTACCTCAGTTACTCATTGTTTAATTCAGAAGCAAAGAGAAGGGAAATGGCATACATATAACATTAATGAAACTTACAATAACATGGAGAAAAACATCATCAAAACTCAGAAGCCACAAGGATCCCAACAAGTGCTGCAAAACTCTGGTCTTTTCTTTGCCAAAAACTGAAAATGGATATACAATGGAGTGCCAAACTTTTCCCAAGAGTCCAACCTCTGAAAATGATTGAAGAACTACATGATATAGACCATCCTAACCCCTTCCCATGCCTCTAGGGGTCGAGCTCATCCTTCTAGGAGCTGTTTCAACCAATTCTAAACAAGGAACTGAAATCTAGGCAGCCCAAACAACTTGCCTCTATATGCTAGGAAACTGACTTATTCATTTAATTTTCACTTTTTAGTGAATGAATCCTCTAGAACAAGTAAATATGAGCCAAATTTACATCATAGCCACAAAATTACATCAAGATAGATCAATAATTACATCCAAAAGTGAAACTAGTGAAACTGGCCAAATTTCTGAGCTGAAAAGTGAAAATTGGGTCAAAATCCTCTATGCGTCGTGCCAGAAAACTCAATGCATCGCGCCACTTTGAGCCTATTTTTTGGGCACTTCCCGAAGTCCAAATTGAGCTCATGATAGCTCGTTGGAAATCCCTGGATGTCTACTATCCAACCCAAGTGGAATTTGTAGATTTTGATGTCATTTGCCCCTCCAAAACTTCAATCTCCCAAGACTGGTTCCTATTGGTGCAAAAAGTGGCAGAAAGGCCATTTTCAAGGTGTTTTTGGCCCTTTAGGCAGCCCAGAATTTGATGAAATGCTTCGGCCATTCCTGAACATACATAATATATCATAACAAACCCAAAAATGCAAATTTTTCCTCCAAAAGATCTCCCAAACGTAAGCGCGCGTCAGGTGGCGTGACACATTGGGTGGAAAAACTTGTTTTGTGGCCAAAAAATTCAAAAATGACAAAATTTTCTCCAAATTCCTTGAAATTTGGGCTGGAGGTCGATAATCAAGTACCATGCTCAGCCAAAGAAGCTTCGGCCAAGATTCGGAGTCTATCCTCCCTTTTGCGCCGTTTCAGTGCCCTCCTGGTGCATGCAGTTCAGTGGCGAAAATACTGTCTCGGTCATATGAGCTATCTGTGTCTGTCTCCATGGTGATGAAATTCTATGTCAAGTGAATGTTTGACCTGTATGAGATGGAAAACTACAATTTGCTGTATTTGCCTCCGATTTCCAAATGTGTGCCAAAGGGAAGGGACTGTGGTAAAAATGGAGCAGTGGGAACAATGAAGTCTTGCCAAGTGGTAGTTTTCCCTTTGAGGATTTGAAAAAATTTGGAAGAGGGGAAAACCACTTGAATTTTGGAGTAACTTTGGATTTTTGGGATTTTTAACAAGTGAGATGGAAAGAGGGAATGAAGATGAAATGATATGAGTTGGGATGGAGAAATAAGGTACGAGATGATATGAGTGGTTTGGAATATAAGGGAATAGGGGATTAACAGTGATGATAGGATTACAGTGAAAGGAAGGGATGAAAAAAATGGGAAATGAACAAATTTGGCACCACGATCACTTTAAAACACCAATTATAAAACCCTAAGGGAACAATTTCTAACAAGTGCATAGGGTTTATAACTTGACATTCAAATTCTCATATTCCCTTTCCAAAAGAAACCAAACGCTGGCATAATAGCATTTCAAAAACTCACAAACTTATTTGAAACATAGAATATTGAGTCAATTTTGAGTTTTCATGAAGCAAAGGCAAAAATTAGGTGTTCTGGCCCAATGCGCCGCGCACCAACCCAATGCGTCGCGCCATAAATAGTGCATTTTTCAGGAGGCTTTTGGAGGCCTTCCTGGTGTCCAAATTGGGCACATGATAGCTCGTTGGAAAGCTTATGGAGTCTAATTTTCAACCCAAGTTGAATTTTTGTATTTGGAGTTCATTTACCCTGTAAAAAATCAAATCTCCCAATACTGGTCAAAATTAGCAGAATGAGGTTGCCTCAAGGCAGAGTGCTGTTGCAGTCAACTTTTGAAGGTCTTCCTCAACTCCAAATTGAGATCATGATAGCTCATTGGAAATCTATTTGTGTCTAGTTATCATTTGACTCATCAAGCAAGTCATTTGGCCAACCAAGCTAGGATAAATCTTGATTTTCCCAAGGTCACTTCAGAGGTGCATCAATTCTCCTGAGGCAACTGTATTTGTGACATTTCTCCAAAACCATGACACCTGTGTAAAAATTGAAGGAGGTTTTTCTTCCTTGGCATGTTTTGGACAAAAACCTCTCTCATGTTTTGAAAATGCATCCTTTATTTCTCTGAAACATTATTTTAGTGAAACCTATCTCGATGTGTGAAACAAGGGATTTGCCGAAATGAAGCGAAATGAATGGGATAAAGGGCTTATAAATTCTTGGGGAAATTTTGGGAAGTAGGGAGGGATGTTAGGAAGCAGGGGAAAGTGGAATCTCAGAAATTGAGTGAGGGTAAGGGGTCCAAAAGGGAAAAACACAGGCCTAGCCTAGAAAATTGCTAAGTTGTAGCAAGAAACTAGGGTTTGTGCAAAAATGAGGAATTTGGGGGATATAAGTGATGGGAAGTGTTTAATCAGGTACATTAAGGACAGGGGAAGGTGTATGAACATCAGGATACAAGTTTTGATGATGATTCGACCATCCAAGAGCAATTACCTCCAAAACCCTAGGAGAGGGAAATGAACCTTACCTAGGCAGAACTGAAGCATGAACAAGGTGTAAAATGACCCTTTGGAATCTGGCATGATGATGAAAACCCACTGAATGATGGTACACTCAGCTGAATGGTGACATGGACCAACATTTGGACAACTCTGGAAGGAGTGAAAGCAAACCCTAGACCTAGTACTTAGTGAGCAAATTTTGCTTGAAGGCTCACTGAAATGACAAAATTTGACCCTGACACCTCAAAATCACTTTGTAAGAGCATGTTTGATCACTGGAGGAAGGCTGCAAAGACTGACAGTAACATTGGCTCCAATGGGGATGGTAGCTCCTTGGAGGTGCCAAGAACTACAGATCTTTGGGAGAGCAGACCAGTGCCTTATCCATTGGGCAATGGAGTCAATAACTGCAAACCCAAAACAACTCATACCAATCCAAAAACATATACATACTGCAACCTGTACATAAACAAATACTGGAAACTGAAATGTTGCTTTTGGCAGCTTATTTATTTACAAATCTCCCCTACTTTGCTGCAAAACCAATAGATCAAGTAACGATGTAATGCCAGATCAACCAATCAAGTAACTGTGACAAGGATGCTGCTTGAGAGTGCTTCAACCGGGACACAAATGTAAATGCTGGTTGCCATACACGCACATAACGAGTCTGGTTATGTAAAAGACAATTTGATCTATCATTCAAACTGAAAAACATTTCCATGTACGTTGCAATAGGATCGCAAAAGCCAGACTTTGTTTGCTGCCCCAACTCTGCAATACATACTTCTAGCTGCACACTGTTAATGCAAACATCCACGGGCAACTCTATTGTTTCTTGTTTTAAAGGAGGGAGAGTTTCCAAAAATGTTTTAGGATCTCGAAATTCATATGATTGGATCTGATCATTTAAATGTTGAATCTCCTTCTCAAATTTTTCAATAACTAACTCAAAGAAACCATTCTTAGCTTCAGAAGGAAAATTAGGAGATCTCAAACATTGAAGCACGACAATGAAAAATACTTCGTCAATTTCAATATCCACTAGCTGATCTCTAACTTCTTTTAAAGCTTCACAAAGAGCAGGGTCTGCCACATACCCTACCATTTTATTTTAGTGCATGAATGGATCAGTGAGCACTGGAATCTCTGGATTGAGTTGGAGTCGCCAGGTGAATGTTTCAGCCTTCATATGTCTGATCGTTGTTCACCATCAACAATCAGATCTGAGCTTGATACATGTACTGGGGAAATTTACAAGTCAAGTGTCACGCTTACAAGCTAGACCGGAGATTGACTGAAGCAACGTCTATCTACCTCCGCTAATGCAAAGCAAAAGCGTTTCGAAGGCTACCTGGCATAACTTCAGGCTCCGTCTGTAGCTTATGAAACAAATAACACTAACAAGCAAACCATTTTCTCCCCAGTATGGTCGCCACTATGTTAGTTCCCAAATCCACCTCAGGCTGAAGTAAGGCAGAAAAAGGACAACACCAAACCATGCTCAGCCTCGTAGCTAGCCCTACGAGGACAAGAGAGGGCTCTCTCCGAGTCAATCTCAGCGAAAGTATTCAAAGGGGCTTGAGATGACTAAAAAAACAACTGATCTTAGGCTAGATAAACAAATAGGAGGGTTTGATTTTGATTTTTTGGGGTTTTGTTGGAAAAAGGGGAAAGACAATTTTTGGGCTTGGGGATGAGGCCAATTTCTTGCAGAGTTCAAGTTGGGGCGAGGTAGGCAGCAGCTTTGATGTCTTAGATCAAATGAATGGATTGAAAATACTGTTGAGGAGTTGAAGAGGGCAAGAGAGTGCAAGGATCCTCTTCAAACTGACGAAAAACATATAAAACTAAACAAAAGTCTAAGGCAGAGCACCAGCAAATCAATGAATTCTACCTCAGTTACTCATTTGTTTAATTCAGAAGCAAAGAGAAGGGAAATGGAATACATATAACATTAATGAAAATTACAATAACATGGAGAAAAACATCATCAAAACTCAGAAGCCACAAGGATCCCAACAAGTGCTGCAAAACTCTGGTCTTTCCTTCTGCAAAACTTCTCTGAAATTCTCGGTAATCTCTGGAATATCTTCTGCTTGAACTAACTAACTATCTACATCATTGAAACTATCGGCAAACAAAACAAAAGACTCTAAATCTGTATGTACATAATTAATCGGATGATTAACCGGTTTCTCCTTGGTTGTAATCATATACTTCATTTTTTGTTCCCGGCACAATTTTCTCATTTGGCCAAACACGGGAATCGTCGCATAGGAGAAATCTAATTGTAATGTCCCTTTGAATTTTGCTCCCCAAGATCTGGAAAGTAGCATACCAAATCTCGGAGGAATGTCTGCTACAACAACGTCCATCAAAACATTCTTTGTAGGAATCTGATCCAAACTTACAACCAAGTCTTTAATGAGCCCAATACATCTCACTCTGCTAGAATCAAATGAATAAAGATCATGGTACTTCCTAGTGATGTCTAAACCCAACTTCTCCATGATTTCTTTCGGCATAAGATTATGGGAAGCACCGGAATCAAATATGGCATTATGCAATACAAACTCATGCAATCGAAGACTGATATAAAAAGGAGGCACTTCGCTGTCCGGAGACTCACCATCTAAAGCTGGTCCAAATATCAGTTCCGGTTGATCATCTTCAATATTCACCATATCAGACATGGGATCGAAATTCAAAATTTTGGAGACTTGACCCTTATAACTGCTATTCCTCATTAATTCGGTCAAGGGAATGGATACCTTTAATTTAGAAATCTCATTCTCCAAACTAAAGGCTGAAGTCTTCTCGATCTCTTTGGCTGGAACATCTTTCTTTTCAGCCTTCTCGCTCGTTGTAATTGGCTGATTTGATTTTTCTGCTGATGATGACTTGGTGGAAGTGGGATCAACTATCTCTTTTGCTTTCTTTTGTGCAACAGGTGAATCGTTTTTAGGTGCTGAAAATTCATTTCTCTTTTGGATTGGATTGACAGGCACATCTCTGTTTCTGAGAGAATATTGCTTCTGCTGGACTGACAAGGAATTCATATAACCTCTTTGATACTCATCCGACTCTTCCTCAAGAGCTGCATCATTAGCCAAGATAAAATCCTCATCTCTTTGTACCGCTGAACTTTCTGCATACTCCTCATCTTCGGTGATATAAATGGGCAGATCATCAGGAGTAAAGAAGTGATTTTCCTCCCCTACTACATCATCTTCATCATCTGAATCCTGACCAACAAAATTCTGCTGAAGAGGTGTCTTTACTTGCTGCTGGACTGTTGTTTCTTGTGCTCGTTGTTCTCGTTGTTTGATCCTGAATTGGGGCTGCTGCTGACCATGAAAAATTGGATTTCGAATCTGTGGTTCGGGCCTATCAAGAGTGAACCTATCGAACATTTTTTCCACTTTACGAAGTAGCTGATCTGATGTAGATGTAGAAGCTTCTTCCTTTATCACAACTTTCTTCTCTGCTTTCAATCTTGCTCTCTTGTCATTCAAATTTGCCTCAACACTCACGGAAATCTTCTGCATGTCCTCTAAAGTGGGCGGATCTTTGTCTCGTAATGAATAATCCATCTCCGAATCAAAACCATCCGGAAACTTAAGCAAAGCTGATTTCTTAGATGGCCTTAAATCATCGGGAATAGCATTATAAACTACATTAAATCTGATAATATAGTCTTGGACGGACTCACCAGGATTGCGCTTGATCTTGGTATACTCATAAGTGATTTGAAGTGGATCTTTTTTCATTTCCCACCGATCTAGAAACTGTCTCTGAAGCTCTTCTAATGTATTAATACTCCTGGGCTGCAAAGCTCTGAACCATTTACGTACCTCACCTCCAAAATTTTGCACAAACAATCTCATGGAGACATTCTCTTCATCAATTTCATGGAGATAAAAGAAGTCTGTCATTCTATCAATATGCTGCTGAGCAGGAACACTCTGAGGAGTACCATCAAACAAAGGGATTTTACTCTGATAATCAACGGGCATGGGATCCAAGTTTGCTGGCAAGGCAAGAGGTGCAAATCTAGCGGCCATTGCTCTTGGTGGATTTATGATCTGTCCTGGAGAAACGGGTGGAGTAGGAGCAGTAGGTGTACTAGGTGTATGTGGTGGAGATGGAGGAGGAACTACTGCAGATTGTTGATCAGATATAGATGGTTGCACGAGAATGGTAGGAATGAAAGAAGGTTCAGTGTGAACTTGTGAATCAGATGTAACTACTGATGGACCAAGAGTTTCAGATGCAGACTCTATGAATTCAGGGATATTCGTTGCCACAATAGAGTTCTGAAGATTCAAGATGTAATTATCAATGGATCTATTAGCTTGTTCAACCTCAAGATACTTGATAAACTCAGGATTTATGACGGTAGAACCAGTAGCACTTTCAGATTTAGTTTCAAACAACAACAACTCGAACTGATCATCAAACTCAATATCTTCAATGAATTTAAATACAATAGGGTATGAATGAGATTTAAACAAAGGGATCACGGGACTTTCTCGAAGGAGGATTCTTGAAATCATATTAGGATTCTCATACACTGGAGGCAGATCAGGATTGGGATTAGCTCTTGTATGTCTTCTGGAAGCCAGTGTGTTGATCTATTCAAAAATCAAAGGACAAAACCGATCTATTCAGCCTATCAAATTCTAGACTCAATCACCCAAGAGTCCAGAACGATGTAATATACTGGGGTAATTCACAAGTCAAATGTCACGTTCACAAGCTAGACCGGAGATTGACTGAAGCAGTGTTTATCTACTTCCGCCAATGCAAGGCAAAAGCGTTTCGAAAGCTACCTGGCGTAACTTCAGGCTCTGTCTGTAACTTATGAAACAAATAACACCAAAAAGAAAACCATTTTGTTCCCCAGTGTGGTCGCCACTATGTTAGAGCCCAAATCCACCTTAGGCTGAAATAAGGCAGAAAAAGGACAACACCAAACCACGCTCAGCCTCGTAGCTAGCCCTACGAGGACAAGAGAGGGCTCTCTCCGGGTCAATCTCAATGAAAATATTCAAAGGGGCTTGAGATGAATAAAAAAAAAATTGATCTTAGGCTATATAAACAAATAGGAGGGTTTGATTTTGATTTTTTGGGGTTTTGTTGAAAAAAGGGGAAAGGCAATTTTCGGGCTTGGGGATGAGGCCAAATTCTTGCAGAGTTCAAGTTGGGGTAGGGTAGGCAATGAATTTGATGTATTAGATCAAATGAATGGATTGAAAAGACTGCTGAGGAGCTAAAAAGGGCAAGGGAGTGCAAGGATCCTCTTCAAACTGACGAAAACATATAAAACTAAACAAAAGTTTAAGGCAGAGCACCAACAAACTAATGAATTCTACCTTAGTTACTCATTTGTTTAATTCAGAAGCAAAGAGAAGGGAAATGGCATACATATAAAATTAATGAAACTTACAATAACATGAGAAGAACATCATCAAAACTCAGAAGCCACAAGGATCCCAACAAGTGCTGCAAAACTCTGGTCTTTCCTTTGCCAAAAACTGAAAATGGATATACAATGGAGTGCCAAACTTTTCCCAAGAGTCCAACCTCTGAAAACGATTAAAGAACTACATGATATAGACCATCCTAACCCCTTCTCATGCCTCTAGGGGTCGAGCTCATCCTTCTAGGAGTTGTTTCAACCAATTCTAAATAAGGAACTGAAATCTAGGCAGCCCAAACAACTTGCCTCTATATGCTAGGAAACTGATTCATTCATTTAATTTTCACTTTTTACTGGATGAATCCTTTAGAACAAGTAAATATGAGCCAAATTTACATCATAGCCACAAAATTACATCAAGATAGATCAATAATTACATCCAAAATTGAAACTAGTCAAACTGGCCGAATCTCTGAGCTAAAAAGTGAAAATTGGGTCAAAATCCTCTATGCGTCGTGCCAGAAAACTCAATGCGTCGCGCCACTTTGAGCCTGTTTTTGGGGCACTTCCCAAAGTCCAAATTGAGCTCATGATAGCTCGTTGGAAAGCCCTGGATGTCTACTATCGAACCCAAGTGGAATTTGTAGATTTTGATGTCACTTGCCCCTCAAAAAATTCAATCTCCCAAGACTGGTTCCTGTTGGTGCAAAAAGTGGCAGAAAGGCCATTTTCAAGGTGTTTTTGGCCCTTTAGGCAGCCCAAAATTTGATGAAATGCTTCGGCCATTCCTGAACATACATAATATATCATAAAAAACCCAAAAATGCAAAGTTTTCCTCTAGAAGATCTCCCAAACGTAAGCGTGCGTCAGGTGGCGCGACGCGTCGGGCGGAAAAACTTGTTTTGTGACCAAAAAATTCAAAAATGATAAAATTTTCTCCAAATTCCTTGAAATTTGGGCTGGAGGTCCATAATCAAGTACCATGCTCAGCCAAAGAAGCTTCGGCCAAGATTCAGAGTCTATCCTCCCTTTTGCGTCGTTTCAGTGCCCTCCTGGTGCATGCAGTTCAGTGGTGAAAACACTGTCTCAGTCATATGAGCTATCTGTGTCTGTCTCCATGGTGATGAAAGTCTATGTCAAGTGAATGTTTGACCTGTATGAGATGGAAAACTACAATTTGGTGTATTTGCCTCCGATTTCCAAATGTGTGCCAAAGGGAAAGGACTGTGGTAAAAATGGAGCAGTGGGAACAATGAAGTCTTGCCAAGTGGTAGTTTTCCCTTTGAGGATTTGAAAAACTTTGAAAGAGGGGAAAACCACTTGAATTTTGGAGTAACTTGGGATTTTGGGGATTTTTAACAAGTGAGATGGAAAGAGGGAATGAAGGTGAAATGATATGACTTGGGATGGAGAAATAAGGTACGAGATGATATGAGTGGTTTGGAATATAAGGGAATAGGGGATTAACAGTGATGATAGGATTAAAATGAAAGGAAGGGATGAAAAAAATGGGAAATGAACAAATTTGGCACCACAATCACTTTAAAACACCAATTATAAAACCCTAAGGAAACGATTTCTAACAAGTGCATAGGGTTTATAACTTGACATTCAAATTCTCATATTCCCTTTCCAAACGAAACCAAATGCTGGCATAATAGCATTTCAAAAACTAAAAAACTTATTTGAAACATATAAGATTGATTCAATTTTGAGTTTTCATGAAGCAGAGGCAAAAATTAGGTGTTTTGGCCCAATGCGCCGCGCACCAACCCAATGCGTCGCGCCATAAATAATACATTTTGCAGGAGGCTTTTGAAGGCTTTCCCGATGTCCAAATTGGGCGCATGATAGCTCTTTGGAAATTATATTGATTCTACGTTCCAACCCAAGTTGAATTTTTTTATTTGGAGTTCATTTACCCTATCAAAAATCAAATCTCCCAAGACTGGTGAAAATGAGCAGAATGAGGCTGCCTCAAGGCAGAGTGTTGTTGCAGTCAACTTTTGAAGGTCTTCCTCAACTCAAAATTGAGATCATGATAGCTCATTGGAAATATATTTGTGTCTAGTTATCATTTGACTCATCAAGTAAGTCATTTGGCCAACCAAGCTAGGAGAAATCTTGATTTTCCCAAGGTCACTTTAGAGGTGCATCAATTCTCCTGAGGCAACTGTAGTTTTGACATTTCTCCAAAACCATGACACCTGTGTAAAAATTGAAGGAGTTTTTTCTTCCTTGGCATGTTTTGGACAAAAACCTCTCTCATTTTTCGAAAATACATATTTTATTGCTCTGAAACATTATTTGAGTGAAACCTATCCCGATGTGTGAAACAAGGGATTTGTCGAAATGAAGCGAAATGAAGGGGATAAGGGGCTTCTAAATTCTTGGGGAAATTTTGGGAAGTAGGGAGGGATGTTAGGAAGTAGGGGAAAGTGGAATCTCAGAAATTTAGTGAGGGGAAGGGGTCAAAAAGGGCAAAACACAGGCCTAGCCTAGAAAATTACCAAGTTGTAGCAAGAAACTAGGGTTTGTGCAAAAATGAGGAATTTGGGGGATCTCAGTGATGGGAAGTGTTTAATCAGGTACATTAAGGATAGGGGAAGGTGTATGAACATCAGGATGCAAGTTTTGATGATGATTCGACCATCCAAGAGCAATTACCTCCAAAACCCTAGGAGAGGGAAATGAACCTTACCTAGGCAGAACTGAAGCATGAACAAGGTGTAAAATGACCCTTTGGAATCTGGCATGATGATGACAACCCTTTGAATGATGGTACACTCAGCTGAACGGTGACATGGACCGACATTTGGACAACTCTGGAAGGAGTGAAAGCAAACCCTAGACCTAGTACTTAGTGAGCAAATTTTGCTTGAAGGCTCACTGAAATGACAAAATTTGACCCTGACACCTCAAAATCACTTTGTAAGAGCATGTTTGATCACTGGAGGAAGGCTGCAAAGACTGACACTAACACTATGCACCTAAGGGATTATACTTTTTGACTTCCTATGAAATATCAAAAGTGTGTTTTTTCTTTTTCTTTTAATATAAATAATTTTATAGTCTCCAGGGGCAGTGTAATTGGCAATGCCCATGAAAATGAAGTGTTAAGTGTCAGGACTTGAAGATTCAAATTCTTGATGTAGTTTTCCTTGAGGATGCCTAGGCACTTAAAAGTTATAGTAATGGCCTCCATGTCATGGGAGTACAAGACCAACCCAATTACCTATGCCTCTATATGCAAAAATAAAATATATTTATTATATTTATTTAAAATATCATTATAAAATAGACATTAAACTATATAAAATTTTAATTTCAAAAAATATTTAGTTAAAAAAACATAATAATAATCACATATTATTATTACACATATTCATAAATTTTAATATATGTATGTTTATTAAAATATCAACCAACTATAACATTTATTTTTATTGTATTTTCATATTATTTTGTTTTTAAAGTTATTTTTTTCTTGTGAGAACATTGATTCAAATTTACAAAAATGTTTAAAATGTTCAAAGTTTATATATGTGAGATTTAACTTTATAAAAACATTCATATTTTATATTTGTATTTGGTTTCCTATTTTGTAAATAAATATTTCTGATATTACATACTTTGTTAAATACGTTTACATGATTATAACCACAAAATAATAAAGTTTTAATTTGGAGATTTTAATATATAATATTGTTGCTTCCAATTTGATGTTTCTCATAAATTTTGGACTAGACTTCTAGCCCTTTCGGAAACTCATAGCCATGTTCATGCATTCCCTCATTCCACAAACTTGTGCAACATAGATGACTATGGAGGAAAAGGACTAATAAATCGGGAAACTATCATAAAAAATACGAAGAAACAGAGGAATCCACCTCAATAGGGTCATCAACTTGATTCTTGGTAGTCCTTGGACCAAGCATTGGGAGAATATTTTCTTTGACACACTCCATTATTCTGGCCATTTCTTTCATCTGCAAGTGCATCTCATCCAATATGAGATTAATTTCATCTTTGGCATCATTACAATCCAAGAGCACCTTGCTTAACAACGTCTTCATTTTCCAATAGAGATTTGTGGTGTGTAGAAATTAGTTTTGTGTACCTTTGATACGCCCCGTGTTCAAGACCCAAGTAGCAACCTCTATCACAATTTTAGAATCAGAAAAACAATCTATTTATTTTTCCACTTTTCATTCTACTTGTTGTAGCTCTTGTTGAATTTCCAGGGAATTTGAGCTCTAAATTATTAGGCTAAAGACTTGGCTCTGAATCATGCTCATGAGCCTCTTCTAGCTTCATATTAACTAGATCTTCTTTTGTTGTGACCCCTATGCCCTATCACGGATAAAGATGGGAGTTGGCACTACAACATGGAGTGGAATGCATAGAAGATGGAAGGAATAGAATCACCAAAGGCATAGAAGTATGGAATGGAAATGAGATGCGAGCAATAAGACCTCTTGTACCACTTTTATAGTGTAGTGGAGCTGTGAAAGAGAACATGATGATGTGGAAAGGTTAGAGGCTATAACCAATAGCAAATCATAGGAAATCTAGGAGGAAGGAAATAGCAAGCTTTACATGTAAGAGAGTTGAAAGCTTGAGAAAAAAAATACAAAGGATCCTCGCATATTGAGGGTGGAAAATAAGGGGATTAAGTCACCATTATAGCACTAATGTAGAATGAACTAAACCAAATCAATGAACCACCTAAGCCATTAGTGTTTTGTCCTCCACACATGTGGAGAAAGTCATCGTTATAAATATTTGACATGGTGGAATCTACCTTCAGATATGGGTCATTGACCACTCAAGGGAGGAATGGCGCAAACATCCACCCCCTTCATTACTTGGTGGGGTTACTGCCTCACACCTCTCTCACCTGTCACCTTTTGTACCACCCCATATGAGGATATTGTGTGGAACTTACTATTATAAAAGATAAAATAATTTTATAATTTTAAAAAATTACTCTATTATAATGTATTAAATTATATATATTTGAAGTTGGTTGTTATATATATATATAGATATGTGGGTTATTATTGTCTTTGGTGTGTTACTTTAGAAAAAGGATCATCATTTAAAAAAGAAATAGAAAAAATTATATACTTGAAAATAATAGTCTATATAGCAATGATAACAAGGATAATATTAGTTAGCTATGTCTGCTTCTACCCATTTTGTGTGACTTCCTCTACCATGGCATCATTATCGATGAGAATAGGATTGGATGGTGTGTATTTTGAATCTTAAGCATGCTCAATTACTGTCAAAAGGTCATCATTAATATTTTGGGGTCTAGGCATTGTGATGTCAATATCAAAGATAATTTTATATACTACAATTTTTGTTCATCATGTCCAATTTGTGGAGGATGGCCTATTATTTTTTCCTCCTTTTTTTTCATAATTTGGGATATATAGGCTTCGTTGAGCCACTAGAGTTCAATATGCCTGAAGATTTTGGTATTCATTGTATGAGAGAAACCCATATCAAGAATCTAATCTTTAAATTTCACTTCAATTTGGTCATTGGAATGCTTTTTTTTCTCTACAGAATCGAGTTCTGCAACTGGGCCATCCCTTTCTTCACTTTAGGGAAAAAGTGATAACCACTAGCTATCTTCATGGCATCCTTTTGGGATCTGGTTATGTCTAGAGAAGACTTTTGAGGGGTGCAATGTTTGGAATTTAACTAGATCCCTATTATAGTCCTCTTTTGTTGCACTTTGGACCCATTTAATTACCTATTTTCAATGTAATTGAATACAACAGGACAATGAGGGTAAGAGATGGAAAAGGTAGTAAAAAGGGGCAAAGGAAGGGCTTAGCGCTTGACATGAGAAGTTTTGTACCGAAGACGAAATCGTTCACCCTACAAAGAAAACTAATTTAGCATTTCCATTATTGGCTAGTGGATGAACAACAGAACCAAGAAGGCTAAACAAATAACCGAGAGTAAAAATAAAGAAATGAACTAGAAAGATTGAAATTGAACAAAGAGAGTTAGACTTATGGAAGGTAGGATCACCATCACTCATCTAAAAGCCCTATCATCTTGCACTGACCGAGTGCCTTTGCAATTATAGAGGCATTAGAAGAACCAAAATCTCGTTTTCTTGTTTGATAGCATGTAAGATGGTCATGCTAACAAAATTATGCCAATAGCTACATGGTGAACATGCATATTTTGTGTTAATAGTCTTCATCCCCACTTTCCTCTATAAATTCATACCTCATATGCACACTTGCATACAAACTAAGCTCCTCATAGCACGTGGGATAATTCTTGTCGTAATAAATGACCCCATACAAATAAGCAATCAAATATACTTATTACATCTAATCATTATTTTAATAATAAAATTCATTATCATTAATACTAAAACACAACGGTGGATACAAAAGAATGTGATTTTACTATTCACACAGTAAAATAGAATAATAACATGGCTTTTTAGATATTTTATTTGATTGAGATAAAACTTCACTATTTAATATGATAAAATATTTTATTTCTATTAAATTAATTATCTTAGTATATTTTATAAATATTTTTTAAAATAAATTATGTTAATTTTTAAGTTAAAATTTGTATTACTTACAAAATTCAAAATACATCATTGATAGATTATTTGTCAAAAATTAGTCGACCTTAATTTACCATAATTACAAGGGAAACCAGATTCATTGGCCGGTAAATGAAGATATAAAGTTTCAACAAAAAGAAACATCGGTTATTCAAGGGGATGCCATACTACAGTGAGACAACATGATATAATAGAAGAATTACATAACAACATATTCATGAATCTGAAGATGTCATTGGAGAAGGGTTATTTGTACTTGTACTAATTAGCGCAGAAGGCTTGAACTCACATTGGAGGTGACTCCCCAAGTGGGCCAAGCGAGCATCCAATCTATCTAGACAAGACTCTTGATGCCACTACACCCTCTAAATTTCATTTAGGGAGGAAATGACATCATTTCCATCCTCGTGTTTTTCCTTAAGAACTCGGCCTAACAGGGTCTTCAGCTACCGGTGTAAAGTGATGAAATGCATGTATTGGTTCCTTCTTCCCCTGGTATGACCAGAGTTAGGAAGTCAATTAGAAATATTCTCCATAATTTATGAATTTTATTAGGCCTTGTGGTCATGAGTATCATAATTCTCAAGTGATGAAACTCCTCTTGAATGCTAAGAGAATTTGTTGAATGGTAAATGGAAACTTCTTCTTGGGCCTGGGTCTAGGAATGCAACCAACCTTGTTGGCCATGACCACCAGTTCCTTTACAGCTATGCATCCTCTGTCGTGGCATTGAGGAAAAAAGGCAAGGTAACCCAATGCAAGACCAAGACCACAACCACCTCCCACTCCAATAAAATTCACCACTCAAAGTCGCCACAATTTCAAACCAACAACTGAATTGATACCCAGGCATACTGAACCACCCAAAAACAATAAACAACCAAATTAATATCAACTCCCAGAATCTTTGCTATGTCTAAATGTCAAATCACTAGACATTCCCAAAGTGAAAGATTCAGGGAAAAGACAACCCAACAAGCAAGCTACCAAGGAGATAGAGTTGAAAAACTCCCAGGAGGAAAACTAGGCCAAAAAAGGAAAATGACACTAATATCTCTAGAGTCCCCAAGACCTTAAGACTCAATAAACAATACTACACCAAGAGAAATTCACGAGGGCCACTAACATACAACCAACACCATACATGTAACAAAAAATGAAATTCATTGAGTAAGGGAGAAGTTCTTACCTAAAAAATGCTACACAAGAGTGTCATGGCCAATAGAAGCCTTGAATTTTGAACATGAGTGATAACACCAACACCCTCTACTAAGAAATTTAGTCAAACTAGTGGAATCTTGACTCAATGAGCTAAGGTTGTTTCAGGAATAGGAACAACGTTGTCACCCACACCCCCAATCAACCACCTTACTCTCTCATAAACCAAAAGTAGAGGAAAAGGGAGGTACGTGTGGGTCAGTGCCACTGCAACCCCTTTGGCATGTGACCCCCGTGCTGAAAAAATTTGAATCCCGCTCCATTTAGCCAACCAGTTGTCCTTGTTTCCAACTTACAATACAACACATAAGGAAATAAAATCCCACCAATGGTGAAGACATAACTCGAACCAAGCATAAAATCCAACCTTCAAGTAATAAAAGAGTAATTCAAGCGTCTTGTAGAGAATTCACCATTATGCCAAAGGAATTAAGATCTTGCACACTTCATGCATGAGAAGAGATGGCCACACCACCCCCTCTTAATTCCAGTGGGAAGCGATAGGCACCCCTCCCAACCTCTGCTCCAATATGTCCTTACACCCGAATCAAAGGAATAAATTATGATATTTTTTAATGATATTTATATAAATGATAATTTTTCAATTAATTATTGATTTATCTATATTTTAAATTTTATTATTAATCTTTTTCATGTTAATAATATCTTTAAAAAAAAAAAATTAACAAAAGCATGATCCATGTCATTTATATATAGTATAATTATTTGTAATTTCTGGAAAATTTTATTATCACTTATGTTAAGTGATGTTCTTCTTTCCCATTCTTATTTAAGATATAATCATTATGTTGACTTTTTTTCTCTCCTGTACCCTATGGATCCTGATGGATCACATCATTTCTATGTATTGATTTTAAAAATAAATAAATGAATATTAGTGAACTTTTCACACAATGATGATCCCACTTAGAGATGGTCCCATAAACCCATTAACCTCACTAGTTAACATCACCACTTAGAGATGGTCCATAAACCCATTAACCTCGCTAGTAACCAAACATGAGGGATATTGGTCTCATAGTGCGACCATAACATACTAAGTGGTGGGATCATAAGTAGTGGTGATCCCATTTAGAATAAATGTGGCAATCCCACTTCTACTTGCAAATTAATCATATTGAAGGTTTTAATCTTATATAGAAATTTTATGCAAATGAATTCTTAAAAAATAAAAAATATATAATGGCGAGAACATAAGATATACACAAATATTTTTTTCTTATAACTCAAAACCAAGAAAATCAAATTGATTTTTTATCATATTCCTTTCAATGTTACAATACATTATACACATGTTGAATTATTCATAAACCCCTAATCCATTAACCATGGATTAGAACCTAACCATAGTTTCCTTAAACGGATCTACAAAATACTATGCGAAAACCATCATGTGTAAAAGCATGGATGGTTTCACCCCACCACAAGTGGGTTCATCCAAAAAAAAAATCAAGGCACTACCCGAACACCAGCAGGGAGGCGGTAGCCCCCCTCTTGCACCCGACGCAATGTAACAACACTTAGAACTGGTTGTACAAAGAGTATAACACATTACCACTTTATTAAAAATGGGTTGAAATTTGAATGGATATTTGAGTGTCAAGAGTGTTTCTAGTTTTGAAAATAATTATTAACTAATGCACAAATTTTGAAGATTGTTGAGTTAGAGGAGGATTTCATAGTTTTCACTAATACATGTATAGAAGGGCTTGGTGGAGTCCTTGCAAAAAATGGGTATGTGATATGTTAAGAGTCAAGGAAGTTGAAAGAGAATAAGAAGAACTATGTCACATATGTCCTATATTTGGAAGTAACATTTCATGCCCTAAAGATGTGGAAGCATTATCTCATGAGAAAAACATTTAAGTTAAAGATAAACCATACTAACCTAAAAAAATTGTTTGAGTAACCAATATTAAATTTCAGAAAAGTTGCATGGCTAAAACTTCTCGACATAAAACATATTAAGGGTAAAGAGAATAAGGTAGCTTATCCACTTATACATTGCTTTCATATAACTATCATACCTTTTAGTCCGTGAAGCGGAGGTCTGACGGTGGAGGGAGATGATTTTCATCCAATCCACCAAGGTTCAAATCTCCGTGGAGACGTATGCCTGTTGTGCCTTGGCTAGAAGAGTAGGCGACCCCAGAGCGGACGTCTCAGCTCTATGTTGAGGCATAGGTTAATTGCTATTGTGTGCGGCTTGCAGGCTGTTGCACCTAGCCTAGGTTTATAGTGGCAGCCAGTTGGATTTGAACATGGGCCTTGCTTAGGCAACTCTCACCAGTTACCGATTACCCTAGATCTAAAAAAAAAAAACTATCATACCTTTCGTTTTTTAATCGTTGAACCTGCAATTTCAGCGTGGGCCAGCCCATAGCCCATTGCATTTTGCGAGAAAAAATTAATATCCTTTTTAACTCTGCGGAGTGGTGCTTAAATCAATTTAATTTAATTGTTACGAATATTTCATAAATGTGCAGACAATAATGAATTCAAAAAATTAAATTCGCTCCCAGTTACTTTTATGTTCTTTTATGGGCAGGCTTGGTAGAATTCGACTATCTGTTCTTCTGTTTGAGGCGGTGAGCAGGAAGGCAGCGTAAGGGATTGAGCGGGCAGCGATAAGGAGACAGTGAGTGGGAAAATATAGAGCACACTAGCAACGAAGTAAGTTTGACCTAGTTTTTTAAGATGACGGGATCTATAGGTAAGGGTTTATGTTTGGAGTTGTTTAATAAGGAGGAATTGTTTGGATGAATAAAATTGGTTGGGATTCGGGCCAAAAAAATCTAAGAAATTTTATAGTAATAGTGTTTGAATCATGATTTTGATGGTGGAAATGGATTTAGCACCATCAAAAACTTCTAAGGCACCCAAAATATTAAAGTTTAATAGTTATAACGTGGATTTACAAACTAGATTTTCTTTAAATATTACCGGAATTTCCATGATTTTCAGGGCGAAAAAACAGTCTAGTTAGACTACGGCTTTATGTTTTCCAGTGTTTTTGTGGGACCACTACATAGAACAGAACTGGGGGAACACATCTGCCCTATTTTCCTTTGTTTTTTTTTTAAATATAAATTTAAACTTTTACTACACGTTGTCGTTGAAGAAATAATTTTGAGCTGCAATAGAGGGAGTAGACAATTTCAAAATCCATTTAAGCCATGTCTATGCCTGAAGTGGGTCAAGGAAATATTAAAACGAGAGATTTTAGTTCTACTACTAGTAAAAACCAAATTTCAATGGAAAACGACATTATTAAAACGAGATATTTTAGTTCTGCTACTAGTAAAAACCAAATTTCAATGGAAAACATAAGACCTCAGATTCTTGGACTAGTAAAATGGACTCCAAACTATTGTGAGACACTGAAAATTCCTATAGAGACATATCATATCTCAAAATGGAAACTCCTTATACCAAGTTAACACAAACAACTTAACCCATAAGTGGATCTTCCTGAATGAGAAAAAATATTTGGGTATATTAAAGCGCATGCAAGCTAGGAAAAGGAAACACTTGAAGGAAAAAATACTCATTATGATCTTACCAAAAGTAACAGAAAATAACTATGTGGCAACAACTAAAAGGGGCCATTCAATAGTGAAACAGATTGAACATGGATGTAACAAAGGCAAAAATAAAGACACATTGTCTTCCTAAGAAACATACAAGACAAAACAAATCAGAATTGAAACTTCTACATTAATTAAAGGGAAGAGTAAGGATGGACACCAAAGAAAAAAAAGATTGGTGTCAAGAACTATATGTAAATGAGCTCATGAATGTGAAAAAAACATTGAAATTTTAGAGCAAGGCTACAGCTAGAAGACAACCAGATAAAGGAAATCACAAAAGCTAGAGGGAGAATTGAAATAGAGAACAAGTTGTTAAAATAATGTATGTAAGAAGCCTACAAAACCAAATGGAGAAAGGGCAGCAAGAGCTAATCAACTTAAAGCAAGAAATTGAACAGAAAAAATCGTTTAGAGCCAAGGGGAGTTGCTAACACAATTCAAATGGAAAAGTTCCAGTGAGTAATGGTAGACATGGAAATAAGAGAAAACAAGCTAATGGGGCAAATAAAGGAGGCTAAATCTTGGGCCCGGGTGGTAAAAGAACCGACAAGTGAACAAAAAGAAATTATAGAAAAACAAATCAAGAGACAAATGAGAGACGAAAGAGACAAAGAAGAAAAGCGACAAATATCATCATCAAAGGTTTGAAAGACTTTGGGGAAAAAGAGAGAACGTATATTCGAACAGGGAATTTTCTCAAGAATGAGTTGCACTGGACAGGCGGGATTCAACAGGTAAGCATGATATGAAAGATTACGGAAGTAGGAAGGGATAGACATGTGAGAGTTACTTTAAGAAGCATGGAGGACAAGGCGAGGATATTAAAGAATAGAGGGTTTCTAAAAGGCACTCATATCTACTTACATGAAGATTTAACACTCGCCCAACAAGAAGAAAGGAGGAGAGAATGGGAGAAAGTAAGGTTAGCAAGAGAGGCAGGAAAGTGGGCATGGTTGAAGAATGAGAAAGCCCAAGTCACTGATAGATTAACACACAATAAACAGGGATTTGGGGCCCCAGAGGAGTACCAAAGAATGTTAAGATGGAATTTCAAAGGTTATCCATGGAGAAGGGGACCGGGGTTGGGGCCCATAGCTAAGGGTAAAGACATTATTTGTCTTATGGAAACACATGAACACAACGGATGTAGAATTCTAGACTTCGAAGGATACACTAAAATCTCTTTTTGGAACAAAGAAACTAAATCAGGTAAAGGACATGGAGGAATAACACTCATAATAAAAAAAATATGGACCAGGATTATAAAATTGGAGAAAGAATACTCAAATAAACAATTTATATGGCTGAAAATAACATACATGGATGCAACAATATGGCTGGTTTCTTGTTATTTTGCTCCAAAAAGCTCAAAATTCTACAAAAAAAGGAACCTAGATAGTGATGACCCGTATGCAGCATTAAAAAAAGATATTTCAAACTTTAGCACTAACGAGGAATATTCCTAATTGGTGATTTTAATGCTAGAACAACAAACAATCAATCTATTCAGTTGGGCAACGATATGGGAGAGAATAACAATCTAGATAGCCTAGAGATAATGAAGAGCACCCTTGGAGGAGGACATCACAATATGGGAAAGGGAAGGTTTCACACTTTGGAGCCTGAGCTATTAGGCCTTTGTAGCCTAAATGACATGGTTATATGTAATGGCATGGAAAATTTCCCAAATTCCAATAGTATTACTTGTAAAATATACAACGTGCAAAGAACAGTAGACTATGTTATATGCTCTCAAATGTTTATTTCCAAGTTGTTCAACTTTAATATTGAGTGTTGCCCTATAGAGCTAGACTCTAACCATTTGTCTCTTCTTATTAAGCGTGGTATAAATACAGAATATCGAAAGGGGCAACATCCCCATCATTCACACAAGAAATTTTATGAGCATGGGAGAATTATCTTAAACCAAGAAAATCAATATCTCTTTAGAGTTTCTCTTAAAGAACACCTCCAGCTAGCCAAAAACAACAATAGGGGTTGCAAGGATAATGGAAGAGATAAAAGACATATTTGCAGTGGTATGTTGATTCCCTTAATGCACAAAGATTTAAAGGTTTGTAAGAGATTTAGGCCTCTGAAGAGTATCTCACACACCTTCCTAGCTAATACTTGGTATGATAAGGAATGCAAGGATGGGAAAATATTTTCTCAAAGAATATTCAAGAAAAGAGAACAAGATTAAATATAAAAAATTAATAAAATCAAAGAAAGAAATTTATGTGATTTCAAGAAGGAAGGAATTAATTTCTTTGGGAAAACATAATCCCAAAGGTTTCTAAAAGGAACTACATCAAAATAAAAAACAAATAGAAAACAATATCACGGAGCCTCAGTGGTTAGACTATGCAAAAAATTATATATGAAAAAATTAGAAAAGTAAGCCTTCCATGGAAAACAATATCATGGAGGCTCAGTGGTTAAACTATGCAAAACTTCTATATGAGCAAACAAATTAGAAAAGTAAGCCTTCCATAATTGTCTCCTCAATAGAGTTATTTTTGGTTGTTGATATTGAACAAGTTATAAAGAAACTGGAAAATGTAAAAATTATTAAAATGGGGTGTGAAGCTTCTAGACCCACACATCAAGGATATATTCAACAGAGTCAATCAATATAGCTCTCCGATTGAGTGGACAACTAGTGTTGTTATACCTCTTCACAAAAATAGAGACATCAATAACCCTTGTAACTACCATATTATTATGATCAATCCTCTTCTTGGAAAACTTTTGGGAGCATGCTTGAGCGCAAAATTAGTGAATGGGCAGAAAAAGAGGGAAAAAGAGCAAAGGGACAAGTTGGCTTTGGGCTTAAAAATTCTACCATTGATCATTGCATCACTCTAAGACACTTCATTGAAAAATTTTGGGGCAACCAAGGTGGGGAAGCAATTTTTTTTATTTTTGACTTCAAAAGCCTTTGATATTGTCCCTAGTGATAAACTATCGCACATAATGGAAGAACTAAATGTCTCAAAGAAATATAGGGTTTTTTTTCATAAGCTTTATGAGCAGGTTAGTGGCAGAATCAAAACAAAGGAAAGCATGTATGAATTCTATGGCAGTGACATAGGATTCAAATAGGGATGTCCTCTTTCCCCTACATTGTTTTCTTTATATATTGATAATATTGAAGAGTGGATAAACAAAACCGAAGGAGAAGGCATCCAACTAGCAAGATATGTGGTGAAACTACTTTTATATGCAGATGACCCTATTCTTATCGCTAAATCGACATTAGGTTTGAGAGAACACTTGAAAGCTCTTGAAATATTTTGTGAAGAGGTGGGAATGCAAGTAAATACTAGCAAAACTAAAGTCACGATTTTTTCTTTGAAAATAAAGAAACATCAGGTTAATTTTATCTTTGAGGGCAACCCCTTGGAGGTGGTAGATGAGTACAAGTATTTTGGAATTGATTTTCACTATAGGCTTAGCTGGTAGACATGTATATCAAATAGAATCCAAGGGGGGTGGAAAGTTTCTTACCTTCTCTAGAATAAGAGTAGACATGAAGAACTATGGGATTGGAAGACTAAGAAAACCCTATTTGGTACATTAGTGGTGCGAGTTATCCTCTATGGTTGTGAAATATGGGGGAGCAACATGTCAAGCCACAAATGGCGACAAATAGAAATAATTCAAAAGCACATGATCACAAGTAACCTCAAAATCAAATCAACGGTCCCATATGATATCCTTTTAGCTGAGGGCAGTATGTTACCATTTGAGGCATTAGTGATCATTCATTTGCTAAGCTATCTAAAGAAGGTTGAAAATATGGATAAGCATCAATGGCCTAAATTGGTTGTTGAAGAAGGGCTAAATCACTAGAAAAAGACATGGATGAAACAAAACAAAAAATGGTTAGGCAAATGGGACATAAATCCACATGATTTCCCTCATGCTAAGGAGGAGATAAAAAGGTGGGCGTTGGAAAAATTTAGGACTGCCATTTGGACAAAGACGGTAGGAAAAAAGAAAGCATATTATGTCAAATAATTTAACCCAACATGGAAACATGATGATAAAAAGTATTTGAGTTCCTCAATCAAGGGAATAGATAAAATTTTAATTGCTTACCTGAGGACTAGCTCCCATCATATAATATGTGATATTGGTAGATGGGCGGTCCCTAAAGAAGATTGGACCGTCCCTAAAGAAGATTGGAAAGAACGAACTTGCATTTTTTGCAACAAAGGGGTGGTAGAAACAAAATGGAATTTTATCAAAGAGTGTGCAGTGTATGAAGTTATGGTGAACAGTGTTAGTGAACTTTTTGAGGAAACAAGGATTCACAAAACAACTAATTTCTTACTCAAGATCTATAACAGCAAAATCAACATAGAAAAAAATCTGAATATGGATTAATCGATAGTGAGTGGTCCCTTAGACCATGAGGTCTTGTGGACATAATTAAAATCCATTTCATTTCATTTTTTAATATTTCCCAAATCTATAATAGCTATGAAGTGATGAGGTTTTGCCTTGCACATATATAATGGATTGTAATGTTCTTAGAAAAAAAATGTTTTATTTTGAAGCCATAGATATTTCCATTCCATTTTTTTATATTTAATTATTTAATATTTTTTTATGAATATGGTATTATTATCTCTCTCCCATACAATAGATATTACATTTGGTTTTTGGTCGAACCATATTATTTTGGTTTTGACCAAAAATCCAATGCAATATTTCTATAGTTTAACATTGAAAATTATAATTTATTATTTTTTAAAAATAATTTAATTTATTTATGTTCAAAATTGATTTGTTATCAAATTGAACATGTTATTGCTCTTTGTTTTCAAATTTGTGATATGCATTTAAGAGAGTAACACTTGGTTGTGAGCCTACACTATTGATTGGTTGGTATGTTAGTGATAGTTGCCCCTACTGAATGTGCATCCCTAGTGTCATATAAATTTAGATTTCCTCTTTCGAGTTGTCTTTAGTTAGACTTTTTGAAAGTTTTTCCGGGTTTGTTTTCTCTAAAATATGGCAGGGATTTATTGAAATCACAAGCTTGATGGGTAACCCCTACCTTAGGGTTTTTTTCAAGGTGGTCAGTAACCCCGCCTTAGGATTTTTTCGAGGTGGTGAATCCATATATACAGTAAAAAACCCAGTTCAAATAACACAAATCAAGATTTCACCCGGGCACCCGAAAGTCCAAAAAGGTCCCATTAAAGACAACTCCTAAATTTTTTAACGTAATGAAACTCTTATTATGATTAAAGTAAAGTCCATATCATTATTATTAAAAGAAAAATGAAAGAGACAAGTACAATTATTTATAAAGTTTCAACTACTTTGGAGATGTCTCCTTCATACAAATTGTCAAGGAAATTTGTCTACACGTATTTATTTGACAACTTTTTTTTTTACTTCAATAGTTTTTTATCCCACTTATTAATGATGCCTTTATTTTATTTTATTACGGGTTCATGACAAAAACTAGGATATCATGGTGATAGATTGAATTTGTAGTTCTCATTAGTTTAGATTAACCAATAATTTATATTAGCATTTAATTAAAGTTTGAATTTATTATAATGTTTATCAATTTAAGATATAGTTTTAGATTTTCTAAAATTGCAAATTTGAATGGTTTTGTCTAAAAAATTTAACATGTAGTATTAGATTTTCTAAAATTGTAAAGTTGAATGGTTTTGTCTAATTATTAAAGGAAATTTACATATAAATTTCTACTTTATGATAACATAATAACATATTTGAGAAAATAAACATAAATAATAACATAATTATTTATAAAAGCAATAAATATAAATAATATACATATATATATATATATATATATATATATATATATATATATATATATATATATATATATATATATATATATATATATATATAAAGTTTATTTTATATGATAATATATTTACTAATAAAAGATAAACATTTAACTAATGAATTTTCAAAACATATACATACAAATTAGGCTTTCTTCCCTTTGTTTATACATATAAAAAATTTAAATGAGATAAAAAAAATATTAAATTTTATTTTACATGCTTCTTTATATGACTTATTACATATTTAACATTTTTTTTAACACTTTGATATTCTTCTTTTAAACATCTGGATTCCTTTCACACTAAAAAAAACACCAATCTAAATATTCAAAATACATATAAATTTGTTTTATGTTTGCTATTAGATAAAAGTCATTGTAGGTGTCTTTGAGACATTATTAAATCAAACCTGCAATACAAAGTTTTCCATTATATTAAACCTATATTTAAACTAAGTCGCAGAGACTAGCTACTTTATACCACTTGTTTCACTTTGTTTTGGAGTATGATTTATGATTTAAAACGTTTTTTTGTTTGATCAAGATTTTTTGTTTTTTACATAAGAAAATAGGTTAATTTCCCAAGAGTCAGTTTTTTTTTTTTTTTTTTTTTGTAAATTTCGTAGGCCTTGTCTATTTTCTATTTTTTAAAGAGCAAGTTGCTATACAAATTTTGCAGTTATTGGTAGCCTCAACCTGCCCGAAGGAAACCAGGTCTGTTGGCCACCTCATAGAGTTATAATCCAACCAAAATTGGTATTGTTTTTTCCTTCTACTAACAGCTAATAACCCTTTACTATGTCCATAAAAACTACAAATAAAACATAAACTATACTTAATATCTTCAAAAAACATACAAAACTGAGTTTATCAAAGAGTTAACCATCTGATGAATCAACAGGTGCTGGGTCTTTTGCAGTTGACCCTAGCATCTCAACTTGCTGCATATTAAGGAGTTGTTGTTCAATCCTTGTAATTTGTGCATTTACTTGTATTTGCGCCTTTGTCATTTCCCTCATATCTTGTTTAATCTGCTGAAGCTCAAAAAGCATTGAAGAATTGACTTGCTTTTCTTGCATACTTGACAACGCCTTTGCTAAAACACATTTGATTTTCCAATATGTCTTAACAGATTGTTGGAATAAAGAAACTCTTCCTCTTGTATTACCTGGGTCAGAAATAAAATCTATTCTTTCCTTTTGCTCTTGAATATCATCATCTTCATCATCACTATCCCTTTCCCAACCCTGTATAATTTTCTGAATATCCTTTGGAATCCCAGTTTCATAAATGTTTTCTATATTTTCTAGAGTCTTCTAATTTCTCTTTCTTCCTCTTTTGCTTGGACCAACTTCCTGGGGTGATTGTAACTTCCTTCCTTTGCTTTTTTTCATTCTGGCCTGAATGCCACTATATAAACTTTTGACTGAAAGGAACCCTGTATATCGAACAATAGCAACTATGTGAAACTTTAGATCAATATGAAATTCCAAAAGTTTTTGATTTACTGGAACGTTGGGGTATGGACTGCAATTTTCTATCATTTGGATTTTAACAGACTAAATCTTCTCATTGCCATAATACTTCCTCAGTTGACTTATCAAAAGAATAGTTGCCTGGATCGTTAAAACAGTATTCGCAGAGCGACTAGGTATTCGATTAACTCCACGAAAATGACAATTCAAATACAGATTATTTGAAGTTTGAAGGGGATGAACTCTTTACCCACAAAGGAAAGATGTATATAACAGGTAGAAAGTGAAATGTTGTCAGATTTCCTTTTAATAAGGGGTTGAGGATTGAAATGGAAAAAGACAGAAAGGCACCAAACAACTACTTGACCCTCAATCGTATGCTTAGGAAGAGATTTCCCAAGAGTCAGTTATTTGATAGGAGTGTAAACCTATCCCTTGTAGATCATTAGTGATTCATTTCAGTTGGCATAGTTATTTTTTTAAAATAAAAGTGATGAGTTAGTCTACATTTTCCAATAGTTTTTAATATAATAATTGTTCCACTACTAATTTGACAAACATATCCTATATAGATGACTAGTGAGTTAGATGATATGATTTTTCTTAAATAAAAGTCATGAATCAGCCTGTAGTTGCTTATAACAATCAACAATAATTGTTCCATTACAAATTAAATTATGATAAGTTTCCTTATAATACTAAAATACAAAATAAATAAATTGTAATAGTTCAAATTTTTATAAAAATGAAATGATATGTGAGAAAAAGATATTAACACTTAATTTAATTCTTTATTTACAACTAATTTCCATCTATTACTTTATTTAATTAAAAAAATGTTTATTAATTAATGATATTTTTTTAGTCAAAACTAGTTGTTATATTCTAATCGCTAGAAAACATCTAAGATCTCTCTTCATCTATTTAATCTAATGTCATGATCTAGTTCTTCATCTTACCCTGGAGATCAACCACACTAGAGGGTTCGAAAAACATCTACTTAAAGTCTTTTTATGTGATTTTTACTGAAAAATCTCTCAACATTAATAGTATTTGTTAATAAAAAAAAATTAAAAAAAAATATATTTTTAATTATTTAATTCAGATTAATAATAGTTTAATTTTGTCTCGAGGTAGCTCAATTGGTTATTCTAGAAATGTAAAATTGTTTTAACTAAGGCCGAGGTTTAAATCCCCCTTTTGTGATCCAAGCTGCCTGGAGGAGTGTTATGAGGAATTATGGATTACGGATAAAACACATTCCATAAATGTGGTGAAAATTTAGAACAACATATTAAAGACTTTGCAACTACTTTTCCTAACAGTAAATAGACACACGAAATAGATTAAGAAACTTACTTGGAGTCCAAGCGCTTCCTATTCTCCTTCTGTTGTTTTTTTTGTAGCTTCAAATCCAAGCCAGATCGCCAAAATATTTCTTGCAAGTATGAACACTAAACAACAAAGAGATTTCAATATACAAATGTCTATTCACGTTAATCAGTTAAATCAATGAAACATGAAACATATACAACAGATAAGAATCCATAATATGAAAGGCAGAAGCTTATACAAATACATATGTGGGAAAGTAAGAAGCAATCTTTATTAATGGATAGAAGGGGAGGTTACAACTAGCGATTGATTTGATGTCACCAACTCCACCATCATCCCAGCCTCATCACAATGAACATCTCTCCAACAACATATCACTCAAAACAAACCTTCAATTGAGATTCCAATATCATTTCTCTACTAAATTTCTTCCTTCTCAAGCACTACGATCTGTGCTTAATTTATAGATGAGCTGAAGGTAGTTTCACAATCAATGAATTTCTAATAATAGGCAAGACACGTTCCCAAGCTCAGAGGTGTTGAATGGACATATGGATTCAAAGTTTGACACATATGCACTCTTCTAGAAGGCACTGGCCATGTGGAGATTCTGGAACAATGAGAATTTCGCTCTCAATTGACCAACGCACCCTTGAGTGTAGGGAAGTGCTTTGCAGAGCACCCTTGAATGGAGGTGCCTGCATATGCAAAGCAGTTAACCCCTTGAGAGATTGCGTTGGTGATATCATAGGTGATATAACATGTAATTCAAATCTTGGAAACCTTGCAATTGAAGTCATGGATGATTTGTTCTTATTCTTTGTCTTAGGGCACGTAGCAACTGAAATGATAGGGGATAATAGACCATATTCATTGGTTATGGGGATGATGTCCATTTTAACTAGGTCATTGAAATTGTGCCCAAATTGACCTATAACATATTTCCCCCTAAAGTATGAAGTCAGAATAATAATAACAATATTTTTTGAATGAGATGCTTTACACTATGATGGGCTGGAGTTGAAGTAGAGTGGTGACCTGCATCAATATTACAATACATTACATCATGATATATCCTCTTGATCACGAATTGATGAGGGAAGGCATTCCCACACTCAACACATAAACTATCTAATAACATGTACATAGTGCAGAAAGTTGTCTACATTGGAATGTTTCCCAATATAGACATTCCTATAGATATAGACCCATGTTCAGATGACGATATATAAGTAAGATCACCGTACAGATGATGTGTACAACGATCCTGAAATTGCAGACCGGATGGCTGAAATTAGATCTGGGGTCTACTTATCTCACTCACTCGATCGTTCGGGTACAAGTCTAGCCATGTGAATATATTATTTGTAGTCGAACATGGTAAGACATCGTTTGATTACCAGCCAATGATGTGAGCTATTAAAAAACGTGAGAGAACCACCATTAATGTTAATAGCCCCCAAGGTCCTGCAGTACATTTCGTAAGGCGTGAATAGACGATTTGATGTCGAACGACAAACAAAATCTTTCGGCCAAAAGTCTGAAAGCGAGGATCTTGCCGATGTTGTAACAAGCCTCATGGTACTGGAATATGATGTTTCTAAGTGAACTTCTTGGATAATGATTCATCGTCAACAGGAAGTCACTTTATTTCGAAATGGGAGTTACTGATTTCGGAGACAAGGTATGACTTGATATAGCAATGTTCAGGGATGACTGTCATAAGAATGAAGGTTTATGAGTATTTCAAAAGGACGAGTATTCACTGGATGACTTCTCTTGAACATATCGGCGACACTGAGATGAGTTGGCAACATTGACCCAAAACCGAATTGAAGGTATGATGAACCATAGGTATGAATGAACCATCAAGAATATTACCCAACCCAAACAATCAGTGTGATGGAGTGAAGTGTCATGTTCAAGAGCGACATGCTACCGTAAAAATTTATGTTCACTTTCCCAAATTTTCCCTGGTCATTTGTCGACCAATACCTCTTTATTTTTTAACAATATTGAGGAGGATAACATACGCTTGATCTATAATTAAACCCTTCGAGCGAATAATGTATCGCTATTTAATAATTTAAGGAGTCTAGCGACGAATGAAACTCGGTTCTTGCCATGATCTACAAGCCCTTCGCTATTTTATGTTTTAATGAGCCTAATGACAGTGACAGCCCAATCCTTTTTCATATTTAGAGAGTTTGAAAAAGAGGACGCAAGAAAACTCCATAAGTAATTTTTTGTAAATTTGTCGCTTATATCCAAAAAAGTGTAAAATAATATCTGAGAGAACCTCCTAGCCATGTTCGACTAAGGAATTCTTTTTTCATAAATAATCTATCTATGTTCGAAAAAGGGTTAAACTTATACTGAGTAGATATAAATTCATTTACTTTTACGAGCTCGAAAAGACAAGTGCTCGACAATATTTTCACGTTATCAGATTTTGGAAGGAGCTAAAAGAAGAATCCAAGGGTTCCTTTTTCACTGTTATCGAAGTTCTAAGAAGAGATAAAAGTCCTTTTCCATTTTTAACAAAGCTCAAAAAATAAGGATAAAAATATGCTTTGTTGTCAAATCATTCTTTAAATAAATATGCATGAATAATATGTTCATCAGTTGTAAAACATGTTCAGAACAACGTCAAATGGATTAAAAATACATGTTTTATGATAAAAATAGAATAAAACCATATTCACAACAATAAATATGATTTGCAAATAATCAAATGACTAATAAAAAGAGTTTTACTAATCATTTTTACCATTTGAAAGTTACCATTTGCATTTTGGAGCTCTGAACCAGTTTTTTGCCCCAGAACTTCAACAGTTGATTGGGTGTGACTGGTAAGAATGTTTTTAATGCCCCCTACAAGAGCACATGTCGAATTCCCCGTGCAAGAGAAGATGCCTCGCAAGCTTCATTTCATTCAGCTAAGAAGACGAATAACTCGATGGAATGAAGGTTCATCTACGAGATCATATGGAAGAATCGTCTTAATTAGGAGAGGATTTGTTTCATTTTTTAACGAGCTTGACACAGGAATATAACTATGCTCATGACCTATTTAATTTTTAATGAGGTTGACACTATAAAATAACTATCCTCATCACCTGTTTAGTTTTTTAACGAGGTTGACACAGTAAAAGAACCATCCTCATTGTGCAGTTGCACTAGTGAGTGTGCGTTGGAAAAGACATAGTCTAACGAAGTCATCATTTAAGGATTTTGATGAGCACCACGAATGATAAGTTATAACATGCATTGACGGGTCTTCTCCAGCATTTTCTTTTAATTTTGGAATTTCATAGGGTAATTTATGTGAAATCACTGGCCACAAAGGGGAATAATTTATGGGACCAACTTGATATTGCACTGAATATGTGAATAAAGGATCAAGTTGTTCAGTACTCATAAGGGAGGAACCAGATAGGATTCCAGATGATGACATGGGTGAAGTCAATGGAAAAAACATCGAAGATGAAACAACAATAGATGTTGTCGCAACTGAAAATGATGGTCTGAGTCTGGGATGTTATCTCAGCCACGATCAAATGACCCAATGTATACCCTATACAATCTACAGGAACTCGAAGTGAAACAGGATCAACAAAATCAGAGGAAGTTGATTGAGGAAAAGACTCGTACAGGTAAAGCTCCTACCGAAAATGAGTTGGATTTAAAGGTATCTCGTCTTGTGGGATTTATTCAATCGAAATTAAACTAGGTGGAAGGATTTCACCGTCAGGCCCAAAGTATATTTAAGGAGGTTTACTGCGTGATATGGGAGACTCAATAACTACAATAGAATGTGGAGTGACCGATACAGGAACAACTTTCGGTCGTTCAACTTTAGGATGCAGATGTTCTGACAAAAAATAGACAGGATTTGGATCAACTTCTAGTTGAACAACATCGAGTTCAGGAGGCATGGTCTTACTTATTGGATGGATTGTGACCATGGGTAGTTGTGAGGACTCCGTCTCAACAACAGCAGATGAGCCAGGATGTGTAGAAACAACTTGTGTTGTTGTGAAACCAGCTCCAAAAATAGAAGAAAAGAGATATCAACGCCTTAGAAATAAACCAGTTCGAGGGGGAAACCTCCAATACATTACATGAATGAAAAATTCTTGGATGCTACAAATGACAAAACCTCCTTTCTATATATAGGAGTCCATGGGGCCATAATGTAATCCTAGTGGGGCCACAATGTAACCCTAGCCGACCTAACAATAATAATGTAAGGGCACAATAATAACAATATGGGGATTACAGGGGTACAACAATAACAATAAGGGGGGCTACACTAACATAATAAGGGACTACACTATTAATATAGGGACTTAACATGCCCTTCTCCTTCAAAAAAGTGTTTTCCTCAACGCTTGTGTAGCTCTGGGTGCTTCTGTATAAAATTCTCATCCTCCCATGTAGAATATTTCGTGGGCAAGTTCTTCCACTTGATGAGATACTCTGAAATTGATCGATTTCGTAGCTGTCGAGTTCTTGTTTCCATGACTACTTCAGGTTCCAATATGATTTTTCCTTCCTCGTCAAGTTATGGAAATATTGTTTGAACTGGAAGATTTTCACCTATAACTTTCTTTAAGCATGAAACATGGAAAACTGGATGCACTCGTGAAGAAGCAGGAAGCTCCAATTTGTATGCCATAGTACCAATATTTTGCAACACCTTGTAAGGACCATAGTACTTTGGTGATAATTTATTATCCTTCTTAGCTTGCTTGAGGGACATTTGTTTTTATGGTTGTAGCCATAAAAATACCCAGTCTCCTACATCAAAACTTCTCTCGCTGCGATGTTGATCTGCCCGTTGTTTCATTTGATTTTGTGCCAAATTCAGGTTATCCTTTAAGAATTGGAGAATTTCTTGTTGATGCTCGATGTGATCTTCCACTACTTGAACCTTTGAATTTTTTCTTAAAGATGATATGATGGACGGTGGATGATATCCATAAAGTGCCATAAATGGGATCATTTTTGCTGCAGTATGGAAGGAAGTGTTATACCACCATTCAGCGAGAGGTAACCACTTGACCCATTGTGTTTGTTTATCATATACAAAACAACAAAGATATCCTTCCAAACATTTATTTACTATCTCAGTTTGACCATCAGATTGAGGATGATAAGATGAGCTATGAGCTAATTGAGTACCCAAACAAGAAAATAACTTTGTCCAAAAATTTCCAGTAAAAATGGGATCTCTGTCGCTCACAATAACCCTTGGGCTTCCATGTAGCTTTTGAATTCTGTCCATAAATGTAGTAGCAACTGTACTTGCTTTAAATGGATGAGATAATGCGCAAAAGTGTGCATACTTGGTAAGTCTATCAACTACCACCATGATGACATTCTTTCCTTCAGACTTAGGTAAACCTGTGATAAAATCCATTGAAATCTCCTCCCAACGCTGACTTGGAATGGATAAAGGTTGTAGAAGTCCCGGGGTCTTAATTGTCTCCAATTTATTCTGCTGGCAAACCAAACATTCCGCCACAAACTTTTGAATATCAGATTTAAGGCCATCCCAAAAAAATTCTTTCTTCACCCTGTGGTAAGTTTTTAAAAATCCTGAGTGTCCTCCTAAAGGAGAAATGTGCAATTCCAAAAGAATCTTTTGTTTTAGTTGGGAATTCTTGCAAATATATAAGCGATCTTTGTACCATAAGGAATCATTTTTCCAACTAAATGTATCAGATGTACTAGGATCTTGCTGCAACTTTTTAATGAGTGTCCACACTTCTTCATCCTTCTTCCATTCATCCCTTGCTTCGGTTATCCAATCTGGTTGGATAATAGAAATGGCACAAAGCAATGCTTCCACCTCTTCATTCTTTCTTGAGAGTGCATCTCCAACAACATTAAGCTTTCCTTTTTTGTAGATTATTTCAAAGTCATAACCCAACATCTTTGTGACCCATTTTTGCTACTCTTCCGAAGATAGTCTTTGTTCCAAAAAGTGTTTAAGACTATCATGATCAGTTTTTACCTTGAAGTGTCTTCCCATTAGGTAAGTTCTCCATTTCTTTAGTGCATGCAATATTGCTAACATTTCCTTCTCATAAATAGGTTTCTGTAAATACTTTCCTTTGATTGGACGACTTTCAAAAGAAATGGGTCTTCCTTCTTGCATTAAAATAGCACCAATTCCATTTCCTGAGGCATCACATTCCACAATAAAGGTTTTTGTGAAGCCTGGCGTAGCTAAGACCGGTGCTAGGCACATTGCCTCTTTAAGATGTTCAAAGGCCTTAGTTGCTTCAGGAGTCCATGAAAATGCATCTTTCTTCAATAATGTTGTTAGAGGTGCCGCTATTCTCCCATAATTCTTAACAAACTTGTGATAATACCCTGTTAACCCAAGAAATCCTCGCAACTGCTTTATGGTTGTGGGGACTTTCCATTCCTTAATGGCTTTAATTTTGTTAGGGTCTACCTTAACACCCTCGTGAGATACAATATGACCCAGATATTCCACCTCTTGTACTCCAAAGAAACATTTGGATGCCTTTGCATATAATTGTTTCTCCTGCAATAGTTTGAGCACCCTGTCAACATGTTGAACATGATCCTTCCAAGACCTGCTGTAGATTAGTATATCATCAAAAAATACTAGCACAAATTTTCTAAGGAAGGGTTTGAAAATGGAATTCATCAACCCTGAAATGTAGAAGGTGCATTGGTAAGGCCAAAAGGCATGACCAAAAATTCATAATGACCCTCATGAGTTCGAAATGCTGTTTTTGGAATATCTTCAGTCTTCATTCTAATTTGATGATATCCTGAACGAAGATCCAACTTGGTAAAATAAATTGCTCCATGTAATTCATCCAATAATTCATCAATCACAGAATGGGAAATTTTTCTTTAATGGTGAGCTTATCGAGCTCCCTATAATCCAGACACATTCACCATGATCCATCCTTCTTGTGTACCAATACTACAGGAGTAGAGAAAGAACTTTGACTAGGTTGAATTATACCCGCCTCTAACATTTCTGCAATCATACGTTCAATTTCACTCTTTTGGACGTAAGGATATCTATAAGGCCTGATGTTTGGAGGAACACTTCCCGGAATCAAATGAATATCATGATCATGATCATGAATAGGTGGGAGTCCTTTGGGAGTTTCAAACACCTTGGAATGATTGTCCAATACTTGTTGGAGATCTGCAGGAATAGATGATTTTGATGTTGGAGGCGCGACTCTGCATCCAACAACCACTCTGGAGGCGCGACTCCCTTTAAGGTACAAGTAAACTTTGACATTCCCATATTTGAGGGTCAAATAGATGCAGATGTCATAGATAGATGGTTGAATATATTAGAAGGATATTTCTCAGTCCATGACTTTTCCAACGGAGAGAAGATTATTTTTGTACTCCTCAAAGCTACCCCCCATGTCAAGGACTGGTGGGAAACGTACTGTGAGAAAAAGGATGAGACAAAACCCTCTCTATTCTCAGATGTGCCCACTTGGAATTATTTCTGAGATGCCAACAAGGAACAATACTATCCCGTGGGGAGCTATGAGGACAAGTACATACAATGGACCACACTACGACAACAAAGGGATCAAGATGTGCATGAGCTGACAAATCTGTTTCATACCCTGTGCACAAAGTTGGGTATCAAATATTCATAGAAAAATTTGGTGCTAAAGTATCGCAGTTGTCTACACAGATACATTCAGGAGTAAATGGAGTTCCTCGACATCTCCTTGCTTGGTATGGCATACCGATATGCTACGAAGATTGAGCAGAAATTCAAGTAGAAGAAGTGAGAATCTGGATCTGCGAATCAAAAGCAAGGGAAAGGTGCCGCCAAACCATAGAACAAAGGACAAAGCCAAGGCATGATGGCCCAAGACAACCTGCCAAAGCCACAAGAAAAGAAAAACATCGTAAAGCCAAAGAAGGTCATGGGAAAGTGGTGTGAGTTCCATAAGAGCTCTACTCACAACACAAGTGAGTGTCGGACCAAGCAGTCGCTCGTGGCTGAGATGAGGGCTTCTGAATCATATGCATGCTCTGACTCTAAATTAGAACCTGATAAGGGGAATGACAAAGTGAAACATATTATTGATGCAAAGCCCAATGCCATTATTGCCACTATGAAGATCCAGAAGGAGGAACCAGAGGATCCAGAGGAGGCAGAACGTCTCTTCCACTCCCAGATGTGGGTAAAGGGTTCCCTGCTACAGTTCATTATCGACAATGGGAGCCAAAAGGACCTCATTTCAGCAGATGTCATGAAGCGGTTGGGCTTGCCGACCTTAGCGCACCCAAATACATACACCATCGGGTGGCTTCACCAAGGACAAGATCTCTGTGTCAACCAACATTTCCGCCTTCCCTATCGCATCAAGACCTTCACGGATGAGGTATTATGTGACATTGATTCTATTGATGTTTCTAATGTATTATTAGGCCAACCATACTTGTGGAAGCGACATGTTGTGTATGAGTCGCGTTCTCTCATTGTTATTGTTACCTTGGGAAATAAGCTATACAGGATACTAGAGATACCACCGCCTACCACTATCTCTTTGGTCATTTCCCAAACCAGGAAATTTGTTTTCCTTATGATCCACCCAAGGGAAAAAAGAATATTGTGGTCACGACCTCTAGACATGGCTCCTCTACACGACAAAAACAAATGGACAAGGCTGTGGAGGAGTACAGGAACATCTTCACCTCACCTGCAAGGGTGCCTCTACATTTTTAGGTCAAGCACCCCATTGATCTGACCCCAGGTGCGTCGCTACCCAACAGACCGATCTATTGGCACTTTGTTCTGGAGAATGATGAAATCAAGAGGAAAATTCAGGATTTGTTGCAGAAAGGTCACATCCAACCATGTTCATCGCCTTGTGGGAGCCCGATCGTGTTATTACAGAAGAAGGATGGGACTTGGAGACTATTTATTAACTATCGGGCGCTGAACAAGATCACTGTCCGAAATAGGTACCCGATCCCACAGATTGATGACCTTCTAGACCAACTCAAAGGGGCGAAATATTTCAGCAAGATTGACTTGAAGTCTGGGTATCACCAGGCCCATCAAACCCTTTGATGTGTGGAAGACTGCCTTCAAAGCCAAGGAGGGCCTTTTCTAATGGTTGGTCATGCCTTCAGGTTGAAAAATGCTCCCGCAACCTTCATGAGGTTGATGGACGACATCTTGAGGCCATTCACCAACTCATTTTTAGTAGTGTACTTGGATGACATTCTGATCTTCAACCAGACTTGGGAAGAGCACCTCCATCACATCCGACAAGTCCTCCAAACACTACGACAACACAAGTTGTGTGCCAATTTGGAGAAGTGCACTTTTGGCATGACCCAGGTTCAATATCTAGGATACATTATTGGTGAAAGGGGGGTGCATGTGGATCCAACCAAGATCCAAGTCATTCGAGACTGGCCAGCCCCAACCACTATAACAGAGCTTCGCAGCTTTCTGGGTCTTGCTAATTTCTATCGCAGGTTCGTGTTGGGATTCTCTCATATCACTTGGCCCTTGAGACAAGTCACCAAGGGAGGAGCAAGAGAAAAATTCTTTTGTTCGGAATCTCAACAAAAGGCGTTCATAGAATTGAAACATTGCCTCTGTTCTGCCCCCATGCTCACATTACCAGACTTGCAACAACCATTTGAGATCGAGACAGATGACTCTGACTATGCTATTGGGGCAGTTCTTACTCAACAGGGGCATCCAGTGGCATATCATAGTGAGACATTGTCTGACACAGTTCGCAAGTATCCCACTTACAAAAAAGAAATGTATTCCATTGTGTAGGCTTATCGACAATGGAAACATTAAATTTTGAGGAAGGAAACAATCATCCACACAGACCACCGACCCCTGCAGTTCATACAAACACAAGGAAAGTTGCAGAACGATCTCCATCAAAAGTGGTCCACATATCTGCAACAGTTTCATTTGAACGTCAAGTACAAGAAGGGTAGCACCAATAATGTTGCAGACTGCCTCAATCGACCACCAATCGTGGCACTAACCACCATTCTCAACTCTTATGGGCATGAGGCTTTTGGTTGGATGCTTCTCTACAAGAGTGGTCCAGAATTCAGCCACACATATAAGGCACTCTTGGGGGGTACGCAAGTTCCAAAATTTCACCTCCAAGATGCACTGTTATGTCACCTGGGACACCTTTGTGTTCCTGCGAGCGAG
Source organism: Pinus albicaulis (assembly GCA_034641835.2). Classification (NCBI taxonomy): domain Eukaryota; kingdom Viridiplantae; phylum Streptophyta; class Pinopsida; order Pinales; family Pinaceae; genus Pinus; species Pinus albicaulis. Next base: position 686,584,376 of record CM076581.1, read on the forward strand.
CATGTGAAGATGATATGGGAAGCACACTACAGTCGAGTCGTTAGGAATTTTGGGGTCAATAAAATAGTGGCAGTACTGCAGAAGTATTTCTATTGGCTAAACCTTCGACAGGATGTCGGGAAGTACATCAGATATTGCACTGCTTACGCCATTACCAAACTAACCATCAAGAAGCAAGGCCTCTATACTCCGCTACCTACCCCTAGTCGACCTTGGGAATCCATCTCCATGGATTACATGTCAGGCCTTCCTTCTACTGAGCATGGAAACGACTGTGTTTTTGTGGTCGTCGACAGATTCTCGTAGATGGCCATTATGGTGGCCTTTAAGAAGAACATCACAATAGAAGTCACTGCTAAACTCTTCTTTGAATGAGTTTGGGTGCACTTTGGGATCCCACAGTCTATCATATCAGATCATGATAGCAGGTTCCTGAGCACATTTTGGTTCAGCCTTTGGTAAATGTTGGACACCAAGCTCACCAAGTACACAACTTTCCATCCCCAAACTGATGGCCATACAGAGGTCGTCAACATGATGATTGTACACATTCTACACATGTACAATTCAAATCATCCACACACATGGGATGAGAGCCTTCCCTATGTACAACACAGTTATAATCGGGCTCTCCACAGCTCAACCGGCCACAGCCCCTTTCAGGTGGGCTTGGGATTCTAGCCATTATGTCCCATTGATGTAGCCATGCCATTTGTGGCTACTCAAGCTAATTCGACTCATGTCCAGTCTGAAGCTGACAAAGCGAATTTCTTCATCGAGCATATTTAACACATCCGCCAACAAGTTCATGACATATTGGACAGAGCCAATTTTAGGTACAAGCAACGACATGATCAACGTCGGATACCACACAACTTCTAGGTGGGCAACAAAGTGTGGTTACATTTGCAGAAGGAGCGCCTCAGTGGACCCCATCGCAAGCTTCGCCCACTCCGATATGGGTTGTACACCATCACAAAGGTGGTAGGGAACAATGCCTTCGAGCTCAGTATTCCACCATTCCTTGGTCTGCACCCAATATTCAATGTGGATCGCCTTCGTCCCTACTTCCCACCTCTACTAGACACCTCTGGCATTGCAGAACAACTCACAACAACAGAGTTAAACCCAGATTGCATGGGACAAGCCACCACAGATTGTATCATGGACATGAAAATCAAGAACACTTGCCAACAAAAGATCCAACTATATCGGGTTGTCAAAGCTGGCCAACTACTACACCAAGGCAAGTGGTTCACCAGGGACCAAGTTCAGCAGAAGTTTCATCATCTCATGGAGGAACTGAACGCAATGAGGACCATTACTTCCTAAGGGGGGAGGAATGATCCAGGTGTATATTGGTGGCCACCCACCTATTCCACTTGGGGCCCCACCATTGTCTCTTTCAGTTTCTTATTTTCGGCACAACTTACTATTTTTGACATTTTTCGGGTCCTGAACTTCCGGAGCCGTTTTGAGGCCCTAAACGACGTCTTTTTGGGAAAACCGAGAGCGACCGAGCTATTTTAAGGCCCTAAATGACGTTTTTTTGGAATATATATTTCTAATGAGCTATTGAGCGCATCAAACGGAGATCGTATGCCAAAGTTACGTCCCCAGGAAGTTGAAACACCAATTTACCCAAACGGGGCCCACAATTTTGGCGCTTCATCTCCTAGGGTTAGGGTTTTAGATGTTTAGGGTTTTCCATCATTTCTAAATAATAAATAGGCCCTCAAGCCTCATTGTAACTCATTTTAGAGGCCTTTAGCCACCGCATCTCTTCTCAGAGATAAGCCACCAATGCCCTAGCTAATTTATTTCTATTATGTCTGTTAGCAAATTTTGGTTATTTGATATTAAATAAATGAAGTGTTATTTCCACTGCATATTTGTATTTATGGTTACATGTGTATTATGTTGCGTTCCTTCATAAATCTGGATCAGGAAATGACATCATTTCCATCCTCATTTTTTTCCCTAAGAACTTGGCCTAACAAGGTCTTCAGCTACCAGTGTAAAGTGATGGAATGCACGTATTGGTTCCTTCTTCCCCTGGTATGAACAAAGTCAGGAAGTAAATTATAAATATTCTCCATAATTTATGAATTTTAGTAGGCCTTGTGGTCATGAGTAGCATAATTCTCAAGGTGATGAATCTCCTCTCGAATGCTAGGATAATTTGTTGAATGGCAAATGGAAACTGCTTCTTGGGCCTGGATCTAGGCATGCAACCGACCTTGTTGGCCACGTCCCCCAGTTCCTTTATAGCTACGCATCCTCCGTCGTGACATTGAGGACAAAAGGCAGGGTAACCCGATGCAAGACCAAGACCGCAGCCACCTCCCACTCCAATAAAACATACCACTCAAAATCGCCTCAATGTCAAACCAACAATTGAATGGATACCCAAGCATACTAAACCACCCTAAAACAATAAAAAACCAAATTAATATCAACTCCCAAAATATTTTCTATGTATGAATGTCAAATCACTAGATATTCCCAAAGTGAAAGATTCAAATTAAAGACAACCCAAAGAGCAAGCTAATAGGTAGATAGAGCCAAAAAACTCCCAAGAGGAAGACTAGGCCAGAAAAGGAAAATGGCACTAATATATCGCGAGCCCCCAACACCTTAAGACTCAATAAACAATACTGCACCAAGAGAAAATCATGAGTTCCACAAACATATAACCAACACCATACATGTAACAAAAAATGCAATGCATTGAGTAAGGGAGAATTTATTACCTAGAAAATGCTACACATGAGTGTCATGGCCAAGAAGCCTTGAATTTTGAACATGAGTGATGACACCAACACCCTCCACTAAGGTATTCAACCAACCTAGCAGAATCCTAACTCAATGAGATAAGATTATGTCAGGAATAGGAACAATGTTGTCACCCACACCCCCAATCAGCCACCTTACTCTCTCATACACCAAAAGTAGAGGAAAAGGGAGGTCTACGTGGGTCACTACCACTACAACCCCTTTGACATGTGACCCCCGTGCTAAAAAAAATCAAATATCGCTCCATTTATCCAACCATTTGTCCATGTTTCCAGCATACAATACAACATAGGGAAATAAAATCCCACCAGTGGCAAGGAAAACACTTGAACCAGGCATAAAATCCAATCTTCAAGCAATAAAAGAGTAATTCAAGTGTCTTGTAGAGAATTCACCATTTTTCCAAGGGAATTACGATCTTGCATGCTTTGTGCATGAGAGGGGATGGCCACACCAACCCCTCTTAATTCCAGTGGGAGGCGACAGGCACCCCTCCCGACCTTTGCTGCAATATGTCCTTACACCCCAATCGAAGGAATAAATTATGATATTTTTCATTATATTTATATAAATGATCATTTTTCAATTAATTATTGATTTATCTATATTTTAAATTTTATTATTAATTTTTTTCATGTAAATAATATCTTTAAAAAAATAATAATTATAAAAAATAAAAACATGATCCATGTCATTTATATATAATATAATTATTTGTAATTTCTCGAAAATTTTATTATCACTTATTCATCTATGAATAGTCAATGTTATGTGATGTTCTTCTTTCCCATTCTTATTTAAGATATAATCATTCTATTGAATTTGTTTCTCTCGTGTACCCTATCGATCCTCATGGGTCACATCATTTCTATGTATTGATTTTAAAAATAAATAAATTAATATTAGTGAACTTTTCTCACAATCATGATCCCACTTAGAGATGATCCCATAAACCCATTAACCTCGCCAGTTAACATCGCCACTTATAGATGGTCCTATAAATCCATTAACCTCACTAGTAACCAAACATGAGGGGTATTAGTCTCATACTGTGACCATAACATACAAAGTGGTGGGATCATAAGTAGTGGCGATCCCATTTAGAAGAAATGTGGCAATCCCACTTCTACCTGCAAATTATACATATTGAAGGTTTTAATCCTATATAGAAACTATCTGCAAATGAATTCTTAAAAAACAAAAAATATACAATGGTGAGAACATAAGTTATACACAAATATTTTTTGCTTGGAACTCAAAATCAATAAAACCAGAGTGATTTTTTATTATGTCCCTTTCAATGTTACAATACATTATACACAATGTGTTGAATTATTCATAAACTCCCAATCCATTAACCCTGGATTAGAACCTAACCATAGTTGCCTTGAACGGATCTACAAAATACTATGGGAAAAACCATCATGTGTAAAACCATGGATGGTTTCACCCCACCAGAAGTGGGTCCATCCAAAAAAAATCGAGGCACTACCCTGAACCTCAACAAGGGGGCTACCGCCCCCCTATTGCATCCAACACAATGTAACAACAATTAGATCTGGTCGTACAAAGAGTATAACACATATTACCACTTTATTAAAAAGGGGATGAAATTTGAATGGATATTTAAGTGTCGAGGGTGTTTCCAGTTATGGAAAGAATTATTAACCAATGCACAAATTTTGAAGATTGTTGAGTTAGACGAGGATTTCATAGTTTGCACTAGTACATGTATGAAAGGGCTTGGTGGAGTCCTTGCAAAAAATGGGTATGTGATATGTTACGAGTCAAGGAAGTTGAAATAGAATGAGAGGAACTATGTCACATATGTCCTATATTTGGAAGTATCAGTTCATGCCCTAAAGATGTGGAGACATTATCTCATGGAAAAAAAATTTAAGCTAAGGATAAACCATATTGGCCTAAAAATTTTTTTTGGGTAACCAATATTAAATTCTAGACAAGTTGCATGGCTAAAACTTCTCAATAAATATGGTTTTAACATAAAACATATTAAGGTTAAAGAGAATAAAATAGCTAATTCACTTAGCAAAAGAGTACATGAAATGAATACTACAACCATTAAAATGTGCAAGGAAAATTTAAAAGGTGAAATTTTAGAGGCTATAACAATATACTTACTCTATTTACATCTTAAGGAAAACATATAATGATGTAATTTGCATTGTTTGAGTCTTTTGGAGATGAATTGTGTAGGAGTTTTCCCTGTTTGACGTTTTGGGTGGACACTCCACCCATATTTAGGGACAAGAAAGTGCATAGATATTATAAAGTAGAAATATAAATATTATTAGTTGAAAAAGGATGGGATCCTCTTGTATAGGAACACAATTTATATTCATAATTCTTGGGAGTTAAGAAATTTAGTCTTAAAATGCATATTGTTCCTTGATTTGGATACCTAAGATATCAAAATACAATTGGTGCAATAAGAGACCAATATTTTTGGCCATACAAGAAGAATATGCGGCTAAATACATTTCCAAGTGCATGGAATGTCAAAAGGAAATGGTTAAGAAATATACATCTAGTTAGATTTTTATATTCATGCCTCATACCTGAGTGGAATGGAAATTTGTTTCAATAAACTTCACTCCCAAGCCACCCAAAAATTCCATCATGGTAGTAGTGGACAATGTCACAAAGGTTACCCATTTTAGTGAAGCAAACACATAATGTAGCTAATATTGTAGATATTTACATGAAGAAAATTGATAAGCTAGATGGTGTGCCCAAGGCAATAATATCCAACAAAAATTCCAAAATCAATTCATTTTTTTGTAAATTATTACTTAATTGATTTGGGACACACAAATCTTAGTACAATATATCACCTAAAGTCATAAGGGCATGTAAATAGGGTCAACTAAGTAATTAAGCACATGTTGAGAATGTATATGATGGATAAACCATCAAAATGGAAATAGAATTCACATTTAGTTAAATTTGCATATAAAAATGGGTATCAAGATTCATTGAAGATAAGTTCATTTGAAGCATTGTATGGAAAAAAGTGTAATACTACGGGGAGCTAGGAAAATCTAGCCGACAAAGCAGTGCTTGGGCCCAAGATGCTCAAGGAGATGGAAGAATAGATATCAAAATCAAGTAGAATTTTAAGGAAGCTTAGGGTAAGAAAAAAGGCTACATAGATAAGGGTAGGGTAGCCAAATAATTCCAAGTGGGAGAACATGTATTTCTAAAAGTGAAGCAAAAAAGTTCACTAAAATTGGGAAACTACACCATGTTGGTAGCCAAGGATTATGAACCATTCGACATACTAGATGGGATAAGGTCATATGGATATATACTTGTATTTCCTACATCCATGCATAAACATAATACACATAATGTATTTTATGTTTTGTGATTGGCTGTGTAGTCTACCATAAAAATAAGGGAGAGACAATCAAGACCCCATATCTCTTACAACCATTCAACTATATCAAGTCAATGTTAGGAAGAACTTTAATGGAATTTATTACAATTTTACTCAAATCTGAATAAAGGAATGTCAATATGGTAATAGTAGATCAATTGGAAAAAGTATACCCATTTTTCTCTCTTTATCATCTTTTTAATACAAGTAAAGTGGTAACAACATTCATGGAAATAGTCAAAAGGTTACATGGAATTTCGAAGATTATTGTAAGTGAGAGAGATCAAATTTTCACTAGAAATTTTTCGACTGAGTTATTTTCATGTACAGGTACTTAAGTGACTCACAACTCATCTTACCATCCCCAATCCAACGGGAAAACTTAGATTGTGAATAAATGTTTCAAAAGATATATTTGTTTCTTTACATATGGTAAAAAAATATAATGGATTAAGTGGTTTCTCTTGGTAGAATGGTGGTACAATACATCCTTCCATACTCATCAAAATTGTCTCCATTTATGGTGCTTTATGGATATCATCTTCCATCCATCACATCACCCTTGAAAGTGACTACAAAGGTTCAAGTAGTGGAGGATCACATAGGATGTTGACCAGATGTTCTAAAACTATTGAAAGACAACTTGGTTATAGCACCAAATAGGATTAAACAAGAAGTAGCTCAACATCACAGTGAAAGGGAATTTGAAGTGGAGGATTGGGTATTATTAAGGCTACAACCTTGTAAATAAATGTCCCTCAAACAAAAAAACAAGGACATTAAATTAGTGCCCAAGTATTATGTATTATGGCCCATGTGAAGCATTGTAGAGGATTAGAAGTATGGCTTACAAATTCGAGTGGCCTACATTTTCACATGCACATCCATTATTCCATGTTTCTTACTTAAAGAAGGTAATCAATAACAAGATCTCAATCCAAACTATTCTAATAGAGATTAAAAAAGAAAGAAAAATCATAATAGAACTAGAAACAATCCTTGAAACATAGATTAAGTGATTATAAAATCAAGTACTTATTGAGTACCTCATCAAATGGAAGAACCTACCAATGGAAAAGACAACACGAAGATGAATTATTCATGCAGAAACACCCACAATTAATCAAATGTTGAGGATGATACTTGTTTGAAAGAAAGAGCATGTTAAGCATAAAACCCCTTATTAAACTTTAAATTTTGAATTATTATATTTCTAGTGTAATATTAGTAGGTCAATTAAATCATAATTCACATTTTTTTAATCAATAATAATAATAATAATAATTACTATTTCATTATGCTAAAACACAATATTTATAAAATATATTTTTTTAAAATAATTTATCTACTTTCAAAATATACACAAAAATTAAATTTTTATTAAAATTATAAAATTTTCATTAATTTTATTTTTTATTTTTTACATAAATAATAATAATAAGTATAAAATTGACATTTACATTAAAAACACTAAAAATTTAGTAAATAAATAATGTTATAAAATTAACATTTACCTTAAAACATGAAAAATATCCCACAGTGTCGATGTAAATCCAATACAAGACTATTACAACCATGTACAAATATTAGATAGAAGTGCTAAACAAATTCATCCTAAAAATGGTTAGTGTACTGTATTAAAATGGGAAAAAATATTAATAAAGATGTAAGGGACAATTATATCACAACCACCCCTATTTTAAAATGGTAGCGTGATTTTGTGATTTGAGACTTAACCATTTATAGTAAATATTTTGCCGAGGCCAGAGTCATCTCTTGTTTTAGACACTGAGTATGTTTGAGTTATAAAATCACAATCCTACCAAGTTCAAATTCATCTAGATAATATCCATGGTGTATTAGGATGAATTATTTGACCATCTTCATTTATTGTTTTTTTAATAATAATATTTTTTATATAATCAAATTTCTTCCAAATGTATTTATATTTTCCTCGGTGGAAATAATATATTCTTATAAAGAATCTAACACATTATTATTGAATACATGCATAAGATTTTCGTTTCTTGCTTCCATGTAATCGTGTTATCCAATGTTCTTAAAAAAAATCCTTTTTAGATCTAAATTGAATTATGATTCATATATTAAAAATAAATATTAATAAATAAAAAAATATATTATTATGAAGTTTTTTGAAAACGTAATTAAAAAAAAATATATTCTTTCTTACTTTAAAAAAAAAACTATAAGCCAGTGATCACGTTCTTTGTTTTGTGTTCAATTTATTTGAAAATATATTTTCAGAGATTATGGTTATTGTTTCTTATTTTTGTGTTTTATAATTTTTAAAATTGATTTTGTAAATATGATAAATTTGGGAGAGAAATAAGTAAAGAGAAATGGACAATTAAAATAAATATCATGATCTTTTTGTTTATTAGGTTATGTGAGTTTTGAGATGGCTCAACGTGTTTATTATGTTTATTATGTGATTTAAACTAAAATTATCAAAATCGGTTATTGTTTCTTATTTTTGTGTTTTATAATTTTTAAAATTTATTTTGTAAGTATAATAAATTTGGGAGAGAAATAAGTAAAGAGAAATGCAGTATTAAAATAAATATCATGATTTTTTTGTTTATTAGGTTATGTGAGTTTTGAGATGACTCAACGTGTTTATTATGTGATTTAAAGTAAAACTATCAAAATCACCTAAAGATTGTATGTGATTTAAACCATATTAGCTTTTAGCATAAATAAACTTTTGCCCACAAAGTTTTGAACTAATAACTTTTACACCATAAAATGTCTTTAACATAACACTTTGTCACAATTTGCTCTATATTCCATAGGCAAAAACAAAACAAACAAACAAACAAAAAAACAAACACCCAAACATAATTAATATTTAAAAATAAATAAATTATACAAATTAATAAGAAAAACAAAATTGGAAATTCAAGTCTTTTATATATATATATATATATATATATATATATCACGACATTTTTCTCTTCATGCATTTGTTAATGAAATAAAATCCTATCATGAAAATTTCTATTAATTTTTTGGAATGTGTGTTGGCGTCCCATTTCATAAATGATTGAAATAATTTACATCTCTTTTTTATTAATTTAAGAGAATATTCACTTTCATCAATCTTTAAACAATGTTCTTCTTGTATTGATACTATATTAAAACCCATGCGGGTTCATTAGGCTCTGATATTTTATTTATGCTCATACTTTTTAAAGTATTTAAGTATTTTAATTTAATATTGTTTTACAAAATTTAGGGAGGCTCTAGGGGGTCATTTTTGGCCCTGATTAACATATTGTTTTGCAGTATGTATGGGGACTAAAAAAAGCCACAAACAATCATGCCGAATTTCTTTTCCTTGAATCTTGCCTTTGATCAAGGAATTAAGCAACTCACTATCTTTGAGGGCTCCCTATTAATTATTCGACAATTTTCTAAAGAAAAGAAAACTATCAACTCCCTATCTCCCCTTTTGATTCTCTCCCCCTTTGATTCTCAAGATACATACATCAATGACAAAATTTAATCAAATGAATTTTTATCACATATATAGAAATATGAATTCAAATGTCGATGAATTAGCAAAAAGAAGGGCCAACTTGAGTCGATGGATCCTCGAAATTAATGCAAAAATATTCTCTTCTCGAGTTCCATAAATGAACTATAGTCATTACATTCTAAGGTTCGAAGGGGGGAGATTTATGGACTCCACTCCCCAGGCTTTAATTATTTTTGGATCGATGAAAGACTCTCATTGGTTTTGTCAGGTCCAAAGGATTTTAATTGGCCTATGCACAAGTGGCATTCTTCGACGAATAGATGGTTCATTTTGTGGACTCTGCTCGCTCTCTATTACAATATCGCCATAAATCTCCATGGAACTGATTTATTGCTCTCTACTCTGGTTACAGTGATCCCTTAATTTTGTAATAGGGTGGATTCAATTCCAATGTCCGACATGAATGTCAATTCACTTCACTTATGTCTTAGTGTGATTTTCATCGTGATGGGAGATCTAGGGCCTCATCCCAAGGGATAAGATTCTGCAGCACCAAGCAGATATGGAGCCCTTGTTGGACAGGATCAGTACCAAGGTTAGAACCCTCAATGAGCGGGTGGCGACTCTAGAAATTTCAAATGTGTGTGATAGAAGGGATGTTGAGGAGGGAAGCCACATTGAGGTTTGGAAGAAACTGAACATGGCTCGTGGTGATTGCCCATCCTAGTAATGAAAATAATTTTTGTATGGTTATCAATTTTCTCTTACCTTGTAAATTTTTCTGAAGATTGAAGAGATTACTTGGAAGCTCAAAAGCAGGATCACATGGCTTAGGGAGGGAGATCTGAATACTAAGTTTTTCCACAAAACGACAAACGCTAGAAGGCACAAAAATGCTATTTGGTATATTATGAAGCAAGATGACACCTATATTCACACCAAAGATGAGATTATGAGGGAAGCTCTCAGTCATTTCTCGTCCTTTTACAAATATGATTAGAACATTTCACATGAAAGCCAGGAATGGGTACTCCAATACATGCCAAATATGTTTGACGAGGGGGAATTAAGACACCTAAGTGCACCAATCACAAGGGAGGAAGTTCTATTAACAATTAAATCATTTTCTCATGACAAATGTCCCAGGCCGAACGGATGGCCTACGGAGTTCTACATTCATTTTTTCAACGTAATGGCTGATGAAATTACAAAGGTGGTAGAACTTGCAAGGATGTTGGGGCATATTCCGACTAACATGAACTCAACCTTCTTGGTGCTTATCCCAAAGACATCGTATCCCAAGTCTTTCTTGCATTTCAGGCCGATTGCTTTATGCAATCTTATATACAAAATATCATCCAAAATCATAGCAAACAGAATGATAGGTACTTTGTCAAAGCACATTTCCAAGGAACAGTATGGTTTTCTGAAGGGGTGATCCATTCAGGAAGCTATGCACTCTATGCACACTGGTAAGACGGAGGCTCTCATTATGAATATTTATTTATACAAAGCGTATGACACTGTTGACTGGTCATACGTTCGTGTGCTGCTCTTGAAGATTGGGCTTCCGGTTAACATAATTAGATGGATAATGGCATGTATTACATCTGTTGCATATGTTGTCATTATAAATGGGGTGTCGATGAATTTTTTTGGAGCTGAAAGGGGTATTAGACAAGGATGCACTCTATCCCCCCTCATTTTCATCTTGATCATGGACGGATTTAGTAGGCTTATGCAGATGGAAGTATCATCCAATTTTATATCTGGACTCTCCTTCTTAAAGGAGGTATATATCATGCACTCTCTTTTTGTGGATGATCTTTTAATATTTTGTAAAATAATGTGGAATCAATGGTTTTATATTCATTTCTTGCTGATGATATTTGGGAGGGCGACTGGACTGTGTATAAACAAGGGGAAATCCTTCCTTATCTCTGAATATGGAGATGAGGGGGAGATCAATTTTATTGGGGATTTTATTAGTGTCCACATCAAGAAGGCAGAAGAGGGTTTCACATGAGGTTGATGAGATTTGGGAGGGCGACTGGACTGTGTATAAACAAGGGGAAATCCTTCCTTATCTCTGAATATGGAGATGAGGGGGAGATCAATTTTATTGGGGATTTTATTAGTGTCCACATCAAGAAGGCAGAAGAGGGTTTAACATATCTGGGGTGCAGAATTAAATCATGTGGATATAGGAATAAGGAATGGAGATGACTGGTGGAAAGAATCAAATCCAAGATATGCAAATGGACACATAGATGGCTCTTGCTAGGAGGCAGACTGATAATGATACAAGCGGTCCTCACACAACTAATTGTATATTGGGGACATTTGTATTATTTTCCCGAACATATTATATGCTGCATAAATCAATTTCTGGCAAATTTCTTATGGGGTGGCCCAGGGATGCATAACAAGATTGATCTTGTTAATTTTCATCGTTTATACACTCCCAAAAAACAAGGAGGATGGGGTATTTTGAATATCCGCGCTTTCAATTCTGCCTTGCTCATAAAATCCTTATGGAGAGATATTAGGGGTAATGGCATTTGGAATAGCATTATATCTGTCAAATATCTACATGGTGCAAATCTACAGGATTTGTACTCTGGTAACTTCATCATGCCAAGAAGCATGTCATCCATTTGGTGGGGTTTCAAAAAAATTCTCAATATATTTGCTAGCAGATTAGTGTGGCGATTCGAAATGGTTTGAAGATTGTTTTGGGGGCTGATAGGATATATAGCATGAGTAAGGATTCGTTTCCCTCGCCAAGGATCATACACAGACTTGCCCATAGAGGGATTTTTTACTTCTATCAAATAATTCATTATTGGGCTCATGGGGCTCCCATTCTAAAATCTACTTCTTTACTTGGACTTAATGGGGATGATGTCAAGGAATGGAAGACATATCCAGAGCATACAGGCCGCTGGCTTATGCTACAGAGGCAAGGGTGATATGATCACATGGGAGGGCATTATAATATCTGAAACTGTGGTAGTAAAAGACACATATGCTCATATTATTTCTTTGTCTGCAGTAGGTGGAATATCCGCAGAATTCTGGACATTCTGGAGAGGACGCATTCCAAAAAAGATCCTATTATTTGGCTGGCTGGTCTGGCGTGGAAAAGTCTTAACATGGGATTCTCTTATGCGTCGTGGTTTTAAAGGGCCTGGGAGGTGCGTGCTATGTGGTGTGGCGGAGGAGACAGCAACTCATCTATTTTTCACATGCCCCAGAGTACTTCGTATCTGGAAGCTCTTTAGCCTCCACTTCATCGATATGACATGGATCCCACAGGATTTCATGGAAGCAACTCACAGATGGGATAAAGTACAGGGTAAGTTTCATGATCTACCCTTTTTTCTAATATGGGAAGTTTGGCTGGTAAGAAACCAGATTATATTTGATGATACAATGTTCTCCTATGCTCATATACATTCTGCCATCATGAGATGGATCAACCATCGAATGTCGATTGGTGATGGCATTGTGGATGGCTCACACCAGTATCGACCACATCCCATTGCACTTCTTGCGATTTATTTTGATGGAGCTTGTCAGGGGGGGGTAATGGGATGTGGAGCATGGATCAAGATATCGACGGATGAGCGTATCCATGTTTGCTGGAATGGGGGTCAAGGTAACAATATTCTAGCAGAGCTTATGGCCCTCTGGGGGGGTCTATATGCAGGTTTATGTCTGGGCATAGCAGATGCGAGCATATATGGTGATTCCCGTATAATCATTGAGGCGATGGTTGGAAAGTATACTCTTGGACTACCGGGTGCACAGGGATGGCTGTTGAGAAAAAAAAGGTTATGGGTACAGATGCAGAGGCTAGCTATAAATCACATCTATAGAGAGATGAACACTAGAGCCGATAGCTTATCTAAAAAGGGAATTGACATGAATTTCGGGATAATGACGGTCAAAAAATACAGGAGTGGTCAGTGCATATGGTCTAGAGATATCCCTATTCCCTATTTATGGTGGCATCGGCGGCAAGCGAGTGAAGGGTTGATTGGTTTTTGCATATATCATATGTTTTTGTTTTAATTTGCAGGTTTTAGGTGGAGAATGATTTTGATCGAACTGGGTCTATCTCCACCCTTTTGTTCCGCAATGGTAGTTATATGTTGGGTTTTTGGAGACGTTGTTCTATGCATATGTGCTGAATTGCAATTTCCTATGGTTATATCAGTGGGCGGTATAGGACTGGACATTGAGTAGATATGCAGCCACACTGCCTTCTGATGGTCGGTCGATCCATATCCATTTTGGGGACGTGTTGTTTTATAATTACAAAATATAATCTTTGTTTTTTATATGTCCTTGAACATTTTTGTTTTAACAAGGTAGTTATATATGGTATGATGCTCTTCTTTGAGACATCTAGAAATGTGGGCTGATCTGTTGATACCTGCAATTAATGTATATGCCAAGCTTTAGGCTCCATTAGGTTGGCATTTGCTCTAGACTATGTACTGTTTATATATCATAATATAACAACGATTTTTTTCTTCTGAATTTTTTTTTTTTTGCTTTATGTTAGGATATTTCTATAGAATTTATGAAGAACACCTTTTTTTAGATTATTTTTATTCATGGAGACATTAAACATTTTGTTAGATTTCCCTTTTGTGAACGACTCAAGATGGAAGGGTTCTGATGTACCCGGGATTTTATTAATATAAATATCTTTATTTGTTATATATATATATATATATATATATATATATATATAATATTTTTAACAAAGATAAAGCTATTTTTAAATGTTAAATATAATGATTTCCTTAAATATTTAATGGTTCTTCACATTTGATAATGAAGTCTCCATATTTAAATGTTCTCTATCATTCAATAAAATTCTTTAAATTTTTCAATTATTTAAATTTATAGTTCAAGAGAATTATAATAAAAAATACAATACTAATTAATCAATTAAATTCATATAATGTTTTTTTATACTAAAAATTATTAAATATTATTAAAATATATAGTTATTATTCACCTTAAATTTCATTTATTTATATTTTTTCTTTTTTCTTTTCTTTTTTACAATTCCTATCATGATCTCTAAATATAAATATACCTAATTAGATATCTCTATATATTTTCCAAAAATATAATAACAATTAAACAAACAAAACTATCTAACTATCCAACCACATATTGATCAATCATATATAGATATATAACAAAATTAAATAAAATCATAAAATATAATTATAAAATTTGAGTAACTCAATATATATTAAGCAATCTCCCGGATGTGGGTGTTAATTAAGGAAGGTGTTAAGGCGGGCTTATGGCAGGGCTTATAGAACAGTAAGTGGCATAGCCACATGGCCGCACACAAGCTCAAGTAGGGAGCATTAAATGGATCCACCGGCGACCTTAATGGCTCATTTACACAGCTCTTCTGTCGATGCCCACCTCATCTCTTCAAAATGGGCTCTTAAGGTCGTCTTTCTCCTCCTCCTGTGCTGCTAAGCTGGAATTGCCCCCTTGGAGTCTTGGAGTCGAACTTCCGAATGCCTACAGGGAGGCATTGCAGTCTTCTTTGTTGCATAGAGGTGATGCCTGGTTTTCATTTTTCGCACAACTTGTTTTGTAGTCTGCATCTTGCTTCTGAGACTTTAAACCCTAAGTCTTCGGCTCCCTGGGTCCCTAATTCTCCTAATCCTGAGCTTCACCATCATTGCAATCCTCCCCAAGTCAGAATGCCCCGCTTGCGACATCGAATGCGTTGTCGCTGCGGCAACAGCCATGGCAGAGCCGCTCGCTTGTCTCCTTCGCCTCGCACTTATTCCTCTTCCCCTTTGTTGGAGCATTCCTATGGCCGCTATTCGAAAAACCGTAGTGGGTGCAACCGCGCCAAGTCTGCACGTTGGTCTCGTTCTCTACCTTTGACTTCCCAACCCACCCCTAGCTCGCCGACGCTACCTCATCTGGAAGCATTCGTCTCTCTGCAGCCAACCCATTCCGCTGTCTCCCAGCAACCAACCCATTCAGCTCAGCTCCATTATACATGTACCATGGACATACCCCGCATTACTGCAATTATAACTATGTCCTTCAGGGAGGAACCTTCCAACTCCGAAGGTATTTGACCCACCAAAATTCAGAAGAGTGTAGTGTGTCATGGTGCTCCCATGGAAATTACGAAAGATAGCCCTGCCTCCAGTCGTAGAAGTAGAGTTTGGGAAAGTAGCAGTGAGGAATGGTCGGGTGGAGAAAAGGAACGCAACAAAGCTCGCCACTCCAATGCCATCACGACAACTGAGGACGTCACCTGTATTGAGGACGCCACCTGTGAAAAGCGTGCAACTAAGGATGCCACCTGTGCAAAGCGTGCAACTGAGGACGCTATCGACGAGTACAGATGCCTAATAGTGGAAGAGCCCCCTCCTTCACCAAATGATACTTAGACCCTCAGGTTCAATCTGGTTTTTGGTCTTTGGCCCTGAGTCTTTTGGGCCTGTTTATTAAGATTTTGGGTAGTAATGTTTTTTGTTTTTGGATATTTCAAACGATGTTCTTTTTTTCTATGCCATGCTGGTTTCCCCTGCATGGGCAGTGATAACACTTCCCAATGGACTGGTTTCCCTTACAAGGGAAGTCATTTTTTCTGCTATTTTGAAGAATTATGCCCGTGACATGGGATAGAACTGCAGAGGCTTGAGCCTCCTTGTATTTTTATGTTACATTAATGGAATTTATACTTATTTAGAATATATATATATTAAGAAATCAAATGAACAATTATTATCATTATTATTATTATCCAATTTTAAGGGCACATACCCCCTTGCTTCTGCTAAGTCTACATAGGCATACATATTCTACCCCCCTTTGCTTTTGAACCTGTGACCTCTTAGGAGTAAACACATGCTCTTAACCATTAGGCTCACTCAAGCTGTATACAACACTACCTAACCATCCATCAATAAACCATCAATTCATTGAATAATTATGAGTTACAATTAAAACATAAAACTTAATCTTTGTATTATTTTTATAAAATATTACAAAACTATTTGAAATGAAATCATTGTATGACAAAATTATGAAACACACCATTTTGAGAAATGATATAAACATGTTACATAAACTCGTTTTTGGAAATATGTTTTATTTCATTCCAAATAAAAAATTATACTTTATTATAAATCTTTGATGCCCATTGTGAGAGGTTATATATACAATCAAATCAAAGATCACATTTAATATATTCATGATAGATGTGAACAAACACAAAAGCTTGAAAAATTCATTCCCAAACACTACAATTTACACATGAAGAGACTCAAAGATTCTGTAGTGACCTCTGCAGAATGGTATTTATTTAATCCCTACATCATCGACTAACTGTTCATTGTCGGCGATAGAAAAATTTTCATCGTCATGTGAATAGTTCACATGAATATTATTCTGACACCTCCCATTAATCACAACCTATATGTTAACTCACCTATTGGTCTAAGTCTCAACTAGGCTTGCAACATAATTAGGATTTTCTACAACACAACTTACTTCTATAAATTTTAATTTAGCCTTTCCAAGAAGCTTGGTGAATATGTAAGCCACATTTTCATTGTATTACAATGTATTAAGTCAATTTCTTTTGATTGCACATTCTCTTACAAAATGATTTGTGTTTTTATATGCTTTGACTTGGCATGATATAAAAGATTGTTTGCCAATTTGATAGTGATTTGATTGTCACATCTAATTGTTGTTGGTGCTTGTTGTGTTTCTCTAACATCCTCAAGTATCCTTCTCAGCCATATTGCTTCGCAGGTAGCATTGCTTAATGCTTTATACTCAACTTTATTGGATGAGAATGAAACAATTGATTGTTTCTTACTTCTCTGTGATATTTCTCTTGAACCTATATTGAATGTATATCTAGTAGTAAATTTCTTTTCATCTGGATTTCCAACCCAATTAGAATCAGAATAACTTGCCAACTCAACATCAAATTCATTAGTATACATAATACCAAAATTAAGTGCTCCTTTCAGATATCGAAGGAATTTCTCTGTTGCTTTCCAGTGAATTTCACAAACATTAGCCATGAACTAACTAATTATGATGACATAATATGCTATATAAGGCATGGTAGTGGTGAGGTACTTCAAACTCCCCACCAATTGATGATACAAGGTTCCATTAACCTCTTTGGTTCCATCATCACTGTACAATTTGAAATTATGTTTTAAGGAGTAGATACTGCCTTGCATTCAATCATATTAAAACTTTTAATGATTTCCCTTATATATTTTCTTTGTGTGGTTGGTGTCTTACCAGACTCCCTCCCAACTTCAAGACCTAAACAGTAATGCAATTCACCAATATCATTCATCTCAAATACCTAGGACAACTGATTTTTAATTTCTTTAATAAACTTAGATGCATTACCTGTTATGATAAGATCATCAACATATATAGATATCAGAGCAACATTCCCATCTTCATATTTCTTTCTTTTTTTAACAAGAACGGTTATATTTTTATTTATGAGAATAGGCTGGGCCGCAGCCTAATCAACCCATAATACATATTCTGATTTTCCAAAATTCCCTTTGAAGCAGGTTCTGCTCTTTTGTTGCAGATTCTTAAGGAATCGGAGACCAAATTGGATCATCATCATTTTTTGAGAGATCTCCTTGGGCCAAATGACAGCCTGCATTTTCTCTTGCATCATCTTCCTTGTTTAAGTTTCAGAGTATATGGAAGAATGAGTTGGAGGTGTATTTTTTTAACACTTTTATGAGTCTCTGCAAAGTCTTGTTGAGGGCAAGGTTATTGAATTGGTCTCTGGTATTCATGATTTTGATCAGTATTTCTGAATCTCCGAAGACTTGAATGTCCTTTTCTCCATGCTCATGTGCGATCTGGCAGGATTTGAACAGGGCTAAAATTTCTACTTGATTATTGGAATTCAGACAAAGACCCCAACTGAAATTGATTCTACTTTGCCCAGTCCGAGGGTAGATGACCCCCCCAGCTCCAGAGATACCGGGATCACCCTTAGAGGCTCTGTCAAAAAAAATTGTGGCTTTATCATAGGACTTCCACCAATTTTTAAATTCAATCTCAAAAATTCGCAACCTCCATTCAGGATTATTACTGGGTCGAGAGCAAGTTGTAAGATTGAGAGTAGACTTCAAAGGAGCACCGATCCAGTTTGTCACATCAGAGGGGAGATTATTGTCTTTATTTTTGTTGAAAATGCAACAAGATGATGGAGCTTAGTGAAATGAAGTCGCCTTCACTAAGTGGGCCCGCAGGCTATTTTTGGCGCAAAGTCTATTTTTAGACTATGTATATTTTTAGACATATGGATCATGGTCTATGAGTTGCAGGGTGCTATTTATGGATGATTGGTCGAGTTGGTAAAAATAGATGGACCTCTATTTTAAGACATTGGGCGGTTTCTATTTTTAGACTGCCGGGCTAAAAATAGAACAGTCAAATATTATTAATCCTTAATAATATTTAGACTATAAACATCATCTTATCCTCTTGGAGCACTTCAGTTTGATGCTTGGATGTGGCACATGCAGCTGACAGAAGGAAATACGCTTTTCCTAAGGGTTAGTTGAGCTATTGCATGGTTGACTTCAGTTAGAACTCATGTGGCAGAGTTTGGTGGAGTTGATGAGACAGTTGGTGGAGTTGTGTTCTGTTTAACTTAGTTGAACTAGTTGTATTTAGTCTAACCGAAAAATACACTAGTGATGAGTGGTGTGAATTAATTATTAATTAATTCACTAATTATTAACTCATAAATCAACTAAAGAACACATCAGTTAACTGCAATGCATGAACAGTTCAGTGGAGACCAGTGTTAGAGGTGGGTGAAAGGGTGAGTGTGACTATCAGTTGTGACCATGATTGTGCATGAGATTTGCACACACATTGATGGAGATTGCCAATGAGGATTGCGCAGTTGGAGCTAGTGGGATTCGAACTTGGATCTCATTCATTACTCACTTGGATTGTGCAGTAGAGGCAGGCAGACTTGTGGAGAAGATTTGAACCCATGACTTGTTCAAATCTCAGTTAGTTTGTGTGTAAATTTTTGGAGATAGTACTGAGTACTTGTGAGGAGTATTGTGCTATGTACTGTTACATGTTCTCTATCATTATACTATACAGATAGTTGGGGTTTTTCAGCTATTTCTTTCCCGATTACATCCTGTGTTGATATGTGTGCTTGATTATGTTTTAATGAGCGCATGCGACTGCTTTCTATTTCCGCATATTGATGATCAATTGTAGAAGAGGTTATGTATTATGCATGAAGCTTAAATAGTGTGTAATCAAGATAATCTTGGAGAATAATTCAGCTATTATTCAAATTTATACATGGTATCAGAGCATAATTGATCATCGGATCTATTACAGTGATTACAATTATTTCGGTAGACAGAGTCTGTAACGGGCCAGGTAGCCTCTGGATCCATCCTTTCTTTGAAAGGTGATATATCCAGTAAATTCCCCTACAGTCGATCTCTGTGCTAGAAATAATTTGTTCTCACAAATCGGAAGCGGTTGAGTTTTGAGCTTGGAATTCGAATTTGCAGCAGAATTTGGAATTCGAAATTTGCAGCAGTTTTCTTGGTGCTAGAGTTGAAATGTCTTTCAACGGATTGCGACTGGAATATGCCCTTGAGGGAAGTTCGAATTATGTTGCATGGAAGGACCGGATGGAGGTGGTATTAGATGATAACGGGCTGAAGGAGTTCATAGAAGCTGAGATCCCAAAGCCTACTGATGCTGCTCAAGTTGAGGCTTGGCAAAAGAAGATGGCGAAATGTCGAAGAATTCTGTTGGAGGGCGTGAAGGATCACATTGTATCCAGCATGCATGGAAAATCTTCTCCATACTTGATGTAGAAAGCGTTGACAGATTTATTCCAAAGCAAGAGCGACCAGAGGAAGTTGGCGCTCAAGGAAAAACTCAGACACATAAAGATGGAGAAAGGCGACAGTATGCCCAAGTACCTCACGAAGTTCATCCAATGCAGGGATGAGCTGGGAAGTGTGGGGGTGACTGTCGATGATGAGGAATTAGTGAGCTTGGCTCTCCTTGGTCTTCCGAAGAGTTGGCATGCCTATCAGGATTTTGTCAATGGTCGGGTTAAATTGCCAGGATGGGAGCGACTTTGGTCGGATCTTGTGCAAGAGGAGATAAGGCGGAATACCAGAGACGGATCTTCATCAAAGGCATATGATGAAGAAAATTGTGCTTTGGCTGCCAAAGCAAAGAAGGGGAAGAGAAAGAAAGCTTCTCATTCCGGTGCGAAAGGCAAGAAGCAGGACATGTCCAAGGTGAGGTGTTTTCAGGTCACCAACACGGACATTATGCCACAAATTGTCCGCAGAAGAAGAAAAATAAGCAAGCTGCTGTATCTGCAGCGGGAGAGGCCTTAGCCTTGCAATTTGAGCTGGATTTTTCACTGATCGCATGCTTGGTCTCAAGTGTGATGGGGTCAGTATGGTTCTTGGACAGTGGTGCGTCTTTTCACATGACTGGAGATCGAGATCTGTTTTCAGATCTGGATGAGAAAGATCTTGGAGTGCACATCAAGATGGGCGATGATGGTAGATACAAAGGCGACCGGTATCGTACTCATTTACCTTTGAGAGGAGTCCGGTAATCCATTCGTGTTGAAGGAAGTGATGCATGTTCCAGATTGAAGAAGAATTTGGATTCTCCGTGGCGATGTTAGAAGACAAGGTACGACAATATCTTCAAACAAGGAAAAGCTTTCCCACGCAAGAAGACAACCGGAGAAAACTCTGAAGATAGGGGTTCGAACTCAGAACCTTTATCAGTTGCAGGTAGATGACTGCGCAGCTATGGCATGCAAGGCTGGAGATGTGGTGAGCCGGGATGATGAGGGCGAACTATGGCACAGGAGATTGGGCCATCTTTACCATGGAGCTTTGAAGATTCTGCAGCAGATTTCTACTGGACTTCCTAAGGGCACCCTTGCGCAGTCAGATCAGTGCAAGGGGTGTACTTTAGGGAAGTATGTGAAAGCCACCTTTCACGAGAAGGATAGTCGCGCCACGACGATCCTTGAGACAATTCACACAGACGTGTGTGGACCTTTCTCAGTAGCTTCGAAAACAAAGCACAAGTACTATGTGATCTTTGTTGATGATTTTTCTCGGAAGTGCTGGATCTTCTTCATGCAAAAGAAGAGCAAGACATACTCAAAGTTCTGTGAGTTCAAGGCGCCGGTTGAGAAGGAATCGGGGAAGCATGTGAAGGCTCTTAGGAGCGACAATGGTGGTGAATTCATCTCTGCTGAATTCAAGGACTTTTGCAGCGCAGAAGGAATTCGGAGAGAGCTCATTGCACCTCATAACCCACAACAGAATGGGGTTGCTGAGCGGAAGAACGGAACGATCGTGGGTGCTGCACGTGCGATGTTGCATGATCAGGGCCTACCCCTTCACTTGTGGGCGGAGGCATGCAATACTGCAGTATATGTGCAGAACCGTTGTCCTCACAAGATACTTGGCATGAGTACACCGGAGGAGGCGTTTTCTGATAAGAGACCTGACATTTCCCATTTGAGGATTTTTGGTTCACCTGTCTACTTGCATGTGACGAAGGATGCCAGGAAGAAGCTGGATCCGACCGCAGAGGTTGGGATATTTGTGGGGTACACTGATACACCCCACAACTATCATGTGTATTTTCCAGACAGTCGCAAGACTGTTGTGCGACGGGATATCAAATTTCAGGAGGAGAAAGCCATGAAGTGTTCGCTTGAGAGGGAGCCACACTTGCATGCAGATGAGAAGCTATTAGTTCCTAAGGAGGAGCTTCCGGATGTGGATCAGCCACAAGAGGAAGTTCATGAAGTGGAAGAGACCACTCATGCAGCGCCAACCATCAGAGGGCGCAAGCGCACTACAGAAGCTGAGCGACTGGCTCAAGATGCAGAGAGGGTTGTAGGACCACCTACAGCACAGCGCAGACAGAGACAGTCACCGGACCGGTACACTGGATACATGGCTCTTGTGAGTAAATGTGTCGTGACAGAGCCATCCTCTTTCGAGGAAGCTGTGGAGGACCCCGCATGGGTAGATGCCATGGTGGAAGAGTATGATTCGATTGTCAGAAACAGTGCATGGGAGATTGTCCCAAGGCCGGAAGGGAAATCAGTGGTGGGTTCGAGATGGATCTACAAAGTGAAGCAAGAAGCTGACGGGAGTGTGGAGAAGTACAAGGCAAGATTTGTTGCCCGAAGCTTCTCATAGATTGAGGGGATCGATTATGAGGAAACCTTTGCACCTGTCGCAAGGTATTATTCCATATGGATGATTCTTGCTCTCTCAGTGCAGATGGGGTGGCACATTCATCAGATGGATGTGAAGACTACGTTCCTCAACGGAGTGATTGAGGAGGAGGTGTACATAGAGCAGCCCAAAGGTTTTGAGATCTTTAGCAGCGAGTCGCATGTGTGCAGGCTCAAGAGAGCGTTGTATGGGTTGAAACAAGCACCTCGTGCTTGGTACACACAGATAGACAGTTATTTCACCGGACTTGGATTCTCCAAGAGTGAGGTGGATCTGAACCTATACCGCATTGTGGTGGAGGGTAAGTTGCTGATCATTGTACCGTATGCAGATGATCTTATTTTGATGGGTGATGAGCTATCGATACTTTCATGCAAGGAGGATCTTGCTAGAGAGTTTGAGATGAAGGACTTGGGCCTCCTTCATTAATTCCTCGGGATTGGAAACTTATCAGCCAGTTGATGACCATTTGTTTCCTCGGGTAAGTATGCCCGGAACATACTGGAGAAGCGAACATGCATGGCCGCAAGCTCGCTGATACTCCTCTTTCCTGGAGGTTGGAGGAAGGAGGATGCTACTTCGGCGGAGGTAGTGGATGCCACTGTTTATCGACAGTTGGTGGGGTCGCTTATGTATCTGGTCAATACACGACCCGATATATGCTATGCTGTTAACCAGCTTTCGAAAGCTATGGTTAAGCCTAGCAAGCTCTTCTGGAAGGCAGGCAGGCATGTATTGCGTTATCTTAGAGGCACATCGGGATATGACTTGTGGTACAGACAGGAGGATGAGGTGAAGATTTGTGGCTTCACGGATGCAGATTGGGCAGGGAGCCCAACAGACAGAAATAGCACATCTGGAGGGATCTTCAGTATCGAGTCGACAACAGTTTCTTGGTACAAGAGGAAGCGGAGATCCATGGCACTTAGTTCAGCAGAGGCTGAGTATATGGTAGCAAGCTTGGCTTATGTTAGGCTGCAGGATGATAAAGATCTAAGAATAATCTGTTGGCCTGAGCCTACTGTGATTTATTGTGATAACCAGAGTTGCATTAAACTCTCATCTAATCTAGTATTTCATGATAGATCCAAACACATCGACATCAGGTACCATCATATCAAAGATTGTGTGCAGCGGAGAATCATGTTACTTTCATACATTCCCACGGAGGATCAAGATGCTGATATCTTGACGAAGGCGCTCACCAGGAGAAAATTCGAATACCACAGAGGCAGGATAGGGGTTGCAGATAATCCATATCTTGTTGAGAGGGAGTGTTGAAAATGTAACAAGATGATGGAGCTTAGTGAAATGAAGTCGCCTTCACTAAGTGGGCCCGCAGGCTATTTTTGGCGCAAAGTCTATTTTTAGACTATGTCTATTTTTAGACATATGGATCATGGTCTATGAGTTGCAGGATGCTATTTATGGATGATTGGTCGAGTTGGTAAAAATAGATGGACTTCTATTTTTAGACATTGGGCGGTTTCTATTTTTAGACTGCCGGGCTAAAAATAGAACAGTCAAATATTATTAACCCTTAATAATATTTAGACTATAAACATCATCTTATCCTCTTGGAGCACTTCAGTTTGATGCTTGGATGTGGCACATGCAGCTGACAGAAGAAAATACGCTTTTCCTAAGGGTTAGTTGAGCTATTGCATGGTTGACTTCAGTTAGAACTCATGTGGCAGAGTTTGGTGGAGTTGATGAGACAGTTGGTGGAGTTGTGTTCTGTTTAACTTCGTTGAACTAGTTGTATTTAGTCTAACTAAAAAATACACTAGTGATGAGTGGTGTGAATTAATTATTAATTAATTCACTAATTATTAACTCATAAATCAACTAAATAACACATCAGTTAACTGCAATGCATGGACAGTTCAGTGGAGACCAGTGTTAGAGGTGGGTGAAAGGGTGGGTGTGACTATCAATTGTGACCATGATTGTGCATGAGATTTGCACACACATTGATGGAGATTGCCAATGAGGATTGCGCAGTTGGAGCTAGTGGGATTCGAACTTGGATCTCATCATTAATCAACTTGGATTGCGCAGTAGAGGCAGGCAGACTTGTGGAGGAGATTTGAACCTATGACTTGTTCATCTTCATAACTAGTTTTGTGTGTAGCATTGAGATAGTGCTGAGAGCTGTGAGAGCTTTGTGCTATGTATTGTTACATGTTCTCTATCATTATAATATACAGATAGTTGGGGGTTTTCAGCTATTTCTTTCCCCATTACATCCTGTGTTGATATATGTGCTTGATTATGTTTTAATGAGCGCATGCGACTGCTTTCTATTTCCGCATATTGATGATCAATTGTAGAAGAGGTTATGTATTATCCATGAAGCTTAAATAGTGTGTAATCAGGATAATCTTGGAGAATAATTCAGCTATTATTCAAATTTCTACACTTGTGAGGGAAATTCGACAAGGATTCAGTAAGCAAGGGTTTTTCCTTGGCAACAACCACCATGGAGGAGCAAGTTCTGTTATAAAAAATAGCATCATTCCTGGATAACCAGATCTTCCAACAAATGAATTTGGGGATTGCAAACCAGATAGAGGTCCACAAGGATTTACTGCTTAGCTCATGCAGAGAGTGCTCCTTCCATGCGATTAAGAGGTGAGAAATCGAGCCTGTCGAAGGGGGTTTGACATTTAGCCCAAAAAACGCGTTCACCCAAACGTTTTTGGAAAAATCGCACTCTAGGAACAGATGTTCCATAGACTCCAATGTTGTGCAACAATGAGGGCAGTGGTGAGGGAATTTTCACTAGTTAGTACACGCTTGTGTATGAGTAGCCATGTGAAGAAATTCACCTTAAGGAGACCGTCGTGATCCCAAACATGTTTCCAAAGAGAAGGGGAATGGAGGGGATTGTTGTGATGGAGGGCAGCAAATCCAAGCGCAACAGTGTACTAATCGGTTTTTCCCCAGCCCCATTTGTTCCGGGAGCGCCGATGGATAGGAGTGAGGCTAGCAAGTGAAGATTGGAGGATTGAGAGCTGAGGAAGGAGCCACTCAAGGAAGCATGAAATATTCCAGGCATTCCATTGACCAGCAGCATCCCAGGACGAAATGACATGCATAGAGTTTATCCCACGATTGATGAGCCACTAAGGCAAGTCAGTAATTTCATGTACTGAGTTGAGTGGAGGGCGGCCCATTATACTATCTTCCCAAAGGCAGATGTGATCTCCACTGCCTGGAATTCTAAAGAGAAGGACTTTGAAGAACTCCCAGTTGCGGAAACAGAGTTTCCAGATAGTAGTACCCTTCCAAGCTGTTCCTTCATCCATATGTAACATAGAGAGACCATGCATGTATTTTTTAATCAGAACTTGACTAACAGGATGTCGAGGATTCGAGAATATTTTCCATAGCATCTTCCCTGCCAAAGCCATATTAGCTAAACTGGGATCTCTAACTTGTAGGCCCCCATCTGCAAGAGTTTTTTTCACTATGTCCTAGCTAACTAGATGGAATTTTTTCTGATTTCCCTTACTGCCTTGCCAAAGAAAGTTTCTAAGGAGCTTTGAGAGATGGTTAGTAATTTATTTAGGGGCTAGAAGGAAGGTATCCTGACATAAAGGGAGAGAGGAGAGGACTGATTTCACTAGGATAAGCTTTCCAACTATGGTAAGCCACTGTCCACCCCAAAATTTCATTTTGTTCTTAATTTTGCTAAGGATCTCAGCCCAATGAAGGGTCTTTTTAAAACCCTGAGTCAAAGGCATGAAAAAATATTTAATTTTATCCCAGCGTGCAAAACCCACATAGCCAAGAACAAGGGCGATTCGGTTCATGGTGTGCTGGTCAATATCCCAGCTGTAAACTGCACTTTTCCTCCCATTGATAAGGGCTCCAAAAATGTTGCAGAAGCTATGCATAACCTCTTTAAAGGCCTTTGCAATCTTAATGGAATCACCCCCCAGGAGAAGGGAGTCATCAGCAAATAATGCATGGTTGATAGGCTTGGTGTCTCTCATAGCCTTGATTCCAGGAAGAGAGCCTTTATTATTCTCTGTCGTCAACTTTCGACTGAGGGAGTCAACCATAAATATATAGAGGAAGGGCGATAGGGGGCAGCCTTTTCTGATACCCCGCGAGGACTTGAAGAAACCGGTTGGCCTACCATTTATCAAGGGGGGAATTTATGGCTCTCCAATACAAGCACTAACTAGCCTACTGAAAGCAGAGCTGAAACCAAAAGCAGAAAGAACTTGAAGAAGAAAGGAATGTCGTACCCAGTCAAAGGTGTTCGCCATGTCAAGTTTGATGATCATCCCTTTTTCGTGGCGTTGAATGCTAGAGTGGATGGTTTCCTGCACCAGAGCCACATTTTCCAAGATGTGCCTACCTTTGAAAAAGCCACCTTGGTTGGGAGAGATGAGCTTTTCCAAAAGAGGCTTGATCCTATTTGCCAAGAGCTTGGAGATGATCTTATATGATGCATTGCAGAGCGAAATTGGTCTAAAATGGTCAAAAGAGACAGGGTTCACTTCTTTGGGGATCAAAGCGATGAAGGTTGAGTTTGTGCAACCCCCCACTTTAGCTTTCTGCTGGAATCCCTTTATCATTCTAATCAGATCAGCCTTTATAATATCCCAACAAATTCTGTAAAAGTGAACGGAGAATCCGTACGGACCGGGGGCTTTATCTAGCTCCATTACCTAGACAAAATTGTTGATTTCCTCTTTCATGAAGGGCCTCATAAGACTAAGGTTGTACTCCTCCTTAATCAGCCTTGGGATATGAGAGATTAATTCTATAGTTTCCTCCTTATTGACATCTCTGCTTTCAGTATAAAGCTGCTGGTAGTGAGAGGTAGCAGGCTCACGAATTGCAGCCATTCCTTTATACGCAGTCTCGTCTGAGGAGGTGATTTCATCAATGTGATTTCTCAAGAGGCGGGTGCAAATTTTCTTGTGAAAGAAAGCAATATTTTTATCTCCATATTTGAGCCAAAGGTTGCGATATTTAAGCCTCAAGTATTCTTCCTCAACTCCGAAGGCCTGGAAAGAGATTTTTTGGACAACTTGCTCTGGCTTAATTTCTGAGGGAGTGCTATTCTGTTATTCCATATTCATTTGCAGATCCAGCAGCCTCTCGGTGGCCTACCTTATTATGTTTGTAGGAGAGAAAGAGGGGTTTTTAAGCCATTCATTCAACGTTGATTTAGTGGCTTTGAGTTTTTTTTCCCACACACGGCTAGCTGAGCCACTGAATGAGGTGGACCATGCTTTCAATATGTCCTCCTGAAACCCATCCCTTTCAATCCATAATGGGCTGAACCGGAACGGAATGGGACCCAAGTTTTCCTCTTCCTCTATCTACAGTAAGATCGGTTTATGATCAGAAACATGTTTGGGAAAAATTTTGGAGGAGATTATTTTATTCTCAAAGAGAAGGGAGCTCTGAAGAAGAAATCTGTCCAGTCAGGCAGAGATGTGCTCACACCCAGTTCTGTTGTTTGACCATGTGTAGAGCCAGGATTTTGGCTTAATATCTATTAAGTCCCATTCTAGGATCAATGCTTCCGCAAGAGGGAGGATGGGGTCTTTGCTAATGTTGCCTCCTCTTTTCTCCTTAGGTTCAAAAACCAAATTGAGGTCTCCCATGAGGATTATATTCTTGGGAGAGTAGGCTTCAAGGAAGTTAGCAAGAGTTTGCCAACAACCCTTTTTTTCAATGTAAAGAATCGAAACATAAATATTAAAGAGAGCGAGGCAGGTCTTACTCACAATATGTTGGAGCTCGGTGTAGATCCAATGTTGAGTTTCAAAGGAGATGACTAGATGGAATTTATCAGCTTTCCACATAGTGACAAGCCCACCACAAGTACCCCTTGCACTGACTCCTTTCCCAGCTTTTGTTGTCCATTTGTCTTTACTAATTTCTAAAAGGGAAACCCCTTCAATTTTGGTCTCTTGGAGCATGAGGAGCTCAGGGGTATCAGATTTCAAAAGGTTCTTCACTTCTTCCATTTTTGTGGGATTCCCCAAGCCTCTGCAGTTCCAAGAGACAATACGCATCATTTAATAGTAGAGGGGTGGCCTTTATGAGGCCTGGATCGATTGATTTTTCCTATGGACATCTCAATCGTGGACTGGCTACCTTGCATTTTTTGCTTCTCAGCCTCTGCTTCTCTTGCCACTCTGTGTGACTTTCTCCCGACTCTTTTCAAGGGTCTTTCGAACATTTCTTCATCTGAAGATCCAGAGGGTTCAAGGGGCTTCTTCTTTGTCATTTCAACGTAGGTCGGGGATGTGGAATCTGCTCTTAGCGATCCAGTTGGTGATGAGGCGACTTCTTGCTGTATTTTATTTTCTTCTGCTGGTTTTGCCTGTTGTTCTGTCACTTCTACCTCTAGCCCAGATTGAGGTTCGGGGTGCTTAGTATGTCGAAGGGATTGGAAATTTCTTTTTTTCTTGTAGGGACAGAGTTGCCTTCCCCTTGTGCTGCCGATGAAGGGCCAACATTCCCAATGGGATTATTTTTCCTTTTGTTTCTAGTACTTGGTTTATTTGTGGCGCCTTTTTACACTTGAGTCCATTGTTTGTCCTTGGAGGTCTTAGTCTCTTCCACTGTTTTCTTTTTTCAATATCTGGCAAAGTGTCCATAGCCATGGAAAAACTGGCATTTGAATGGGAGTTTTTCATAATCAAGCTCTTGGATGTGAGTCCATTCAGCCATTGTGAGCTTAATAGCCTCAGGGAAGTCAACCTCCAGATCGACTTCGACACGGATTCGAGCACATGAGAACTGATCTCTTCTTTTTGCTCTGTCAATATACTTCCCAAGTTTTTTGCCAATGGTTTCTAAAGATTTAGGGTTCCAACAGTGGAGAGGAAGGTGAGGCAAGCGAACCCAAACTGGGACAACCGATGGGACGTCTTGACTTGGATCGAAATCCGGAGTCCATTGATCCAGGTAGAGGCCCTGAGGCCCCATGAAGTATGGGCCATTTCAGAATATCAGATTCCTGTCTTCATCTGATTCAAAAACAAAAACAAAAAATCCCTTACAAACAAAATAACTTCTGATGCCATCTTGAATAAGAGGGGTCCAGTTCCTCTGGATCCAGGCTTCGACAATTTTTGGTGAGGGCCAGAGCCCTGTAAACTACCAAATGAGGCCACGTTTAGCTAGATTGAGATCTGATTTGCAAGGATATTCAGTTGGCAGATCCACAATGGGGATCTCTTCCAATCATTTCACGATTTTTTACTGTTGGGTGCTTGGAAGCTGCTTATTTCTGGTAGCCACAAGTCTTTTGAAAGCTAAGAGATCATGGGGAAGGGGAGCATCAGGCTCAGGACCCCCGCCTGGGACCATGGCAGTGGAGATGCAAAAAGGATGTAGGGGAGATCAAGCAACACACACGGGTCTTGTCTAGTCTACTCACACTAGCCCATCTTCATCTTTCTTCATGTACAAGTTAGGATCATTTTTTATTCTCATAAAGTTACCTTTCTCATAAAAGAAAGAATCAATTTTTACATACCAAGATATTGGTGCCTGTTTTAAATGATATAAAACTTTCCTTAACCTACAGACCAGATGCGATTGTCCTTGTTTTACAAACCCTTCAGGTTGAACCAAATAAACATATTCTTTTAATTGACCATTCAAAAAAATAGATTTTACATCTAACTGGTGCATTTTCCAATTATGTTTTGTAGATAATGAAATTATGATTCTAATTGTGCTCAAATTAGCTATAGGTGCAAAAGTATCTTCATAATAAGTTCCCTTTTTTTGTGAATAACTTTTTGTAACCAATATAGCTTTATACTTATCAATACTTCCATCAGCATTAAGTTTGGATTTATACAACCATTTGCATCCTCTGGGAACTTTATTTTTAGGCAAATATGTTAATTCCTAAGTGTCATTCTTAATTATAGAGGTATATTATTCATTCATTGCATATCTCCATTCTTTATATTCTTTAGCTTCTTCATAGCTTGAAGGTTATACAACATTCATTACAAGAGACATTAATGCATAATATACCTTAGAGGTGCTTGAATTTGATGTGACAACCTTCTTGGAGTTTTAATGCTTTCATCTTTATTTTTGCTTTGTGGAGTCCCTTCTTGATGCAAGAGCATCTTACCTCCAAGTCAAAATTTATTTTGACTAGAGTAGGGGTCTTTTCATTACCAAGGGAGTTGGTTCCCTAAGATTGTTTTAATTATTTCATTTATTGTATAACCTTTGTTTTGTGAGAAATATATGAAAGAGAGGAATATTGTAATGAAATATTCTCTCTAAGAGAGATTTCAAGAATATTGAATGGATTAGAGAGAATGAAGGATAGTTAAATAAGTGATAGATTTGAGAATCTAAAAAGTCCTAAGTTAGAGAGTATGGGTAAGATTTTTGTGGATCTAGGAGGAATTCTTGGATTTGAAATCGAATTGGTTTCAATCCTCCATGTATAAGATTATTTATGTAAATTATGAGACAAGTAGGAAAGAGTGTGTGTGTAGAAGAACGGAATAGGCTTGTAAGAAGCCGAGAATTGGCTTGAGGCCAAAATGGACCTATATTGTAAATTTGGCCATTGGGGCCTTTGATATTTGTTTTAAATATATATTGAATGAGACATTGTATGAGTTATTTCTGGAGACTTTTTGTTTCGATTGTTGAAGTGAATTTTATTTAATAAGTTGAGTGAGGGTATTATGTGAATATGTTGAGATAACAATATTTAGAGAGGATTTTTTCACTTTCAGGTTTAGAGAGAACCCGAGACAACACAATAACTTGAAATATCATGAGGGATAATTATTTTCTCGTGTGCAGGAGGAGGCAAACGACAATGTTTTTTCATTTGAAAACCTTAAAGAATAGGCATCGAGTGCACAGATTGTAGGTATAATTGGTTTGGCCAAAAAGGCAGGCTCAGATCTCCCTGGAGGGATTCTGAATTTGTAACATTGAAATAAGTGGAAGTATTGGAAGGAATTACCGAATCCTGGAGAATGCAAAGGAAACCATTAGTTAATAGTTCCGAGAGACAGAAATTTCAAGTGACGAGCGTCGGGATGGAGGCTTAAGGATGGGAGGATTAAAGGAGTGCATAATGAGAAAGAGTGGGCGATGAGGACCGAGCTTATATGGAACTGTGGGCCCATATGGAGGTTCCATCTCGGCAGCATTTGTAAATTACTTTTTCGAATGCACCACGCCAATGAGAGTAGGTTGAAAGTATTAATCAGAGGAGAACGTGGGTCCTCGACCGAGTGGTTATGTCAGAGGGGTGATATGTCATAATAGAGTGTTGGCCTAGAGGTAGGGAATTCCCCGAAGGTTCATATGGCACACAAAGTTGTAACATCAGGTTGGAATGGAGTGGGTGGATCCCACTCGACCAATGCCTAACCTGGAAATGAAAGTTAGAGAGCCAAGGCTATGGTCGGGCTTTCAACATTAGGAACGACACCCAAAATTAGAAAGCAGCGATTAACAAGGATTTTTCCCCTCATCCAGGACAAATAAAGCTGAAGATTATTAGATAAAGCGTCGATGAATCAGTGGGATCGATGGGTGAGGAGTGGATTGGAGGAGGTTCCTTATAACATAAATTTGACTTTCCCGGGAGATTATTTAAATAGGATTCAGTCTCCGGGTGCCAGTCTTGTACCTTATAGTGAGGTCGCTTCCATAAGGGACACTATCATATGGAGCATTCTTGACTCTAGGGGCTATTAAATTAAGATCACATAACAAAAGAAAGAGCTTAGTTGTTATATATATAATGCCGCCAACTCGCATAGAGTTTGGCTGTCCCTTCCAGCTCCTCCCACTGTGATTTGGCTTTACAAGGGATTTAGATCCTGAGATGGAGATTTATACAAGGCTAAAAGAAAGAGCCTTATTGCATAGTAAAGTAGTTCATGTAGGTTTTAAATGAACATAAGTTCGAATAAAAGGTCTAGTTTTCATCAAGTGGTATCAGAGCTTGAATGTTTTGAAAATATCGAAAATACGAAAGAAGAAAGTGAAGTTGTAGAATTGGATCTGGAGGATTTTAGAGAAGGTAAAAAAAAATATTCTGAAATTTTTATTTGTGCTTGAAAATTGAAGGCCATAGGGTAATGCTTGAAAGAGGAGTGCTGGAAATTTTGGAGGATGTTGGAAAAAAACAACTTGAGTTAAGGATATTGAAGAACTACAATTATGGAGGTGGAACTGGCACATAAAAAGTAATATTATATTATAGTTTGTTTTGTGTGCATTTTACATGAAGCTGAAGCTGTAGGAATTTATAGGGTAAGTTCCTTAGATCAAACACCAAATGTCACCGCTCACAAACAGATCACATATTAGTACACCAATATTTGATGTGGTTAAAACCCTCAAAGAGGGAAATAATCCACGGCCTAAGCCAACACGACCACTTCAGGCAATTTATTAATATAAAGAAATAAAATTTACATAAGATTCTCTCATAAACAATTATCGGAGAAATGACCCTCCACGCTCTTTAAATAGAGATCATGGACCAATCGGGTGTTAAGACACGGATTAAGATTCGGTAATACCAAAGAGAGATTGAACTGTCAGATCACAACATATCATGACCATCGGATTATAAGTTACAAATGTACATAGTAAAGAAACACACTTTACCTAACTCTATGCTAGAACAATTTATTCTTAAATATTTCCTATGTGTCGGAATATCCTAACATCCCTCCTTAAGAACAACTTGGGATAAGATTGAAGGATTTACAAAGCCGACACAATAGGAGAAGGAAGGAGGAATTAGAGAGTATCCCCCCTTAATGATAAATTTCCTGAACTCCAAGCATAGATCAAAGTTTTGTAAACTTCGCTTCTTTGAGAGCCTTTGTAAAGATACCAGCAACTTCATCATTGGTTGAAAAATACTGCACTTCAAGAACACGATCGTGAATGAGCTTTCTGATGAAGTGTATGTGTAGCTCAATGTGTTTCATGCGTTGATGTTGAACTGGATCTTTGCATAGCTGAATGACACTCTGATTATCACACCAAAGTGTATTTGGATGATGCTGATGAATACCAAATTCGATCAGGATCTGATGAAGCCACGAGAGTTCCTTGTTGGATTCAATTGCACCACGATACTTTGCTTCTGCTGAAGAAAGAGAGATGGCACTTTGTTTCTTACAAGACCATGTAATAGGTCATGAACCAAGAGTGAATACATAACCTGCAGTAGACTTTCGATCATCAAGGTCACCAACCCAATCAGAATTAGTGAAACCAATCAACAATGGAGATGCTCCTGCATTGTAAAGAATCCTGAACTGAACTGTACCTCGAATATATTGAAGTATTCTTTTATCTTCTTTACAGTGACTTTCATGACGTTTGTGCATAAACTGAGCAACAAGACCAATGGCAAAGGAAAGGTCAGAATGAGTATGGGTTAGATACAAAATTTTACCAAAAAGTTGATGGTATAAGGTATCATCAAATTCATGGGAATTACAAGTGACTGAAAGGGAGAAGAGGTTGTCTTACACTCTTCCATGTGAAAGTGGCGTAGAAGATCACAAGCATACTTGGACTGAGAAAGGGTAATACCTTCTGTGAATTGCAAGACTTGAAGACCAAGGAAATAATGCAAGTGTCCTAAGTCGGTCATTTCAAACTTCATTTTGAGGCTAGACTTCACATGGTTTATATGGTTGGGATCACTACCAGTAAGGATAAGATCATCAACATAAAGAACAAGGATGATTAAGGACTTACCCACTTTCTGGTTGGACATTGGGTTCAACGCTCCCCATGTGTTTCACGACATGGATTAACCGCCTCTCATGGATCCTAACTCTGGCGATTGTAGCGGAGACTAATGATTGCAGGTTTTGTTCTAACGACAATCGTGATTCTAAAAATTAGTATCAGAGCGAGAGGTCTCAAGTTTGAAACTCACTCGACTCGCGTTGGGGGTGAGATTGTTGGACATTGGGTTCAATTCTCCCTATGTGTTTTGCGACATGGACTAACCACCTCTCGTGGATCCTAAATCTGGTGATTGTAGCGGAGACTAATGCCTACGGGTTTTGGTCTAACGACAATCATGATTCCAACATTTCTTGGTGTAGACGATGTTGTTGGAATGAAATCTAGAAAATCCATTATCTAAGAGAAAAACTATCCATTTTAGCATACCAAGCCCGAGGGGATTGTTTGAGACCATAGAGAGACTTCCTAAGGCGACAAACAAGGCTAAAGTCGTTTTGGAAAAAACCATGGGGTTGTTCCATGTAGATTTATTCATGCAAATCCCCATGTAAGAAGGTGGATTTAACATCCATCTGATAGACTTCCCATTTAAAGGAGGCAACAAGGGAAAGAACAAGGCGGATAGAATTCATTTTGGCAACATCGGAGAAGGCTTCAATATAGTGAATTCCTTCAAATTGTGAAAATTCTTTAGCAACAAGACGAGCTTTATGTTTATCCACTTTTCCATCTGGTCTAAACTTTGTTCTGTAAACCCATTTTCATCTGAAAAGTTTTCTTCCCTTTGGAAGAGGAACAAGATCTCAAGTATCGTTTTTCCAATAAGGAACGATATTCTTCATTCATAGCTGCATCCTAATCTGGATAACCTGAATCTTATTCAAAGGTGTCTGGATTAGGATTTTCTGGAACTTGAGCAAATAAGGATGAGGCTCTTTCGAACTGATAACGCGTACGGCGTTGATCTTCAGGGTCACTTGCAAGAGAACTTGTTGCATCCTGAGTAGAGCGAACCCATCTTGGAAGTTGTGGATCTGAAGGAAGATCTTAAGGAGGTGGAGGAGGATTTTCATCCTCGTTGTCATCATCTGAACTAGAAGGAATTTTGTAAAAAATATAAGAGATAGAGAGAGGTGGCACATATTCTGAATCAAGCTCGCAGGCCAAAGGTGGCACACCCGCTGAACTAGGCTTGTAGGCCAATATATTTTCTTCAAATTTTACATCTCTTCTAATGATTACATTTTTGGATTTTGGTTGAAGAAGTCTATATTATCCTTTGACATCTTCAGAATATCCAACAAAAATGCATTTTTCACTCTTAGGTTCTAAGTTTTTATGTTTCACATCTAGAATATGGGCTCAAGCTTCACTTCCAAAAACACGAAAGTGACTTACATCTGGTTTGATTGAGCTGCAGGCTTCTTCTGGAGTTATATTCCTTAAAACCTTTGTAGGAGTGCAATTTACTATGTAATTTGCACAGTTAATTGCTTCTGCCCAAAAATTAATACTAATCCTTTTAGATTGAAGCATAAAATTGGCCATTTATTTTAGAGTGTGATTCTTCCTTTCATCTACGCCATTTTTTTGTGGAGTATATAGAACAATATGTTGCAATTGAATTCCATGCTCAGTGCAAAAGTGGATAAATTTGTTGTTAACATATTCTCCTCCATTGTCAAATATCAACTTAAGAATGTGATGTCCAGATTGTTTCTCAACAAAGTCCTTAAAGGCCAAGAACATGTTAAAAACTTCACTCTTTAGTTTTAAGAAGTATACCCAAGTGCGTCTCGAAAAATCATCAATGAAAGCTAAGAATTACTTGTAGCTAGAGAAAGAAACAACTGGAAGTGGACCACATAAATCATTATGCACAAGCTACAAAGGAGTCTAAGCGTGCCAAGAGGCACATTTGTCAAAAAAATCTCGATGATGTTTCCCGAGTACACATCCAGAACAAACATCATCTCGACAAGATACCATAGGAAGACCTATCACCATATTTTCTTTACATAAATTTTGAAGAGAGTGATAGTTTAAGTGACCAAATCGCTCATGCCAAAGTTTGCTCACTTCAACATTATGAGCAACAAAAATAGAGGGAATACATGATGACCTAAAGTTGTCAAACTTATACAACCTTATGGAATCATCAGCAATGTCAGTAGATAAAATATGTCTTGGATCTCTTAGGTCTTTAATTACAACATCATGAGGTGAGAATTATATTGTTTTCCCTTCACCTGAATGAGTTATATGATAAGCAGATAGAAGGTTGCAGGACAAGGTAGGAACACATAATACATAATTAAACAGACCATTATCTACATGAATGGTTCCAGACCCTACAACACTAATAGATCTATCATCACCAACATAGATGTTTTTGGTGTTACAATCATTTAAAGAAGAAAACATGGATTTATTTTTTTCCATGTGGTAAGAGGCTCCATAATCAATGAGCCACTCATGAGAATGAGAAGAACAAGATACATTCAATGCATAACCAGATCCTGGTGCTTAATAACCACAAGATGAAAGTTCCATTCTTGATGATGAAGTTGAAGAGTTATCCAAATTCATGTTGTGCTTCTCAATTGCTGCTTCCAAGGCTTCCATATTCTTAAAACATTTTGACTCTACGTGGCCATCACGATTACAAAATTTTCAATGTCTATCTGTCTTCTTCACTTTTGATCTATCTGCCTTATCAATTTTTTGAGTTGCTTTTTTAGTTTTCGGCTAAAATTGCTTAAGACCCTTGTTTGGTTTAGGACCATTATTTTTAGGATGTGCTTCATAGGATTATTTGGATATGGTTGTTGTTGGGCTGCTAAGGATTTCTTAGAAGAGTTTACAGTATTAATAAGACCAAGGTGTAAGAGTGTTTCTTGTTCTCTTATCAAGGAATCGTAAAAGACATCAAATGCGAAGGACCTGTAGGCTTTTCCTTGAGAAATGAGGGTTTCTCTAGTGGAATGGAAGGTGGAAACAAATACAGAGTATGCAGGGCCAATATTAGCAAGAATGGAATAGATAAGGCTACCATCTTCGTTTTTGACATTACAACCTTTGAAAATAAGTCTAAGGGTCTTGAATTTGGACAAAAAATATTCAGTGGAGGAGAAATTATTGCGGTCCAATGTAAGCAACTCATTTTCAAGCTGGTGGGATCTGATTTCATTTTTAATGCCAAAAATAGTATTTAGATTTTCATAGCTTCAGCAGGGGAGTCAATTTATTGGATATGAAATCTAACATCTTGAGCAATGGACATTTCTATCAACCCTCGTGCTTGATCTAGTTTATTTTCCCATTTAGTGGATTTATCTCCGTCAGTGGGTTTAGATTCGTGTCTTGTGGTTATTCTATAAAGCCCTTTACTTCTAAGTAATTCTACCATGTAGGATAACCATTGGAAATAATTGGTGATGTTAAGAATAACCGAGCATGAACTTTCCATTTAAAAAAAAACTGAAGCTGAAAATGTTGAAAATAACTACTTCAATGGAAATATCTCGAAAAATTAGGCCGTTTAAAAAAAACGGCTCTCAAAACAGCTTCTAGATGAATATGTTATGCATTTTTGAAAAAAAGTTGTAGTAGATGTCGAGTAGTTATGTGATAGGTTGAAAGTTGATGATGAAGTTGTACTTAAAAAAAAAAAATCCCCCCCCCCCCTCCCCGCCTTTTTCCAAACTTAATATAGTAAGTTCACTTAAAAAAATGCTACTTTATGTGACCCACTTTTATAAATAAGTGAGAGTCACTTTTATAATGTTACTTTTACATGTGCTTTTTAAATAAAACCCCTTTAAAAAAAAGACAACTTGCCAAAAAAAATTTTAAGAAAAAAGGAGTTTGACAAAGAGATTTGAACCCAAGGCCTCTATTCTCATAAAGATTTGAACCCAAGACCTCTATTTTTTTTTTTTTTTTTTTTTGTGAGTGTTTTTCCCTGCAAAAAAACAAAAATCCTTGCACACAACAACACCAAAAATGAAAACATACCAAGAAAACGTTATATTTTCAATTAGTCCGTCCGACAACTATATATTTTTCTCATTATTTTTTATTTCCCGAGATCGCACAAAGTCGCGGGGAAATAGAATACGTAGCAGAAAAATTTCATCTTCCTATTTCTAATTTTCTGAGATCGCACACAACACAAAGCAAAGAGCATACGTAGAAAAGAGGGTATAGATCCAACAATAAAATATTACTATAAACCGAAATGAGGAGACAGAATAATAAATATAATTGCAAAAAAATTGTTTTATACCTCTAGATCTAAAATGACCTAACTTGGGCAACTAGAAAACTTTTCACATGAAACAAAAGGGGTTCCTCACTGTAACAGAAGCTCCGGACACAACAGAGAAGTTCTCCTGGCCCTAAAGTGGTCAGAAATAGTAGATCTGGAAAACGACAATCACATGCAGTCAAATCGACTTCAGATTTGGGTCAACAACGGATGCGGACCTCAAAAAAACTATGATACCATGTAGGAATTTATAGGGTAAGTTCCTTAGATCAAACACCAAAGGTCACCTCTCAAAAACAGATCACAGATCAATACACCAGTATTTGACGTGGTTAAAGCCCTCAAAGAGGGAAACAATCCACAGCCTGAGCCAATGCGGCCACTTCAGACAATTTAATAATATAAAGAAAGAAAATTTACATAAGCTTCTCTTATAAATGGTTATCAGAAAAATGACCCTCCATGCTCTTTAAATAGAGATCATGGACCAATTGGGTGTTAAGCCATGGATCAAGTGTCGGTAATATCGAGGAGAGAGTGAACCGTCATATCACTACATACCGTGACCGTTGAATTATAAGTTACAAATGTAAATAGTAAAGAAGCACACTTTACCTAACATTACGCTAGACCAAGTTATACTTAACTATTTCCTATGTGTCGGAATATCCTAACATAAGTTCAAAAGAATCTTTCTTTTAAGAAAAGAAGGAGAGATGGTGGATAGAAAAATCTTGCATTATGAAATAGTAGTGCAGAGTTAGTAGAGATATGATACTACTAGAGAAGTAGTAAGGAAGAATAAGAATGCATGAGGAAGCCAGAGGAATGCGAAAGCTCTTGGAGAAGCAACAAGCAGGAAGATAGGTTTGAACATTTTTTTGTGAAAGAAACATGATATTATTTATATGTAGATTGATTTTGATTGCAATTGAATAGGAGATTGATTTTCCTATAAGAGGTAGGAGCAGTGCTATTAGTTTGAGAAAGTATACACAGAATATTGCATGTAGAAGGATAGTTAGAAAATTTGTGAAGAATAAAAGGGAGTAAGAAAGCTCTTAGAAGCTAGAAGGGTTGTGATAGAACCCAATAGTAAGATGGATTGCTAAAGAAAAGAGGAGGTCAAAATAGTAGACTTATCAGAATAATTAAGCAAGAAGAAGTGCAACATCCTGACAACTTTTGAAGCATAGGAGGAGGCGTTCTCTAGAGAAGGAGAAGAGGTTCTACTGCAGAGAACTAGAAGAAGAAGGGTGACTTCCAATAAGCAGCAGTTGGGTAGAAGTTGCTAGAGAGGCAGTTCCATAGTGAGTGCAAGGAGAATTTCCAAGAGGAAGTTCTAGAGGAGGAACCCGTAATACCAAAAGACTAAGCTTAAAGGAATCTTGGTGAGGTATTTGTAGCAGGGATTGCTACAAGGAAAAAGGAAGAAAGGCTTGTTCGTAGCTCATAGGTGAACAAAGGAAGCTCATAGGAGAAATCAAGAAGGTAAATATGGCTACGAATAGTCATGTGATGGGTTCAAAAGGAAATAAAAAATATCAAGGTAAGAGTAATGAAACAGCTGGAAAGAAGAGAATGAGTAAGATGGGAAGAGAGAAGGAGGTAGCTGAAATTAAATTATAGCTAGAGGTTTTGAAGGTGCTACTACAAAAATATCAAGGAGACCATTGTTAGAGATGGGTTCTTGAGAAGAAAGTGAAGTGGAATCTATTGCAGGTAAGGTTGAGACTGAAATTAAATGCTCAGTTAATGGAGAAACTTGAGGAGTTTGAACAAAGGTTAAATTCTCATTTGGAAAGATAAATGAAGCAACAACAAAGTATAATTCATAAGGAGATTATTTGTGCACCAAAACAAAGACCAGTTCTCGAGGAAAGTGATGAAGAAGATGTTGATGAGATGTTAGCAAAGAGTATCAAAAATTATGGGGAGAATGAAGACGAACATGAAGAAATGGTGCAAGAAGCATCAAATGAGGCTAAGGAGCCTTATGATTTTAAAATTAATGAATTGTGTGTGAATGCAAGATTTGTTACAAATAAGGGACAAATCATTAGATGTGTTCTGCACAAATAGTCATTGAGGATTGTTATGCAGGCTAAAAAGAGGCGAGAACAACCTGTGGATGATGAATGGCACCAAGGAGAAATTTAAAGAGGAATTTATGGGCACCTTGTGTAGAAATTTAATACAATAACATGTATATTACCAGACTCCCATGATCTAACAATTAAATCCACTATTAAATACATAATCCTTCTACTCAATTCTTTGCGGAAATTAAATCGCCAATTGAAAAACATATGAAGAAAAATCAAGCGCACATAACAAGATGTTTTATCGGGAAAGCTTAAAGCTAAAAACCCCAACTATCATATATTATGTATATCATGGAATCATGAAACAATCTCATAAAAATCTCAACTCATAGATCTCTCAATACAATATACAATCGTCTCACACTGTCAAGCAGAAATTTGCATATCTATGCACCAATTTCTTGCCTCCTGACAGCCTGCCTCCACTGTGCAATTCCTGCTAAAGAAGAACCCTGAATGAATTCGATATTGCCTTGCCTTGACTGCGCAATCCTCATTGGAAACTCCAATGTGTGTGTAGATGCATTGAATGCATCACTATACTCACAACTGATAGTCAAACACACCCTTTCACCTATCTCTCCATTGGGTCTCTACTGGATATGACATGCAACTAGTTAACTGTTGTATTTCTTCAGTTGCAAGTAAGACACTACTTGTGAATTAATTAACTAATTAATTCACTCATCTTTCACTAGTGTATCTTTAGTTACAACTAGCACAACTGAGTTAAATTAAATAAAAACTCCCATAACTACTCTTCCAACTATGTTACAACTCTGCCACAATCAGTTATAACGAAGTTCATCATGCATGAGTCACCAACCAACCTTGGAATGCGTAATTCCTTCAGCTAACTGGTTTTCCACATCAGTTAACTGAAATCAAGTGCTCCAAGATAATAATTTATTATTTATTGTTTGATTATCATTAAGGGCTAATAATAATCGACATGCATTCTATTTTTAGATTTGCGATCTATAAATAGACTTCGCCCATCTTCTAAAAATAGAAACTCATCTAAAGATAGAATTTTTTCAACCATCTAGAATCAACATCCTGCTAATTTTAGAATATGCTCACCATTATAAAAATAGACATACACCTAAAAATAGCCTGCGGGCCCCACCTAGTGAAGGTGCTTAATTTTCACTAGGATCATCATCTTGTTGAATCTCAACACCTTGAAGAATTCAAATTTTCAAGAGGAAATAATGATGGAAGCCATAAGGGAGACCTCAAGATATAGTATTTTTTAAACTAACAAGTGTTGTGTTTTTTCAGGTGATGAATATTTGCAGGAACCGAAGATTTGGTTGGAAAGCAAAGAAGCATGGGAACCATTGGA
Organism: Pinus albicaulis; assembly: GCA_034641835.2. Lineage (NCBI taxonomy): Eukaryota > Viridiplantae > Streptophyta > Pinopsida > Pinales > Pinaceae > Pinus > Pinus albicaulis. The sequence goes on from CM076581.1 coordinate 686,626,909, forward strand.
GAAACCCATGTAAGTTATAAAAGGCATGGACATGAAGTTTGTTGCAAAAATATTAAATTTTTTAGAGAATTGGTTGGACAATCCAAAGACAAATTGCGAAGAAAATGAAATGATGGTGGGCTGCAACAATTTCATAGAGGATAAGGACGAGGTTCCCAAGGAGAAAATGTAGTAGAAAAGAGGCAGCAATGATGATGCATTCCAGAAGAAATTACAAACCAAGATGGAATCCATTCTAGACAATTGGAATCTTAATGATTTAGAAAATTCCAACAATATGTTCCAGCAAGGAATGAATGATTTTTGGCATCCAGAAGAGAAATTATACCAAGAGATTTAGGAGATAAAAAAATGGATGGTTAAGGTGTCTCAAAAGAGGAATGTTGCAGAAAAGAAAAGAGATGGCATGAATTTTTTGATGAGGAAAGAACAAGCATACATCAACAAGGAAAAGGGAGAATTGCATCATAAGGTTTGGAAACCAAGAAGAGTAAATATGAAGACAAGATACCAGCAACAACATGAAAAGGAGAAGGATTGACTTCAGAAGAAAGTTTGGGACCCAGGAAAGAATTATTTGACCAACATAACAAGGTTAGGAGACCATGATTTTTTTTCACCAAGGGATTATGATGCAGGATCATCTTACCTCCAAGTCAAAATTCATTTTGACTAGAGTTGGGGTATTTTCATTACCAAGGGAGTTGGTTCTCTAATATTGTATTAATTATTTCATTTAGTATATAAACCTATGTTTTTTGAGAAATATATGAAAGAGAGGAATATTGTAATGAAACATTCTCTCTAAGAGAGATTTTGAGAATATTTAATGGGCTAGAGAGAATGAAGAATAGCTATATTAGTGATAGATTTGAGAATATAAAAAGTCCTAAGTTAGAGAGTATGGGTGATATTTTTGTGGATCTAGGAGGAATTCTTGGATCTGAAACCAAATTGGTTTCAATCCTCCATGTATAATATAATTTTATGTAAATTATGAGACAAGTAGGAAAGAGAGTGTGTGTAGAAGCAAGCGAGAGGCTTGTAAGAAGCCGAGAACTAGATTGAGGCTAGAATGGACCTATATTGTAAATTTGGCCAATGGGGCCTTTGAGATTCATTGTAAATATATATTGAACCGAACATTGTATGAGTCATGTCTATAGACATTTTGTTTTGAATATTGAAGTGAATTTTATTTGATAAGTTGAGTGAGGTTGTTGTATGAATACTATGTTGAGAGAACAATATTTAGAGAGGATTTTTGTGCTTTCGGGTTTAGAGAGAACCCAATACAATACAATAACTTGAAAGCTCATGAGGGATCACTATTTTCTTGTGTGAAGGAGGAACATGACATCATTTTTTCATTTGAAAACCTTGAAGAATAAGCATCGAGTGCACAAACTATAGGTGTAATTGGTTTGGCCGAAAAGGCGGGCTGAGATCTCCCTAAAGGGAGTCTAGCTCTGTAACATTGAAATAAGTGGAAGTGTCAAGGAGTTAACTAAATCCCAAAGAACGTAAAGGAAACCATTATTTAATAGTTCAAGGAGTGAGAACTGTCAAGTGATGAGCACTGGGTTGGAGGCTTAAGGCCGAAAGGTTCAAATGGGCGCATAATGAGAAAGAGCGGGCGATGAGTATAGAGCTTACATGGAACTGTAGGCCCCACCCAAAGGTTCCATCCCGATGATATTTTTCAATTCCTTTCCCCGATGTGTCAAGCAAATGAGAGCAGACCAAAAGTATTGATCAGAGGAGCATGTGGGTCCCTAATCGAGTGGTTGTGTTGGAGGGGTGATATGTCACAATAGAGTGTTGGCCTGGAGGTGGGGAATACCCAAAAGTTTCATATGGCACACAAAGTTGTAACTTCAGGATGGAATGGAGTGGGTGGAGCCCACCCGGATAATGCCTAGCGTGACATTGGAAGTTAAAGAGCCAAGGCTACAAGTCGGGCTTTTAACGTCGGGAACAACACCTGAAATCAGTAATCAACAATTAATGGGGATTTTTTGCATCATCCAAGACCAATAAAGCTAAATATTATTAGATAAAGCGTCGGTGAAGCTATGGGATCGACGAGTGAGGAGCGGATTGCCGTAGGTTCCTTATAACAGAGAGTGGACATAGCCATAGGTTACAAAGGTGTGGAGTGGAGCACATCGGAAAAATTTCCCGAAAGGGAATTCCAAAGAGGTTATTTAAATAGGAGTCAGGCTTTGGGTGTTGGGCCCGTACGTTATTGTGAAGTCGCTTCCATAAGGGCCACTATTATATGGAATAGTGTTGACTATGGGGGCTATTAAATTAATATCATAGAAAAAAGGAAAGAGTTCGGGTGCTATATATATAACACCACCAACTTGCATAGAGTTTGGTTGTCCCTTCCAGCTCCTACCACTATAATTTGGTTTTACAAGGGATTTAGATCTCGAGACAAAGATTTATACATGGCTAAAAGGAAGTGCCTTGTTACATAGTAAACTGGGTCGTGTGGGTTTTAAGTGAACCTGAGCTCTAATATGAGGTCGGGTTTGCATCACTTCTCCTCTTTTTGGAGTGTCATGACTGCTTGATTCCCCTTGCTCTTGAACCTGTAATTGTTCCTATGCTTGTTCTTATTCTTGTTCAAAAATTGTATCTTTTTTTACATAATCATCAGTATCATGTCATACACCAGTATTATTCATTTAATCACCTTCATTTGCATTCTCATGAAACACCACATCCCTACTTGCAAGCAATCTATGAGAAGTGGTTTCAAACAACTTGTATGTTTTTTTATCATCACAATAACAAATAAATGTGCACTTGATTGACTTTGCATCAAGTTTTCTTCTTTCATATTTTGGAATATGAGCAAATCCCTTGCAACCTTTTCTTCTTTCATATTTTGGAATATGAGCAAATCCCTTGCAACCAAAAACTCTTAAATGACTCCCTTTTGGTTTATACCCATAAAATGCTTCAAAAGGTGTTTTAAGCTCTAAAATTTTGGTTAGAATCCTATTTTTAAAATAAACAACAGTATTAAGGCTTCAACCCAAAAAGAATTAGAAATATTTTTACCTTGAATCATACTACGTGCACATTCTACTATTGTTTTTTTTTCCTCTCAGCAACTCCATTTGGCTAAGGTGTATGTGGCACTGTAAATTGCCATATAATCCCATTGTTTTTACAATATTGATTGAATTATCTTGATTTATATTCTTCCCATTGATTAGATCTAACAGTTTTGATGCACTTTCCAGTTCGTTTTTCCACCATATTTTTGAACCCTTTAATGTATTAAAAAAAATCACTCTTCTTCCTTATGAAATAGATCCATGTATATCTAGATCTATCAAAAAAAATAAAAATAAAATACCATGCTCCACCAAGAGATATAATTTTCATAGGTCCACATACATCAGTATGAATCAGTTCAAGTATTTCCCTATGTTTTTTCTCTTTATGTACAGGAAATTCCTCTCTATGTTGCTTGCTAAGTACACATGCTTCACATTCAATATGACCATTATTCACAATAGGAAGACCTTTAACCATTGTGTTCTTTTAAAGTAACATTAAATCATTGTGATTTAGATCCCACAGCTTTGATTCCATAAATATATTGTTGACATTATTATAGATGCCAATGCTTGATAACATGTCCTAGTCACATCCTATTTATACAACCTGCAAAATCTGGTACCTTTGGCAATAACTTTGTAGTGATCTTGAATTCCTTTCACAACACATTGTGATTTATCAAATTCCACCTTCAAATCTTGGTCAGCAATAGTAGAAACAAAAATTAAATTCTCTTAGATACCAAAAACATGCATTACATTATGGATTAGTCTATCTTTTCCATTAGGAAAATTCACACCTGTTACACCGTAACCTTGAAATTTAAGTGATCTGTTACCTCCTAGATAAACATATATTCCATCAATGTTCTCATAATATTCATCAAACCAAGTGCCTTATTACAAGCCATATGGAGTGATGCACCAGAATCAATAAACCAAGCATTCACATCATCAGTTTCTGCAGACAATACAACATCATATACAAACAATCTAAGATTTTTAAATATATCATTGATTGAGGTGTCTTTGTCCACAAAAATTTCACTATGCCTTCTATTTCTTTTTCTAGACTCATTATTTTTTTTTATAGCAATCTTTAGAGTAATGTCTAGGTTTTCCACAATAATAGCAATCATTATTTCTCTTATCATGAATTGGAAATTTAGATTGTATCATACCTTTTTGTTTTGCTTTAAAATTTCCTCCTTTGTTCTTGTCTCATGGCTTAACTATGTATGGTTGTTTAGCCTTGGTTACCAACACCAAATATGAAAAATTGGAGCCCAAATTAAAGCTCTTCATCCTTTCCTCCTCTTGTAGAAGAATTCCTATCAATTATTCAAATGCAGGGTGCTTCTCTCTAGTTGAAAGGAAAAAAAATGATAATATTGCACTATGCCATTTAATGTGATGGTGACCAAGTTAGTACTAGACACCTTTTCACCAATATCTCCTAACTTATCTCATAGATCTTTGACATGGGAAATGGAATTGCTTATATTTCAATTTTCTTCCATTTTTATAGAGAAAAGCTTAGTCTTCAAAAATAATATTTGGTTTTTATTTATTGTTTCATACAAACCCTTAAGCACATCCCACGTTTCTTTGGAAGTATTGCAATCTCTGATGTGAGGAATAATGTTGTCATTTACGGACATTCACAACAACACCTTTGCTTTCTTCTCTTGTTTCTCCCAATCTGGAACAAAAGTTGCAACAATGGGTTTAGACTCATCCCCACTCATAATTGACCACAAATTATAACCCTCTAAAATGATTAGCACTTAAATTTCCAATTCACATAATTTCCCCCATCAAATTTAATGGATACATTCAAATAAGTATCAGCCAAGAGTTGACATTGCTCAAAAAAACAAAATTAATTATAAAATCTTCAAAAACACTCCTTATTAGAGATTTTACAATCGGCTATTATTTAGTTCATACCTACATCAATGACCAATAGTTCATCGTTGTTTATAGAACAATGTTCGTTGTCATGTGAATAGTTGACGTGATTATTATTCACACATCATCACAATATCCAAACTTATAGTTTTAATTAACGAGGTATATCATATGCTCCCTATCATTGACACTTTACACTTCGGTTTCAATAGATGACAAAGTTAGAAAAAGGTTGTTGGATAGGGTCATAATGTGAATTGTAAATATACAATAACTATTAACAAATAGGTGCTAGTGGTAAACAATGACACACCCAACATCTTATGCAAAGTGACCCTTATGTTAGCAAAAACACAGTTTTTTAATGAGACACGAAAAAAAACTTCAAATCAATCCTTGCAGAAATAAAAAAGTATATGGATTTCAGTACACATAATAGCCATATTAAGGACAAAGAATTTCTTTCTAAGTTGATGAACAACAATCAAACAAACCCCCCCCCCCACCCTGCGGATGCAAGTGACAAAAGTGGCACAAATGACAATCATCTCTCCCACGCCCTTAAGGATGGAGATCTACCGCGCAGAGCCTCACCCGCTGCGGATCCTCAAACCGTTAGCCATACGCACACAATGAATAGGATAAGGAATGATGAAGAGATGTTTTGTACAGCATTACCCCCTCCAGGGTACCCCTCTACAACAATCATCATAAATTATTAACAAGATTGATATGAATATCATCCATTACTCTTCCCTCGAGCCTGATCAGGAAATTGGATATGGCATGCAGCTGCGTTTGAGGCTCACTCATGACCATCCCCCTCACATGCGTCCTAGACCTTATATAAGGATGGGCCCTCAGCCCAAAGAGACTCACAGTAAGTTCCCTCAGTCTTTCCTTTTGATTATGTTTTTTCCCTCCTACACCACCAGTCTGCCATGCATCCCTCTGCCTAGAGTTGTGCTACGCAGATCCCTCTGGGCTGCGACTACTCAACCTGCACATCTCAGCCCTACTCCTTCTACTCCTCTAGTCTCCAAGATTGTCTGTCCTCCTGCTGCGCATCCTTCCATTGAAGCCTCTCCTCTTCTTCAGCAGGCAACGACTCCCAGATTGTGCCAAAGAACCATCCACGGTGGACAAAGAGGGGCTCTCCCTGGACGTTACTACAATGGAATGGAAAATCGTTTGGAGTCTGTTGAAGGATCCTCCTCTAGAAACTATGCTAGACAGAGCCCCAATCCTAAGCAGGAGGAAGAATCCCCTATGCAAGCTACACAGAGTGGTAGATACAGTCCCCGAAAGTCTACCATCGTGCACCAGGCGCACCCCCCGCCTCGCAAGACTGATCCTCTGCCATCTCAGGAGGAGGAAGACGATGATACAGATGTATGGATAATGGATTCTGAAGGCACTTGGACATGCGTCCCTGACGCTGAGTATCCAGAGTCCCCCATCCTCTGCACACTGATCCCTAAACCTACGCGTCCAGTAGCATATTCTGAGAAAGTGGCCGCGCAGGCATATGCCTGCCCCATAGAGGAGGAAGAACCCAACAATAATGATGAAGCTGAAGACTAAGGACTGCGAAGCTGCTCAGTTCTTCCTTGATTTTTGTCATGCATGCTACTACCAAGGAATCTCAAGCTATACTCATGTTTCTGCACTTTTTGTAATATCTGGATACATCAGCGTTGCTGCGCATTTTGTAATTTCTTGTCTCAATTATTTTTCGGGTTGGTTTCCTCCACGGAGGCATCCCCGAAATCGAGTAACTAAGGCTGGGATTGGTTAAGCGCAGCTTGCCAACCCCACCTTTAGCATATGTAATGTTTCTCTTCTTGAATTAATATAGATTAGCCTAATTTACCAAAAATCAATCAAACAAACCCATATGAGTGAGTATAATAGATTGTAGATGAATTATATGAAAAACAAGAAATAGAAGAAAAAACACCCATGGAAAATGTTAAGAGAAGATTATATGACAATATACAAAATAGTTTTCTCTATACATTACCAACTTTACTTCACAATTTTTTGATCAACAAGGGTGTCAGTCACATTGTGGAACATCACCTCCTCTCAAAACACTAGCCAACTCTAACTATAAGAAATGATAAGTGGGGTGTGAAATATCTCCAAACGTCGATTATCAAAAAACTCAAGAAGCATGGGATTACTTTATGCAAATGTAAAAAATGGAAAACAGTGTGTCCAACGTTGATCTTGAGTAAGGTAGGCTCAGTGATGGGGATAGATTTTTGTGAGATTCTGAAAATGGAGTAACCCTAGCTAATCTACACCAAAAAAAATAATTATTTCCAAGAAAAGGAAGGAAATCAACCATAAGACAAAGGGAATATGTGTTGGATGAAGAAATAAAGTAAAGAATTGTTGTGAGAATATAGTTACATAAGCTAACAAAGAGGCAATCTTAATGATATTCCTGGCATATGATAATTGCATATGGTAGTGAGTTTCGCTGATTGATGGGGGGCTTGCCCAAAACGGATCTAAATGGAATTCCTCCATAATTTTTCATAGGAATATAATGTAGTTGTATTGTGGGAGTGGATGGATTAGTTAATAATCCTTAACAACACCAAATATGGCCATCATGAGTGATGGGAGATTTCTAAGCTTTTTTATTGCTACATGTTGAAGGATAATGGAAATGAGTCTTGCGTGGATCCTTTGTGACTTGACTCTTGGCTTGAACTCTTGTTAGTGAGGTGTTGAGCATAATATGAGTTGTTAATAAAAAACACCCTTTTTTCTTACCTCAATTGCTTAATTGGCTTGTAGGTATGCCACAATATTGATTTTCCTTCATCCCTAATACCATCTCAACAATTGTTCCTTAGTGTGGATCTTACTCTTCCCAAGATTTATTCTAGTCAAATATCCTTGCCTTTTAATCCTTCGATCATGTGCCTTATGATGGGGCCCATCAATAAGTATATTTTGAGGTTCATTGTGTTATCCTCCAATCCTTAAAACTCTCCTTTTCTCACATTAATTCACATTTTTAGACATAATATGCTTAGTAGGAAGACTAAAGAGTGTTTTTCATATTATATGGCCTAATATGGTTGTTATGCAGGAAAATAAGCATTTTGGAGGTATTTACCATGCAGGGGCTTGATGGAGACAACCAAGAGATAATATAGGGGGCTTGTTCACCAAATTAACTCTCTAACTCGGCTTGAGATCACAGAATCCTCACTCATAGCTCAAATTCACTAGTAGCTGAGGGACTCCAAGTACATGTGAATATCAAGGAGGACCAGATCCACAAATATCGAGATATTGGAGGGAATCACTCCTCTTTTCAAGAGAGTTGCCATCAACTACCTTTTTGTATAAATAAACCAGCCAAGAGGCTCATCAGGATTCGAATTTTTGTTGGAGCTAGGAGTAGCTACTAAGAGCCTAGTGCTTGACCTTGTTATTCTTATTTTTCATATGATGTATGTGACTATAATTTTTTTTTAATGAGAAGTTTACCATTGGTCTGCATCTGAGTTAGTTTTGGAGGGTTGAAACCCTTAGGTTTGGGCCCAACCCATAGGTTTTAGTCCCTCTCTTGTATTTCTTTCTTGTTCTTGTTTCAAAGCATTGCAATTATTTCCTTGTTTCAGTAGATGTTATATCATAAAAAATTGTAATTGTAGGATTTAATAACATCTCTCTTATTGGAAAAGTGATTGGAAAGATCCACAATAACAAATCAAAAATATTTTTTTATGATTTATTGGAAAATTGTTAAGTATTAGCTTGCAATATTTATGCATGTTTAATCTTTGAAACTTAGGAGTTAGCATAATTGGTTTGGAAATTGGAATTGTGTTGTAGGTTAGAGTATACTTAAATAAAATTCAACTCACATTTTCCATGATTATTTACTTTGCTGCAATAACGATCATTTGATGCATGCATTTGACTAGTTGCAGGAATTATGTTGATTTGTAGGGATGGGCACACCTTTCTATATCCACATGGACCTTTCCATCTTCCTCCTAGGAACCTCAACTTGATTCCAAACTTTTTCTCTGAAATCACTCTATTAAGGTAAATGAAGGACACCATGGGCATCAAATTTGGTGCAAGATAGACCTCTGAGGGGTACTAGGCTTGGATAAGGGGCTCCCACACCCTTCATTCATCTCCTTCTACCTTCGTCCACCTTCATCTTCCTTCAAGAAAACATTTTTTCCTCAAAAATATCTTGTACCCTCCTCTTGTAGCAAAATATGGCCTCCTGTAGCAATACAGAACATTCTGTCACACCTCTTGTAGCAGGTTTGTAGCATTGTTTTCCTCAACCAATTTTTCTCCATCCTTTGACTCTGACATAGTTAAGTTGAATAATGGTCCCCACACTTTGATTTAATGATTAGGGAAGACTCTAGGACCACTCCAACCTCATCCTTTCCTCACTGCAACCATCATATAGAAAAACATAGTTAGAGTTAGTATTTTTCTTCATAGGTATGTTAAAGATTGGATTTCTCATTTCCAAGCAAGTGTGAGTAGATAAATTATGCATGCAAGTAGGTTATTGCTTTGATTAAGTGTGTAAGTAAAGTATCATGATTTACTTCTACAAACAAATCAACCTTTTTCTTTCATGAAATTACAATTATCATTTACGTGTGATTAATGGAATTTTCACCTTTGTAGTTAGAATCATGTTCATGTATGATTTCATAAGAATTTTTCACTATAATTTGTTGAGGGAGTGGTCTTTAAACACCTTGATTTGATTTCATGAATTATGGTAACATGAGTAGAACCTAACCTGTTGTGTGTATATCACTGTCACTTCTAAGTTTTTATGAACCCTGGGTTCACAATTTAAGTTGAGAAGCCCTTGGGAGTTGCGACATCTATAGTGCAATACCAGGGCTCATCACGTTTTGGCATCGTTGTCAGGGAGGTGTCTAAGTAGGTGTTGTTTCTACCTAGGAGTTACTTTTCTTTTTCTATTTTTCAGCAGCCACAGGAACAATGAGATTTTCCCTATTAGAGAAACCAATGGAGAGGCCAGAATGAAGAATATAAGCCTTGTTTCCCGTCCATGTTTCTCTTCCATCTTTCCCTGACCTAACCTCTGAGGATCATGACACCTTTGTGTTTGAGTTTGTTGTTGTTTTTAGGACCTATGAATATGCCTTTGATGAGAAAAAGCTAAATTTTTTTCTGTCTACCCTCAAAGATGCAGTCGTGTGCTGGTTTATGAGTCTACCTAGAGGCAGCATCACTGCCTGGTCCCAAATGAAACAAGCCTTTAATGAAAAATACTGGGATTATTGTAGGTCCAAAGAAAAAAGAGAGGAAATATTTAGGATGATCCTTGGGTTTGATGAATCTTTAGAGGACTATGAGGTAATATTTCAACTCAATTAGAGAAGGGCCAATTGTACCCTTGATCCTGAGTCACTCAACCTAGTTCTTATTTGAGGGATCGGGGAGGATGTAATGGAAACCCTCAACATGCTATCTAGAGGATATATCTACCAATTTCCTTGTGATGACATCAAGATTTTATTTAATAATCACTTTAGGGTTTCAAGGAAGAAGGTTAGGTCTAGCCAAAGCTTGGTTAGTTCCTCTCCCTCCACAACAACCATCAAGAACGAGATAAAAAGTATGTTGGAATATTTTATGACTGAAATTTTGTATACATTTTCCTTGCAAATGGATACTATGCAAATCAAAATGAGGCAAGAGGAAGCATAAAGGTAACTAGTTATATTTTTCCCTGTATTTACTAAAATACATCCTAGGAATGAATGCCCATTGAATGTCATAGATGTCTTAATAGTTTGTGAATAAAATCATGCAACAGATAAATGTCCCTCTCTGTCAGGCCTAAAGGTCGTATACCAAGGAGGGGTAGAAGGTGGGTCATAGAAATTGTGCTTCATTGACCAAAAGAGACCCTCAGGTCCTCGACCATATCAACAAGGCATGCAAGGTGCACATTATCCTCACTACAATCCAAATCAGAATGCACCTTTCCAGCCTCCGTACCCTTCCACTCATCCACCAAGGTTCACACATCCTACTTGGTCTTATGTTCCTCGATATCCTCCTCATCCTACCAACCCTCCTTTTCAGCCATATCCACCCTAATCTTCCCAATGGGGAAACCCCTCACTAGGGTGGAGGCCTCAAACAACCCATCCCCATGCTTTACTACCTCCACCTCAATCTAAACAAAAACCTCCTCACCAAAATCCACCTAAGTGACCTCAAATGCCTGCTCAACCCAATCCAAACCCAAACAATAAGCAGGCACATTAGGTTTACAGTGGGGATACATCCTATCTTGATTTTTCTATGGAAATCCAAGATATCAACCTTCAGTTTGGGAAGGTGCTCCCAGATAATCACCCACCTTATCCACCTAAATATCTTTAAGAAGAGAAGGAAGATAGTTATCCTCGAGCCAATACACCTCCTTATCCTGAAATGTTGGTCCACCCTAACCAGCATACCCCAGAAGAGGCTAAAATTCTGGGAGAATTGAATAAAGTGTGTGTCAAGATACCCCTTCTTCAGGCCATTAAAGATGTTCCCATTTACAATAAGCTTATTAAGGATAAATTTTTCAAAAGGCATGGGAGAAGAAGAATATATACACCCACCATCAATGTTGTTGGACAAATATCTAATCTGATGTTTGGGAGGGTGATCTCCCAAAAGTACTTAGATCCTGGTAGCCCTGTAGTGGATGTACACATCGGTAGAATTATGGTCCCTAATACCTTGATTGACCTTGGAGCTGCAATAAATGTGATGACCAGGGAAACCATGCTGAAGATCAATCTCCAAGGGGCTTTGAGGAAGACTACTACATTGTTGTAGCTTTCAGACATATCCATACTAGCTCCTAAGGGAGTTATTGAGGATTTCATGGTCTGCATTGACTCCCGGTAGTACCCCACTGATTTCCTGGTCCTCCAGCCAAAAAAAAAGTTTTATGGTTAACCTCTCATCCTAGGGAGACCTTAGTTGGCCACTGTTTATGCCTACATTAGTTTTAGGGTTGGGAACATGACTATTAAGAATGGGAATTTAACAAAACAACTTGTGTTGTATCCTCCTGCTCACCCTTCTATTGAGAAACATTTACCCTGATGGTTAGAGGATGAGGAAGAGGAAGAATTTTATCAGACATCCCTCTACCCAGTGTGCACTCTAGACATTATTATAGGAGGGGGGTTGCTTGATGAATATGAACTTATTAACCAAATCTTATAAAATAAACCTCCCACTGCCATATCAGTTGATGAGATGATGAAAGAATTTGAGATTTTTCTTTAGGCTGATTTTTTCTTTATTGAATCTAGATTGGAACATGCCAAGATTGTGGAGATTGGCCCATCTAGAACTATAAATATCAACCCATCTCTTTCTACTGAGCAGGAAGAATAGTTATGCAATGTGTTGAGGCAACACCTAGATGCTTTTTCTTGGGATTATAAGGAAATGAAAGGTATGCAATATCACTCAGTTTGTACTCATCATATTTAGATCAAATAGGGACGCAAGCTTGTGCGCCAACCCCAAAGAAGGATCAACCCAGATCTTAAGGACATTGTGAAAGAGGAATTACAAAATCTACTATATTCAGGGTTCATATATCCCATTTCAGATAGTGAGTGGGTGTCACCTCTTGTGTTAGTCCCCAAGAAAAATTGGAAGTGGAGGATATGTGTTGATTACCTAGAAATTAACAAGGCTACAAAGAAGAACTATTTTCCTTTTCCCTTCATTGACCAAGTCCTAGATGGATTTGCAAGAAATAAATTCTTCTCCTTCGTGGATGGATTTAGTGGATACAACAAAATTTAGATCAGCCATGAAGACCAAGATAAGACCACATTTACGTGTCCTTGGGGTACCTTTTCCTATATAATCCTTACATTCAATCTGTGCAATGCCCCTCCTACTTTCCAGAGGGAAGTTCTAACTATATTTGTTGAACTTGATCATGAATCTCTTGACATATACATGGATGATTTCACTCTGTATGCATGTGACTTCCAAGAAGCTCTTTCTAATATATTCAAAGTCTTAAATAAATGCATTGAAATGAATCATGCATTGGTTCCTGATAAATGTGAATTTTTTATGAATGTAGGGATTGTCCTTGGCCATTATATATCTAAGGAAGGGATACAAGTTGACCTAAACAAAATTTCCATCATCAAAAGGGTCCTTATCCCTCAAAAACAAAAAAAAATCAGGAGTTTCCTTGGATTATTTGGCTACTATAGAAGGTTCATTAAAGACTTTAGTAAATTGGATTCACCCTTGTTTCGATTTTTGGCTAAAGATTCAGATTTCTATTGCACAAAAAATTGTCAAGAATCATTCGAAGTACTGAAATAAAAGTTGACCATAGCACCCATCCTTAAGGGTCCCAATTGCACATTACCTTTCCATATACACACATATTCATCAGATAAATTTGTATGGGCAGCCTTAGGACAAGTGGAAGACAAATTTCCTTTTAATATCTATTTCATCGGTAAGAACCTTTCTAAAGTTGAGTTAAATTATACTGTCACTAAAAATGGACTCTTAGCAGTGGTACATTATTTGAACAAGTTTAAGCATTATATCATGTGAAAATTCAGTTACCCAGATGTTATTGCAGCAACTGATGTTATTTATTCTATTTGTTAATTTAATTAAACAAATTATTTGTTGTGTGTTATGTAAAATATCAAAACAAATACATTACAACCTTCAAAAAAATAATATTGTGGAAGAAATAAAAACGATGAAAGAAATAGATGCACACACACAATATGACACTGGTATTTTTGGACTAAGTCCGCGGAAAAACCCAACTTGGGAAAATCGGTGCAACAACTAAGGGTTTTGATATCATGAAGTACTGAAATATGAGTACAATCTATGGATGCTTAATCTAGAAATCCAAAATAGAGAAATGACTGACAATAAAAACTAGTGAGAAAATTTCTCACTCCACAAGAAATATAACACTGACCTCAGCTCGAATTGAGTTTCTCCTTACTCCCTCTGCGTAGTCATTGCATCATCCTATGCAGTTATTGCGTCCCACAAGCTCGAAACTATGTCTCCTCCTACTGTCTCGCCAACTGTTGTATGGAAGAATGATACTCTTTGCCTCTGGACCCTCTGCTTAACTTCTGGCTTAGAATTTCTCCTTCTCCCCAGCAAAAAGGAATCTCCCCAAGAAATCTTTGTGTTGCCTCTGTGCTGCCTCTCTGTGGCACTCACTGCCTCTCTGCAATGTGCTCATCGGAACTCTAAAATATTCCTTCGGCCTTACTATCTCTGCCCCTCTCTCACTACTTCGACCTCACTGAATTACCTCCGAAAACTAAATGTTGCTACTCTGGAGATTGATTTCTTAAGAAAATCGAATTCTTAATTGATTTGGTGTGTCTTATCCAAGCCCCAACGAGTTCTTCTTATAATCCTCCATTGAGACTTCAACAAGCACGATTAAATCTTAATCGATGGATATGATTAACTAGAAATCGATCCATACATTTTTCTAGAACATTCTCACCATGATTTAATTAATTCATTTTAATTAATAATATTTCCTAAGTTTAGACTTATGAAATATTAAAAACTGACTAATTAATTTAATTAAGTTGTCTCTAGGTATTGGAGAATACATGTATTCTATCCTTTGTGCTAAATCTTGTGGCTAGAACACATATGTTGCTACAAAAAATAGCGCTCCCTCTTAGTTCGAAAAGTGTTCTAGTACTGCAACTACTGCTACAATACACTGCCTCTACATCATATCCTATCATGTGATGATGTCTGGAAACTACGGCGCAACTATGATATGTGTTGCATTTGTGATGTTGTTGAACTGTTGCCAACATTTGATCTGCATTGCAACTTAGTTGGTGCTGCTATTGTAACTCTGTTGATGCTTCTACTGCAACATCTTCAACTCCCCCTCATATGTTGTTGCTACAACCGTAGCATCTGCAACTGAGAACTATCCAATATACTAAATCATATCTGTTCAGCCTGTTGCATCTATCACTCGAGTCCTGACTGCTACTCCCCAAACCTACTTCCTACACCCTTTTCCCTTCCCCTTCCCTAGGGTTTCCAAAACAAAACAAACACATGGAGGAGGAAAGAGATTTCATAGAGGAGGACATAGAGGAAAGAAGACCACACAAGGGAGGGACGATTTTGAGGCTTGAGCCATATGATACCAGAGAGTTAATGGCCTCACCCATGACAGTCACTTTCTTCAAACATGTGGGATGCTTTGATTTTTTTTATCTAGTCCAGAGAATTCAACATCACCTTGCATTAACCAGAGTTTTCATCTCCAATATTCAAGACAATCAAGTGACCATTGCAGGGGTGACTTTTACCATTTCCATTGATATTATTTCTGCAACTGCAGGATACCTAATGTGGGGGAAAAAATTTTTAAGGCCGTAAACATAGATGCCCAACACTATGAATCATTCCTCAAGCCAAGATACAAAAATGAGAACAAGAAGGTTTTTCCTTTCAACCACCTGCTTGATAGATTTTCTCCCATGAGGAATATCATCATTAAGTACTTCACTTGTGAGGGTATATTGTCTCAACTATACTCATATCACATCAGGTTTCTTATGCACTTATCAAGGGTAAAATTGCTCAATATCCCTCATTATTTATATAGAAGCATTGACAATATGGCTTACAAAGTGCAGAACAGAGAGCCAGAGCATCAGATGAACAACATTTTCCATCACTCTCTTATCAATATAAATGTCCTACATCATCTCAATCAACTGAACGTTGCTTTGGAAACCTTCATTGAGAATTATGTCTTCATTACTCCACCATCTCAACCTGTTAGACCAATTCCATCATCAGTATCAGTGCCTAAAAAAGAAATAAGATCATCTAGCATGGCTACAGTGAAAAAGAAAAAAAATGACAAACAGGTCAAGACCTATCAGAGGGGACCTAGGCAAGTTTTTTCTCCATGGATTGTGGAAGGGGCCTTTCCTTCTTCATCAGCAAAGTAGGTACACCAGGATGAGAATCAGAAAGAGACAATTGTCCATGAAGAGGAAGACCTTCATGAGGAAGAAAAATACTTTGAGTTGATGGATTTGGATGATCAAGATGATCAAGAGACCTCAAAGCTAATCATCAAAGAGGAGGATTCCAAATTCAAATAATTTCAGAATAACATGGATAGAGCTCAATTTGTCATATCATTCCTTGAGCAGGAGAATAAGCAGCTAAAAAATCAGCAAGTACTCTTGGAGTTAGAGTTGCTCAAAGAAAAAAGAGGTAAGGCTATGATGTCACTTGATGATCCTGACCATGATGACATTCAAACCAATAGAACAAGACCAAAAACAAGAGGTCTTAAGCGAGCTCTACAGCAGCGTAAACTTGAGGATGAAAACCTAACTTTTGAGGAGAGGATTCCAATGAGGTTGAAGATGATAGAGAGATATGGCTAGATAAGGTAAACCTCCACCTTAAGAATCTCCTCCATAAGGAAAAAAAAGATAACAATATGCTCAAAAACATGTCCAATAGGTATATCACAAGAAACAAGATCTGTAACATCAAACTCAAGCAATTGGAGGAAAAACACAAGAAAACCATAATTAAGAAAAAGGAGGAAGATAAGCTTGAGATCCTTGTTGATGACTCCCTGATTGTTTGATGCACATAATCAAAAATCTATCCACCAATTTTGAGATTTTTTGGGCAACATTTTAAAAATTTGGGCATTTTGACAAATTTTGACTAGTTTTCAACACAGTCAACTTGTCAAAAGCGCAACGCCTAGGGTGTTGAGCTTTCTCTAGGAGCCTCCAAATGAAAAATTTCCACCACCATTGGATTAATAAGGCCTTCTACATGAAATTTTAACTATTGGAACTAAAAAATTGGACAATATAGCAGAGAGAGATGGCCAAAAACACCTCAAAAATCACCTTTCTGCCCTGATTTTCAGGTTGGCACTGCGCTTTGAAGCAGTGTTGGGAGATTAAAATTTTGGAGGCCTTAAACTAATAATTTTCTGAAACCAGGGGAAGTTTTGGAAACCAGACAGGATCAACTTTCCAATGAGATATCCTGAGCTCAATTTGGACTTCAGGAAGTCCCTCAAATGAAACCTTGAAGTTGGCGTTGTGCTCCTGTGTTTGGCGCTGCGCTCTTACCAATTTGTTGATTTTCTTCAAATTTTTCAGATTTTCTCAGTTTGGTCCAAGAAATCATTAATTTTACTGATGTGAATGTAATTAAGTTACTTTTAGTTACTTGGAGTTAAATACATTAGGTAAAAGTGGATTTTTGGCTAAGATGAATTAGTTTCACTAAAGTTAGGGATGAGTTTGTTGACCTCCCTAGTCTTTAGGTTTTCAGTTCATTATTTTCTGGATCAGTTCCTCAGGTCATGGATTTGACACCTGAGCTGGGGAGAATCAGTTTTTGGCCTATATATTCCACCTTCTTTCTCATTGCAAGGGTTGGATTTTGTTGTATTAATCAGAGAACACTATTGTTTCAGACTTTTGGAAGGAATTTATTGACAGGGTTGTAGCTATTTTGGTGGGATTCTTGTGGTACTGTATTTTGACATAGTTTCTCCTTCTTTTTACATATGTATGAATGTTTTGTACTTTCCATTATCATGTCACTTATATAATGAGTTGATTTTTAAGTGAGAAAAGCAGAATTCATGTTTAATGCTATGTTTTGGGAGAATCACCATACTTGTGTTTCACTTCTTCAGTTTAAAAATAATTCATGTATGTCATGCTCTTTTTAGCACCTCACCTGTCTAATTCATTCCTTAAAGTGTTAAATTACATACCTACCTTGCCCCATCAGATGTCTACAATTGCTGGTCCTTTTTTCCTGACCTAATTTCCTCTTTAACCTAATTCCCTCATCCAACACCCAAATTAACTAATCAAAACCCTTGTGCTACTATACCTAGCCTAAAACCTAATTGATCCAACCCTCTTGGTTGTGATCCCTTGGAGGGATCCCTCTCCTACCTAGTAGGGCTAGCTACTTGGCGAGAGCTTGGTCTGTGGTTACCTTTGCTTGTCTCTTCTCATCCTCGAAGATCCAGTGGAGTGATAACACACCCTATTCACTCACCTCCCTACCTCTCTCCATTGTTTAGCCAACAATAGAATCAAGTTATTCCTCCTTTCTGTAATGCTACAAGATTGTCTTGAAATGCTATAGGAGCAGCCTGAAATGCTGCAAGAGCAGCCTATAATGCTACAGGAGGTAGATTTGATTGAAGAAAGCCAAAAGGTCATGTATTCTTTAGGAAATGTAGAGAGACGTCTACCAACATCACCCATCCACTCCATCTAGCCAAAAATCATATTCAATTTCCACTTTGCCATACATAAAAATAAATAAATAAAAAATAAAAAATAAAAATAAAAATCTTTGCTTTCAATTTTTCCACCACCTGCACCTCCTCCTGATGATTTTAATGTTGTCCTTATACCTTTTATTAATTTCCCTCAATCCTACATGCAATATGAGGCCTCAAAAGAGAAATTAAATGACTATATAAGAAGGATATTACTCCTGTAGCAGCTTGTAGAGTTACAACAAACTCAACATCAATTTTTTTCACCCATAGAGCAGAAGATCCAACCACCTTGATCATAATGAATCCATTTATGAAGTTGATAAGGGGAACACCCTCCTTATTAATTAGTCCATACACTCCACCAAAAAAAAATTGGACACTGGGAAGAAACCTGCACACACAAAAATTTTATCAGACAAAGGATCATCAAGCTATGAGGACCTGTGTAGAAGCAAGCAAGGGAAACCAACACCTTCAATATCATCGTATCATGAAGTCTACCTCCAATATGCAAGCATCTCCAAAAATTTGACATAATAGGAAGGCTTGTGAATGACAACCCTTACCTCTTCCCTATGAATATATTGATAAAATGTGTAATGGTCGAGAAAGGAATTTTTTATGGGCTGGAGGTGGCTTATAAACTTGGCCACTTTTGATTAGTAAACTAAAGTTCATTCAGTCACACATGCAACGTGGAAAATTCAACTCAAGTGAGGTGGTGATTACGAGGAGTAAGGTGATGATCGCAAGGAGCAGGGTGATGATTGCAAGGAGTGGGAACAACGGTTAAAAACCAAAAGTTCGTGCAAGATCCATGTCACCAAGTGCTTCAATCCTTTACCACGAAAATGATTATTAAGTACAAGGGTCAACTCCATTTGTATAATCGCTCATTTATATAAAACAATTAGTGAAGGATGAGTTAGTGCTATCAGAGACTGCCTAGGGTTCCACTGAGATGCTTCAAGTTGTGTTTGAAGGTGCTACAAGAGGATCTACAAGAGGATATGAACTACTACAGGACACCCGAAATGAAGCTAAAGGAGAGAATTGAAGTGATAAAGGGAGCCAAAACTACCCAAATTTTTCGTCAAACTCTCATGCACATGAAAGAGTTATCTTGAAAGGAGTAAGTGGCTTTTTCCCTCTTTAATTTCCATACATATGCATGGAAAATTATGCTTGAATTAAGTACCCTGTAGCGAACAATTTTGTAGTAGTTCCCTTTGGAAATTATTATATGTGAAGGAAAGATAGGGATAGGGGAAAGTTTTTTTTGATAAAAATCATTAGCATCCTTCTCCCTCTGAGATAAAGTGAAAAATTTGACATTTTCTCTACAACTGAGACAACTCTAAGGCCAATATTAAAAATACACCCAATTAACATCGAGGAGGAGTAGTAGGAGAAATGGGGGGAGGTTTTAACAGACAAGAACCCCAGACACAAAAATAATTTATCGACATCCTCATGTGGTAAACATTATTTTAAGACATCAGTGGATGGGATTCTTTTAACAGTTGAAGGAGTATGATGATGATATAACTCAGGAATTTTCCATGGCCCTAAATCCTCAAGGAGAGGGTAGTGCCACTACTATTGTTAGGGGACTTTCCATATCTTTAAATGTTGAACTCATAAGCAGAGTGACTACCTTACCCTTAGGAATTCGATGGAGAAAGGAGGATAAATCGTTGAGTGTTACAGTCAGGAAGAACTTCTTCATTCAGAGAGAAAATCCTGTAGAAGATAAAAATGGAGTGATAAGAGAGAGCCTATATTACCCCTGGGATGAAGTGGCCTATCACATCCTCAATTACATATCTTGTGAGGGGAGGTTGAGCATTTTATATGCCTATCATTGTATGCTTCTCCATGAGCTATATTCAAACCATAATTACCTATTCCACAGAGACCCAATGTTCCCCATTTCCTCCTACAGTGTATCATTGAAATGAGCCAGAAAGTGAGGGAAGGAAAGAACCAACATATTTCTCACAATGGCCTCATTAACTTGATTTTTATGGATGCTCTAAGTCACCTAAGGAACCCTGTGCTATGGACTTATTTTTTAGACATGGACAGGGAAAGTTTCATTGAAACCCAAGCCATCACACATGAATAAACACCATCCTCTACCATTGGAGGTAGGGAAGGAAAGAAGGAAGAAGAGGAAGCACCAGAAATAGAGGAAATTGAGGAAGGAGAAGGAGAGAAAGAAGGAACGGAGAAATATAACCCTGAGGGGACCTCAAAGCCTCAAGAGACATAAAAACAAGTACAAAAAACAAGTCTCTCTCCAGGGAACACAAATCAAGTAGTGGTTGCAACATTGGCCACATTGGGCACACATGTCAAGCCCAAAAGAAGACAGCCAAGGTAAGGGCCCTTATAATTTAAAAAAATTAATAGCACCAGGATAAGGCAAGGGAAGCCTTAGACCCCTTCAAAAATCCCTATCACTATTGATGAGTCGGCAAGCAAGAAGGAAGAAGTGGGACCTAGTGAGGGAAAGATTGAATAAGTTACCTCTCCTAAGGCAAAAACAAAGCAACTTGTGCTACATATGGGAAGGCCACCCACTAGGGAACTCACCTTTAAGAGGTTCAAGGAACAAGCTTCCATTTTACAATAATTAAAAGAAGAGATACAAGAGGAGACAAACAACTACAAGAGAAACAGGGTTGCTACAGGAGAAACAGGGGTTGTTGTAGGAGTAGGAGGAGGTGTTATAGGAAGTGGCAGCCACCCTAAAAGAAGATGAAAAAGGCCTCTAAGAGCTCCAGGATTCTGATCCACAACCCAACCTATAATCCTACTACAAATTTTTTGAGGGAGGTAGGTTTATACCTAAGAATTTCGTTGTCCCACTCTTCTTTGAGTTGGAGAAGGAAAGAGGCAGAACACAGATGGATGAAAATTTCCAAATGAAAAAATGTAGAATATGTGGACCTCATGGAGGAGAAAGTTAATGAAATGGTCAAGTAATTAAATGACATAAAACTAAGGGAGTCAATCATGAGAGAACATTTACAGGAGAAAACACAAGGCTAAGAGAGCGGCTGCAAGAAAAAGAGACACAACTTGCTACTAGGGAAATATTATCTATGGAAGCCCTACATTGCAAGAAGCCATCCAAAACCTATGTTATTTTCCTCAAGGAGCAATGTTTGTAGTTATAGATAAAGACACTAACACATTATGGGTCTTTACCTTTCCAAGACTACAAAAAAATTATTGAGTTTTTCAAAAAGGTTAGTATTGAGGATAGGGAAAAATAGTTGATTTTTACATGCACAATATAATCCTAACATATATGAATTTATAGGACCCCAACTCAAGCTTGGGAGACATGAAAATTATGGCATTAGCCTCTTGTTTGAAACGTGAGGAAACACGATCTAAAGAAGTAAAGAAGGTGATGGCAAAAGAATAAAGGGAGCCCCTATGCATCAGATCAGAATTAGTAAGCCCCAAGTTGTCATCAGTAACCACAATCTCATCTCTGATGATTATGACTTTGCACCTAGGTACATGGAATCCCAGGAACAATGCATCCTGCATTTTGAGGAAAAACTTAGGATTTTGGGAACAAATATTATGTAATATTTTCAAAGAAAGTGGCATGCCCTGCCTCACAGTTTTCAAATCAAAGAGTATCACTCTCCATAAATACTAAGGAATTCCTTGGAGAGAACCCCATTGTACAAAAGGATCATGCAAAGGATGAAGATCAAATGGATAGGACTTAAATGCAGTCCTCCCTTACTATTGGTCCTACAAGAAAGAAGGAAACAGGAAGAAGAACATAAATAATGGATAGGCATAGAGGCAAATGTAGGTTTCTATCCATGGGAAGGCACACCATCTGAGATGCCTTGGGATGTCAGAGAGGCCTCTAGGGCCATGCATGAACTTCACATAATTGACTAATTTTCTCAAACGATGATAAAAACCTTCAACAAGGGGTGATGATGGGGCCCATCAATAGGTATATTTTGAGGTTCATTGTGATTTCCTCCAACCCTTGAAACTCTCATTTTCTCACACTAATTCACATTTTTAGCCATAATATGCTTAGTAAGAAGACTAAATGGTTTTTTCCATATTGTATGGCCTAATGTGGTTAATATGCAAGAAAAAGAAGCATTTTCTGAGGTATTTACCATGCAGGGGATTGATGGAGACAACCAAGAGAGAATATAGGGGGATTTTTCACCTCATTAACTCTCTAACTCAGCTTGAGATCACAAAATCATCACTTGTAGCGTGAATTCACTAGAACCTAAGGGACTCCAAATACATGTGAATATCAAGGAGGACCAGATCCACAAATCTAGAGATCTTGGAGGGAATCACTCCTATTTCCAAGGGAGTTTCCATCAACTACCTTATTGTATAAATAAACTAGCTAGGAGGCTCATTAGGATTCAAATTTTTGTTGCAGCTAGGAGTAGCTACTAAGAGCCTAGTGCTTGACCTTGACATTATTATTTTTCATATGATGTATCTAGGTTTGTTTTGGAGGACTGAAACCCTTCGGTTTGGGCCCAACCCATAGGCTTTAATCCCTCCACAGTCCCTCTCTTGTATTTCTTTCTTGTTCTTGTTTCAAAGCATTGCAATTAATTCCTTGTTTCAGTAATGTTATATCATAAAAACTTGTAATTGTTGGCTTTCCTATCATACCTCTTGTGGGAAGAGTGATTGGAAAGATCCACATAACAACTCAAAAATACGTGTTTATGATTTCTTTGAAATTGTTAAGCATTAAATTGCAATCTTTCTACATGTTTTATCTATGAAAATTAGGAGTTAGCAACATTGGCTTGGAAATTGGAATTATGTTGTAGGTTAGAGTAGACTTCAATAAAATTCAACTCATGTTTTCCATGATTATTTACTTTGTTGCAATAACGATCATTTGATGCATGTATTTGACTAGTTGTAGGAATTGTGTTGATTTTTAGGGATGGGAACACCTTTCTACATCCACTTGGACCTTTCCATCTTCCTCGTAGGCACCTCACCTTGCTTCCAAACTCTGTCTCCAAATTCACTATGTTAAGTTAAATGAAGGACATCGCAGACATCAACTTTGGTGCAAGATATACCTCTGATGGGTAATATGCTTGGCTAAGGGGCTCCCACACTCTTCATTCATCTCCTTCTACCTTCATCAACCTTCCTCTACCTTTAGGACACCATTTTTTCCTCAAAAATCTCTCGGGCCCTCCTCTTGTAGCAAATAGGACCTCATGTAGAAATACAGGACCTCTTGTAGCAGACTTACAACATTGTTTCCCTCAACCAGTTTTTATCCATACTTTGACTCTGGCAAGTTAAGTTGAATAATGCCCCCCGCACTATGATTTGATGATTAGGGAAGACTCTAGGACCACTCCAACCTCATCCTTTCCTCACTGCAACCATCAGATATAAAAACATAGTTAGAGTTAGTATTTTTTTTCATAGGTATGTTAAAGATTGGATTTCTCATTTTAGAGCAAGTGTGAGTAGATAAATGATGATTGCAAGTAGGATATTGCTTTGATTAAGTGTGCAAGTAAAGTAGCACGATTTACTTCTGCAAAATAGATCAACATTTTTCTTTCATGAAATTACAATTAACATTTACATGTAATGAATGGAATTTTCACCGTTGTAGTTATAATCATGTCCATTTATGTTTTCATAAGAATTTTTCGCTATAATAATTGGGAGAGTGATTTTTAAACACCTTGATCTAATTTCATGAATAAGAATGACATAAATAGAACCTAACCTATTATGCATATAACACTCGCACATCCAAATGTATACGAACCACAGATTGATAATTGAAATTAAGAAACCCTTAAAAATTGCAACATCCTTAATACAATATCAAAACTCATCACATTATAATAATTAAAAAGTTTCTAATAAATATTAAAACAGAAGAAAAAATAACTATACAATAATAATCCCCTTTAAAAAAAATAAGAAAAGAAATTGTTGGCGAGAAATCAGGTCTCGCGGACAAGACCCAGGTTCAAGAGTTGTGGCCAACAAAGGGGTCCGGTGTAGTCTAGGAACACGCCGGCATTTTCACCCTGCTCAGGAGAGCAGTGCGTCTCACCCGAGGCGTGCCGCAACCACATGCAAAAGGGGATGAGATCAAGGGCAAGGAACAAACCCGCAACTAAAGAAAGACAGTTCATCCATTCATATACAAAGTTATATGCGCAAGATCACTTAATAAGCATTCAGACATTCATAAATAAAATTTTAAACCCGCATAAACGCATTACATGCACATGAACATCTTATTGAGACAGAAACCTTCCATTGTATTAATCTCTTGGCCCATTACATGATTACATGGAAATCTTCCTGTTAGCTCACAAAGCTGATACAGATGAATTTCAGAACAGAAAGGTAGAATAGAGAAGATAATAAACCATATGAAGCACATGCATGAATCCTCCGCAGCTGCTCTGCGCGTCCTTCCTTGCCTCTGGCCTCGCGACTTATTCATTACGCATTCAACTCTCAGCATTCGACCACATTTTCAGCCTGGTGACTGTTATTTATTCACCT